>PYHX02000494.1:88868509-89133509 GCA_004302925.2 Cochliomyia hominivorax
TTAAATTTTAAAATGCCTAAGTTGTTTTTTTCTGAATACTATAACCGTCGGCTATGTCGATGTCGATGACAATGCCATTAAATGATTAAATATTATTGAGAGGGCGTATTAAATTGAAACAAAAGTGTCAACAACAATATTCAGACATATTAACAGCAAGAGTTTATTTCGATTACCAATTTTTTCCTTCTACTGTTGCTCTGTTTTTAGTCGTTTGCAGTTACTACTGCTGCTATTTTGTCATAAAATAGGATTTAAAGGATAACATAAAATAAATCGTTTGCCAGTAAAGGCTTTATATATTTGCAGTATGTGCTAACAAACAAATACAAACACTAGCAGCAGATACATTTACTTACAAATATTCACGTCGCTCCGACCATTTTTATGTTTCAAATAAACATAAAAATCTTTGCAAAATGAAATGATATTGGCCAAAAAGCGATTTTCATAAACCACTCAATAAAATCTTTTAGTCAGTTTCCTTTTTATTTTGTTCATTCTCGTGTCCTTTTTTCAACGTTTGAAACATTTTGTTGGCATTTTGCACTTGTTAAAATCATAAACTTTATTGACAATTTCAGATAGAAAAATACAAAATAATCATTTTAATATGGCAGCTTGCTCTAATGGTGACTTAAGTAAAATATAAAAATAAAAATATACCATTTATATGGAAACGATATTAAGAAAAAACATGCTTTTACTGAATGAAAACTCTTTCAATTGAAATTCGATTGGTTCAGGCTTTTCATCAAATTTCGTAAAAAATAAAATTCCGAAAGATAAATAACTGTAAAATTTAAATGTAACTTTTTGAAAATTTCATATTTATATTTACTTTCATCACGATAACTGCCTTTATAGCAAGACACTACAGAAATAGAAACGAAAAGTCGTAAAATGTTCGTCGGAAACACTTATTTATATATTCGCGGCAAATATTTATTGATATTACAAATTATTTTTATTAAATATAAAAGAAAAATATTATGGTTGCAATATTTTCGACTGATCACAATTTTATTGTTATTAAGCAGCTCGTTATAAAAAACTGTTGTTATTAGGACAAAATTTTATATTTATTTTACTGACAACTGAATATGATCAAATATATATGTTTAAGTTTGTTTTAACATGGAATATAATACATATTTGATTTTTATATTCCCATTATTTATAAATAAGATATATTCAATTAAAATAAATAAAATTCTATAGCGAAAATATAATATTTACATATTGTTCAAAGGTATGTAAAAAAATGATATTTTCATTTTTATTAAATAAAAAAAGCGAACAAAATTTTTTTATTGAACTAACAATATTTTTCATTGGAATAACAATATTTTTAGTGGCGATTACAATAACTATTGTTATTAATGCAACATAACAATGAAAATAAACAACTTTTTTATTGGAATAACAATAAATTTAGTGGCGATAACAATAATTATTTTTATTAATGCAAAACCACAATGCGAATAAGCAAAACTTTTATTGCAATAACAAAACTTAAAATTAATTAAACTTAAACAAATTTTTTAGTTATTTTTTCCCAGCGTGTGGGATCATAAGATAAATTCATGTTCAATAAATTTATATATTTTCAAATGGATTTCGCACTTAAAACTCCGAGTTTATAAGCGTGTAGATTATATAACTAGATTATCTATCTAAATATTATCTAAAATATTCTTAAAACTACATGACACTTTACAAGTTCTAATATACTATTTTTAAATAAATATGTACAAGAGAAATTAAATCGAAACAACTATTTTTTTCTGTATATTGATGTGCAGTATTTGCTAGAAATTTTTTCATACGGACTTTATAATGACATATATTTCTTTTTGATTGACAATTGAGTGTATTAGTTTAAAATAATTTCTGTGGCTAAAAGGAAAAACTACATAACTCAATTTTGGACTTTTGAATCAACTATTTTGAGGTTCAAAATGAGTTTTACAAGAGAAAAAAAAGTAATGATATAAGCAAATTGGAATATTACTGACAAAACGAGGTATGTCTGATTTATATAAGTTCGTTCCTACATTCATACACTTCGTTTTGAAGTTCAAAGTTGTACAATCAAAAGCCCTAAAATAAGTTATTTTGTTTTCATTTTTGTCACAGATTTGTTGTGGAAGCTATAAAATGTCTTGATGAAAACTGAATAAATTAAAAATGTACTTATAAATAATAATAATTTAAGAATTAAAATTATTGACAGTAAACATAATTAGATAGAAATGATACTGAAATAGTTTATTTGCAAACGATAAAAGGAAAACCTGCGTTCCATAATAATTTATAAGGAATTTTCCAAAGATTTTCATATAACTATAAATGGAATTACAATTATGGTTATAAAAAACAACTTAATATTTTTATACTGACATTCTTCACTACTTGAAAGTAAGATGGTAAAAGTTTGAACAAGTTTGAAAATCAAAAAACTATTGTTCTGATTTCCAAATTTTCAAACACAAAGGTAAACACGTACCGATTTTACATTTTCTATTGTTTTATTCAAAAACAAATTAAGTAAAAAATTACGACGAAAAAAGTTGTAGTTTTCTGTAATCATTAAAAACTAAAAAACTCAATTAAAAAGTGATTGACTGATGAACATTATTTTGTCAAATGTTATTTCGTCGATCCGCTTATGGAAAATCAAAAACAATTCTATATGCCTCAAGAGCCTTCAATATCGTATCATTTAAATAAAACTTAAATTAATTAATATTTAAGGCATAAAGTAATTTGTAAGATTTGTGTGTAGAACTCTGCAATGTTCTATATGTAAAATATGCACTTATTCTACAAATTTCATAGATTTTTTGGCCCGCCATTAAAAACGATTGAAATTGTACATGAAATGACAAACTTAATATACCACAAATCGCAAGGATTATCAATGGAATCCGAATAAATACAAGTAATTTGAATATAAAAGTTATCCGTTTTGTAATCTGTTATAAAGTACATATTACAATTTTTAGTGAGCTCTTTAATTTTTTTTTTTTTTGCACTTGATTTTTAAGCAAAAACAATTAAATTTAAAGAATTTTTAAATTAAACATTTTTAAAAAATAAACTATAAAGATACTTTCAATTTTATTATAACTAATATTTCAACTAAAATCAATGATTTTAAATGTATTTAAGCAATTTTTGTTAATTTTTTTTAATACATTTAAATGTTTAATATTTCAATTTTATTACCTTTTATATTTTTCCATTTTAAGCAGAAATCCGAAATCATTACTCATGACGACCAAATGATTGCTTTTTCATGTCCTTTTAACTTTTACTGACTTTTTTGTTTTTTCTCTTGATTTGATTTTATGGTTGTTGTCGTTTTTCGTTTTGCTTATGTTTTCTTTTTACCAGCTCATCATTATCATCATTAATGTATGAGGGAAAAATCTGGATGAACACATGAAAAAAGTATCAGTTTCATTAAAAAATATATGAACATATAGATATATTTATATTTAAATGTATAATACATATACATATATAACAATAACAACAAAAATAAGAATTAGACAAAATAATACAAATAAATAAATTTCATGTTAGTGTGCTTAAGTGTGTATTAGGATAGCTCCGACAATTCAGATAGTGTCTTTTCAATATTTTAGATACGTCGTACATCATTTGAATCACCCTAATCTATAAATACACAATGTTAACAGTTGTTTGTAACCAAATATAGAGATTCAATTTGAAAGTATAAACGAATATTAAGCACATTACAGTTGGTAAAACATTTTAAAATTTTATTAAAAGTAATTTACGCATACTTTCAGATTTCTTATTAGATTTAGTTTACGAAAGTTCTTATAAGAATGATACATATGTACATAATTAAGAAAAATAAAAAAAAAAATAAAATAAATCTTGAAACTAATTTTTTAAGATCGCATCACATTTTACCATTTCGATTTAGTTGGGAATGCGTATTGGCTATCAGTCAGCGTAAGTAAATGAAAAATAATTAATACATAAAAAAATGTATTGAAAAAAATGAAATAAACGTTCATTTTGAGTAAACAAAATCCCATCATGACTTCGCTGTTCATTTTATATATATTGTTACTGAAATTAAAGTTTCTCGTGAAACTTAATCTTAGGAAAATTTAATTTTTAAGAAATTCTTTAATGTTTACAATTTATTTAATTAAGTTACATTTACAAGAAAAAACTACTGTAGCTTGGTTTTATTTAAGTTTAAGTTTTGATAATCAGATAACTGGAAAAATGTTACAAACCTATAGACTAATTAAGTAGATTTGCTTCTTTGTAAAATTAAAGTATACAAATTTAAATATAACTGAGGTGGCTGAAAAAAGGCGCGCACATGTTTATAATACAATAACCTTGTATTTTATTATTATTTTTTTGTCTAGTTTGTTTTGAAACACCCTTAAAATCGAAAGCGAACGCATTAAAAAAGCGATATTTCAATATTTTGTGAAACCACCTCATTTAACGCCTATTTATATGAATGCACAAGTAGCTATGTGTCTACTTTTCATATGCTTATGGGGTATGAAGCGTGATAATGTTAAAGATGATCAAAAACCCATAATAAAAGCAACAACAATTTTTAATGTTATGGCAATTTATAACTGTTTCCATTGGTTTAAGTAATGTTTTGATTTCTGTAGCTCTTAAACGGAAATTCACACCTAAAAGTATGCATGCAAATCACGTTTTATGACTTTTTGTAAAAAAATCGATTTTCTTTAATAATTTTCTTTAATAAAATATGAATTTTAATGTTAATATAAATTTATACATTTAGGTAGTCTTCTTTAGTTTAAATTTAACATTTTGGACAGAATAAATCAATATTACCACAAAAAATATATATATTTTTAAAGTGTTAAGAAAAAGTGATAGCAACATAAAAAACAAGGTCATTTCATTTACACCACCTACTCATCACTACAACCCCTAAGATGAATCTCATGTATATTTTTTTTGATATCGTAAATAAAATAAAAAATAATTAGAATGTATACATGTAGTTTTTATCTGTTTATATTATACAGTAAAAGTAGAAAGTGCGATGAATAGACAGACATTCAGAGAAACAAGTAAGCCAACTGCTGCAAAACAAGTCTATGTTATAATTTAACAAGTGATGGTAAACACCCATGGGACCATCATCATCAACAAAGTACATGTAAAGTTACTTAAACTAAAAATATTGGGACTTCCTTTCATTCACTTCTCTTTTGCTTTATTTAATCGTACTTTTTATTTTGATTCGTTTGTACTTTCGACAAAATATGTTCATATATAATAAATAACTGAGCTGTTCTAAAGAATCATATAACATAAATATTTTAAGAAATAAATTACAACGAAGGAAATATCACAACAATTGATTAAATTGCAATTTTAATTATTATTTAATAAAAATATTTTTTTTGATTTGTTATTGCCACCATTTAACGATATGATTTTCTATAATAAACAAAGATTATTTATTTTGTCATCATTAGACTTATTGGAAAAACGATAATGAAAAATAAAATATCAGTTTTCGTTGGCACATAACTATTGACACAATTTGCAAACTATATTTGCCGTTTGGTAACTTTTTATTAAAACTGTCTGTCATTCCTTTCATTTTTTTAATCTTTATAATTTTAAAGTCAAAATTAAAGCTCAACGAAAAGTTATTATAAAATAAGTCTCTGTAAAACAGAGTAAAGAAAACAAACAATCATTATTATACGTCTGCACAACCAAGGTGAATCTTTTACAGAGATGGACAATTAGTGAATCGTAGCCATTTTATCATTTGGTCGATTACAAATCGGTTTAAATGCGAAATTATACTTAAAAGAAAACGAACCAAAATAGTAATGTTCGGATAGTGACACACAATTACTTTAATTCTTTAAAGGAGAATTTTAAAAAGACGACAAAGAAATTGAATTGTGTCTTTAATTATGCAAATACCAGAGTATTCTTAGAAACGATTACAGTAATAATAATTTAAATAAACTTTTATGTTAATTATTTAATTTATTTATTTCGATCTTTTAAAACGTACAACAATTATTTTAACATTTCTGTTAGCAATAAGAAATATATCAACGATTTTTTTTTTTCAAATTTTTGCTTGTAAATATCAAAGTACGGAATCTGACACACCCTCAACACTCAATCAATGTCCTTTCTTTTTCAAGCTGAACACAAACTATTGCACTTATGACATTTCAGATTGTACTTTTGCCTCCGTAAATCTCAAAGTTTGATTTGTATTTGAAAGAACAGAAAAATGCCTTAATTATTGATAAAAATTTTGTTACAGTTAAAATAAAATCACACAAAATTTTGTAGTCTATGTAAATTCAAATGTGAGAAAATACATTTAGACATTCATATTATATAAGAATATATTTATATACATATCTGTACATGTATTTACACTTGCTTGTTTTTAGTGTTTTTGTATTTGTATAAGAGGTTGAGTAAATTTACTTTAGAACACGACGATAACATGTTTTAACAAGACAACAACTATACCACAAATGTACACAACATAAAATTTACAACACGACCTATTGCATACTTTTAGGGTATAAATTTACAAGACAGTACGCAAATTTCCTTCCGGTTATATTCAAATACATACAAAAGACTAACTAACAGGTATTTTATAATTTATTTTATAATAGTAAAAGGTAATTGATCTTGTATAAAATCATGTTTCCGCATGTTTAATTAATAAGTCTTATAAATAAATTCAAATTTTAAGTATTTTTGGACGATGAGGGTATTGAAATTAAATAAGTTGCATAGGTAAATCTAAACTTTGTATTTAGTTTATGTCTTTAATTATTTTTTAGGTTTGGTTTCAAAATCGTAGAGCCAAATGGAAGAAACGTAAGAAGACTACCAATGTATTTCGTACACCAGGTGCTTTATTGCCCTCTCATGGTTTGCCACCATTTGGTGCCAACATCACAAACATAACAATGGGAGAGGGTCTATGCGGAACCGGCATGTTTGGCGGTGATCGTTGGAGCGTCGGTGTCAATCCAATGACAGCAGGTATTTATAATTAAAATTGTCATTACATTATTTTTGGATTTTTATTCATAATGGTGTGGTATTCTCTCTCCATCTCGCTCTCTGTATATTTTTATTAACTATGTAATTTTAAATACTAACAAACACAACAAAAGGTTTTGGTCAACTAAATCAATCTTCTTCACTTTCAAGTTCATTGAATAGTGGTCTAAATTCTGGTATTAATTTAGGTTCCACTATGGGTGCTGGTAGTTATCAACATTATGGATTAAATGCATTGGGTATGTTTAAAAATAATATATATTTTATGATTTCAAAAAGTGTGATTTTATCATTTATCACGTGAAAAAATTAAAAAAAAAAAAAAAACAAAATTTAAAAAACCTCCTCAATTTTTTTATTTTTCAAAGTTTCGGTTGGCTTTAAATATTTAAGATTATAAACTGATCTGCCAAAACAAATTTGTATGGCATTGTTGATCCCAGAAGTCCTATTTTTTTAAGTGATGGTGACTCACAGTAACATAATTATTCAAAATTTATAGATTCTCATCATAATTCTTTAGATTTCGATAATTAACAATTGCTTTGTATGGGAGTACCTCTCCCCGGACCTACCCATTCAACGTTTTTGTATTTGGGACTAAATTTGAGAGTTCTCGCTGGTAAAGTTTTTTAGATATTCGAAAAATAATATTTGCTTTGTATTATGGGTACCTTTTCACAGGTATATTTTTTGATCATTGTGTAAAAAGTTCATCAAAATTGGCTCAGCTATTTTGATAAGTCTATACGTTAAATGCATACAAACATACATACATACATACATACATACATACATACATACATACATACATACATACATGTACACATACATACATACATTCATACATTCATACATACATGCATACATGCATACATATAGACATACAGCCGACAAATGGGTTTAACGTGTTTAAGACTCCATTTTAACACGTATGCCAGAATCATGGCATTTGTTTTTCATCATGAACTTGATTTCATTTATAGAAAAACTAAAATGGTTGATATATATTTATTGGTTTTAATATTTGCATTTACAATTAACATTCGGGTGTAGAAAGAGCTTCAATTGTTCACTAACATGGAATAAAATAAAATTTAGCATAAAAATGATGCTAATTAAAAATTCGGAGACAAAATATTTCCAAAGAAATATTTTTATATGTAACTTATTTTCTTTGAATGCTTTTAGTTTTTGGCTGTGAATATATGTATGTACATGTTTAATATATATCGGTAATTTTTGTATTTATAGGTGATTCAATGATGTATCAGCATAACGTTGGTGGTGTTGGCTGCGGTGGCAATGGTTCACCAACAGCTACTACACCACCAAATATGAATTCATGCTCTTCGGTTACACCGCCACTAACAAATCAACCGAATGCTAGTCAAAATGAATTAAACGGTGATATGGTGAGTAATAATTTAGCAACGATACAAACCTACATAGGTTGTTGTATGTGATAAAACTATTAAAGCAATTTATTATTTTCAACAGAGTTCACAACCGCATCATCAACAACAACCTCCAACGACACAACAAACTTCTCAACAACAGCAAAATCACCAACAAACACAAAATCTTCATCAACCACCACAACAGCAGCAACAACAGCAGCAGCCACAGCACTCAGACACCAATGCAAGTAACAATAACCAAGCTCACCAACAGCAGCAACAGCAACAACTTTTACCACATTGTCATCAGTCTATGCAATCGCCGACAGATGGTTCCAATGAAGATGATGTTTGGCGTGGCCATAGCATAGCTGCTTTACGGCGAAGAGCTTCAGAACTGAATGCCACAACGGGTATACCTTCATATTTACATCATGCTGCTGCTGCTCACAACAGTTACGAACACCACAATTCGGTCTACTGAAATTTGTTGAAAAGCTTTGAAAGCTTTTCTGACTATGGATTTCCACAACAAGATTTTTAAAAACTCACCAATATAAATTGGATAAATATAACAGTTATAACAGAAAAGCTTTCTAAGCTTTATATAAGTTGTTTTGCTCCGTAAATATAAACGATATAAACTAATTAGATTCTTTTCAGTATTTTCAATTTATCTACGATTCTGTTTTTTAACTGAAATAATTAAATTTATTTTTTAAGCAAATGTGATTATAGAACAAACACGATTGTTTCATTGTACAATAACTTTAAAATATTTAATTCATTTGAAAAGTTATTCTAAATTATATAGAATTCTTGTAGACGTAAGATTATTTGCAAGTTCGTATAATTTCTAAATTTTGAACCGTTTAAACTTTTAAACATATTTCTGTTTTTATAAAAAATCATTTTGTTTTTATCAATTGTTCTTTTTTAATTTTAAATCTTAAAATAAAACCAACCAAATAATAGAATATAAAAATAAATGTTGATTAACATTGAAGTATTTCAAGACTAACAAAATAATTATTGAAGAAATATTAAATATTTTAACAACAAAATGTACTACTTCTACACTGAGTTTTTAATAACGATAATTTGTTTTTTTTTTTTCGTTTTTATTTCGTAAGTTTATCAAATTTAATACTTTTTCAATTCAATTCTAAATATAAACCCCAGAAAGGTAATTTTGTAAATACTATTAAAATAAACAAATTAAACAAAATATAAAATAAATTATTTAATAATAATTTATAAAAATGCAATAAAAGACTATAAAAATGAATAAAACAATGTATACGAAAACATTTAATGAATTAATATTAAGTAAAACATAAACAAATTGCATTAATAATAATGCAATAAGTTTAAAATTTAACAATTAAAATAAACTAAAATATGGAACTATACGAGTTTATAAAAACAAATATAATAAAATAATTAAATTAATGTTAAGCAATTATTGAAAAATATAAATTTTTCAATTTAAATATTATACGTACATATACATACATAAATACATACATTATTATATTATAATGAATATAAATAAAATGCAAATATTTAACTAAATTAAGTAAACTCTTTATAAATACTAATACATAATCGTAATATACAAAGACAGACAAATATAAAAAATTATGAAAAATAGAAAACAATAGCAAAAAATTATTCATAGTAAATGTCTTGTGTAAAAATAATAAATGAATTTCAAGTAAAATGTATACGAAATAAAATAAATAAATGAAATGAATAATAATATTTTTCAATTTTATTATTTATTATATATTATTTTAAGTAATAAATAAATAAATTGGAATATATATATATATATATATATATATATATATATATATATATACATATATATATATATATATATATATATATATATATATATATATATATATATATATATATATATATATATATATATATATATATATATATATATATATATATATATATATATATATAATGAAAGAAAGAAATACTTTCTATTGGTATCAATTCTATAATTAATTAAAATAAGTTTTAAAAATTTCATTCCGCTTTAGAAATAAACAAATTCAAAATGTTGTAATGTTTTACTACACTATTTTCCCTAGCATTAATTAAATACAATTCAAAAATTTACATAAAAATTAATGTAATAGACTATATTGTATAGAAATTATAAATATTATTTAAAATTCAGAAATAATATATACATATGTATATATACATATAACTAACATTTGTATTAAGTACTATAAAAGAAATAATAAATTTAAATATGATTTGAATATAACGTTTACGATTTTGTGTTACTATTAATTAATATTATTATTTTCATTACAAAATTGGATCAATATTTTACTAATTCACTACTGTTCACATTCTTATACTCCTAAGACCTACAACTCAGTTGGTGACCTCACCTCAAAAGAAACTGTACATGCAAAAACAAGGCAAGACGAGAAAAACGCTCCTCATTTTTTCCATAAATCGCTTCATGAGTCTCGCGTTTGATGTATTTTTTGTTTTTTTTTTCTTTTTTATTGTTAATTTCGTACTTTCCCATACGAATAAAAAACTCTACATGATGTTTTTAATCATTATTAGGTTTACATTTGAGTTCAATAAAATAGAAGTATTAAGGTTGTGAATTTCCATTCAAATATTTATTTGTTCATATAAATTTTGAGCCAAAACGCTATTTTTTTATGCACACCTTTTTTACGTTTTTGCATACATATATGAATCCATGTATCTGCTTATGAACATTGATACATACATGTGGTGTCAATGTACACAGTAGAAAAAGCAAAAAAAACAAAAATAATAAAAATAATAATAAAGAGAAACGCAAAATATTTTTTCTACAACGATTGTTTAGTTACAAAAAAGTCACGGTAGGATATTGTCACTTTTTTGCGGCTAAAAAAAAATAAATAAAAAACTTCAGTTTGTTTTATTTCCAACTGTTTTTTCTTTATTAATTTGTAAAATATTTTTTCTTTTTTTTAATATTTAAAGCAAATACTATTAAAAAATCTGTCACAAAATGGGAAATAAAGTGGTTACGTTTACTGAACAACAACTAGATGATTACCAGGTACATATTATAACTGATAAACTAACAAATAAAATAATTATTAAAAACTTTTATTATAAAATATATCGAAATTGAATATTGAATAAAATATAAATAAAATATTTGCAATATTTACAAATGGATTTTAAATAAAATAAATGTAATTATTGTTCAGTTTGTTAACAAATACTTTTACTTAATAAAAATAATAATTCTATAAAAAATATTTTTACAAAATTGTGAGGAGAATTGTCCTTGAAACATCCATACGTTTTACATATGTAAGAAAAAGGAGTAAATATAAAATTATATAAAATTTAGTCTTTTATATTTAACATACGAAACAGTGCAAATTATATGCAAATATTAATCATACGTTGTGATATACAGTATACAAAAATAGAAACATAACACATTATATGACCAAGATATATTCAAAATAAATATTTTGATTTCATTTCATCATCTGGTTGTTAAGGATTTAAACTCACTATAAGAGATATTCGTACTTTCACATAATTTGATTTTGTTTTATTTTTTTAATTATGTTTCTTATTTAGTAATTAGATTATTTTTCATTTTCATGTATTTCGAATTTGATACAAAGTTTCAGTTGGTAACATGAAAACAAACCCTTTATTCAAATTAGGTGTTTTTTTTTTTTTTTTTTTTTTTTTGTAAATTGTTACAATTTTGTGTTACGGATTTTAGGAATAAGTTGATTTGTTAAATTTATTAGTTTCAAAATTCTCATAGGAACAATTTCATAGCAAAAGTTTCTTTACAGAACATTTTTGGTTATTAAAAGATAAAAAAGTTGGAACATACATTCATACTAAAACAGTTATAGGGCAAGTTGATTACAATAAGTTTACAAACATTCAATTATGTTTTCTAATAATATTGAACATAAATATTAAACAAACATTTAACATTTACAATAAAAAACAATTTTATTTGCATTAGTTTTAAAATTTAGTTTTAAAATTCAAATAACGGTATTAAATGTTTTTAGTTTTTTATAAAAAAATTATCAGATATTACAAAAAAATAAATAATTAAAAAATTTATCTTTCTTTCCTTAAAGGATTGTACATTTTTCACACGCAAAGAAATCTTACGGTGAGTATTCTGTATGTTCAAGGACATTTTGAATTAAATACTATAAAGGAGAGTAAAAGACTTAATTTTTTGGACAGTACGAAGTTGCCACAAATTTTAACATTTATTTAGAAATTGAAATTGTTAGTTATATTAAAAACTTGAGATAATTTAATTTTCCCCAATGACTATACATTGCTTAATTGTTAAATTGCTAAATAGACCACATTATGCATACGAATATTTTAAATATATTATTTTAAAACAATTACAGTGTACATAAACGATTTCGTGAACTACGACCTGATTTGGTGCCACGTCAAATGACTGAAGGTCAGGCATCAAGTGTGAAAGTCCCAAAAGATTGCATTGAAAAAATGCCTGAATTGAGAGAGAATCCGTTTCGTCGTCGTATTTGTGAGGCATTTTCTCGTGATGGTCAGGGAAATTTATCGTTTGAAGATTTTCTTGACGCCTTTTCAGTATTTAGCGAACAAGCACCAAGAGATATAAAAGTATGCTACGCCTTTAAAATCTATGGTAAGATCAAATATAAATTAAATTTATTAAAAAAATATGTCGCTATACACATGTCTCATTATTTCACATTTTGTGTTTTAAAGATGTTTTATCCGAATATGAAAATATTTAACAATTATGTTTCATATTAGAGATCTGAAGACAATTCGTGTGATTTGCAAAATGAAATTAAGTATCGATGTTTCAACGAAATAAAATACAAATTTTTTTAAATGGAAATTATAATTAAGTTTAGTAAACTATATATGAAAAATTTAAAACATCGAAGTAGATGTGAAAAAAATAATTTTTAATTTAATATATAATTGAGATTTACACATGCAAGGCAACGGACACATGAACACATCTATGCCTGTAACTTGACGACATCAGAGGAAAACTCTTCATGGTAGTCTGTATATATCTCAAGCAGCCCAAATCCAATCAAACATAAATTGTTAAACCAAACAAGTTTTCGATCTCATATAAACTATTAACCCCATATTTTTACATTTGCATATGCACATATATTGTGAATGTTTCATTTTATATTATTCTATGTGTTCTTATTTATTTGTCATTTCTTTCTCATTGTAATTGCTGTTTGTTTTTTGTCATCAACAGATTTCGATCAAGATGGTTTTATAGGTCGTGCTGACCTTTTGTCTTGTTTAACCACTATGACCAAAAATGAATTAAGCCCTGAGGAGCATCAACAAATAGCCGACAAAGTTATGGAAGAAGCCGATGTAGATGGTGATGGCAAATTGTCGTTCCTTGAGTTTGAGCATGTTATATTAAGAGCACCTGATTTTCTTTCAACCTTTCACATAAGAATATAAAATGGAATATATAATACATATTAATATGCCACATAAATTTTATATAATTAATACATTCCAAATTTACATATCGCTCATTTGCTGCAAGTTCGTTATAATTAAAAATTCACGTAGTAAATAATGTATTTTATCTGACAGATTTTCGCGAATGAACCATTCATATATCAGATTTTTGTAAACGTTTAAAAACTTAACCAAATATAAAATTTTCATTTATGAATTTCCAGGAAAATTTGATTTTTTGAGTTAGGACTACCTTGCAGCTAATTCCCAAATTAGTTAAATAATTTTTATAAGACGTATTCAAGTGATTATTTAAAAAAAGATATTTTATTAATAAAAAACTCATCAATAATATTTCTTAATATACAGATTATTATTTTATATTATTACATAATATTATAATTTAATAGGAGGAATTTCATATATATGTAATAAAATCAAAAATGCGTTTTTAAATGACAAACTCATTATTTAAATATATATTCCACAATGTTGGATGTTGGTAGCTAATACATTCAACGTCTCTCAACTTCAATTCATTTTCATTTTCATAATTCCAATGCCAATGTAGGGAAATTACTGTTTTTATATTTCTTTAGTTTTTAAACTTTAAGTCGTACTTTTAAGGAAATCGTTTCTGCACCCAAATATATTTTGTCAATCTAAAATAAATAACATTTTTTGAATATACTGTCATTAAATTTAACAATTTTATTGTTAATTTGATAATTTTTTAAAAATTTTAATTGTTTGCATTATTAACTAATAATTTACCTGGAAAAACAACTTAAATGGAACAAAAACAAAAACATCTTACATTAACATACTGAAAAAAACATCAAGCCTAATCATAGTTTATCTGAAATTGTATTACTTAAAAATAATTTTAATAAATTGTTGTTTCATAATTCTATAATTAATATCGTAATATTTTCTCACCACAAACTTAAAAACGTTTAATCAAACTATATAAAAAATTAACATTGTCAAAAATCAATTCTGTTCAAGTTTTTTCTGTGCGTACTATTGTCAAATAACTCCATAAACAAAAGTCCTTATTTAGGTATAACTAATACAAAATGACTTTGTTGGAATATTGACTCTTTCTACATTTTTTGAAATCTTAACTTTCATACACATAGTGGAGTATTTGCTTTGAAATAATTAATATTTCAGTTTTTAGACAAAAATAAAAAATATGCAAAATTTTTTTAAATAAGATTATAGTCGATTATAAAATCAAGTTCACAGACTTTTTCTTAAAGAAACATCTGAGATCATTATAACAATTTTACTTGTTAGTCATGTTAGTTTCATCCCAAATTAGACATTGCTCCAGAAGTCTGTGAAAAGTTGTTGAAACTCCTCTCAAAGATTACTTTGAGAAAAGAGGAATTTCCAGCAGCTCTTGTGGAATACTTCTATTTTATTATTAATGTTCTATGAACGCCCAAAGAACAAAAAGATAACAGCAATCTCCTAATCGAGCTTCTTTCAAAGTGTCAGGAATGAAATTGGAAATTTTGAACTTATTTTTCTTACAACATTAAGATTTTCGATTTATTAATCTACTCTATCATTCAGTTTTTGAGAATTTATCCATAAAATCACGTACTTAATTAAGATTATAATAAAATCCTTTTGCTTGACATTTTTAAATTCCTGTGCGCGACATAAATTCGAGTGAAGAATGAACTATATCTGTCTAAAAAGTTATTTGACACTAGTATGTTTAAAATATGCTCGATTTTTTTTTGCTATTTTGAACTTTTTACTTTTAATAATTTAAAATAAATAAAAGTTTAAATAAAATTGAAAATAAAAATTTTATTTTAATGACAATGTAGACAAACATATTATTTAATGTGTATAGTTAGAAGGTTGATAGACCGTATATTGTAAAGAGATTTTGTTTTCAGTCAGAAACTATAGGTTTTAGACAGAACAATTTCTTCAGAATAAAGTGAAAATTTCAAAAGATTAAAAATGAAAAAACATTGATTATATTAAACAAGTATTATAAATTAAATTAAATTAAATTAAGAGGACATAATAAAATACTGCTGATAAAAGTAAAAACTTATTGATTTGAGGTTGAAGTTTTTCGCAATAGAAAATATTTTATATATTTTTTTGTTTCCAGTAAAATCAAGAATAAAGAATTTTATAGAAAAGTTCCTGACGAACCTCATAATTATAAAGAACTAGTTGCAATTTATAATAATTATAAGAATGTACCTTTTACTGCAAATTTTTGATGACATCAAGTATTTGTTTTGTTTGTAAACAATATTTACTGAAGTGAGCATCAGGTTTAGGATCCAAATCCAAGAGGGTTACTTTGGTCAAAAATGTCTTATCAAACATCCTCACAACATAAGAGTGATCAATTGAACTGAAGCAAAAGAAAAAAGCTAATAATAAATAATTTTATTTTCATTTTAATTAATTGAAGTATGCAAAGTACCCTTCTTTTGGCTCTTTATATTTTACTTCTTCAATATTTTCAACTTCACAAAAAGTTATCATTATGGAACAATCCAAAGCAGTAGCAGCCAAAATGTACTGCTCTTCTGGCGATAATTGGTAATATGTCAGCTGGTTTTGATTTTGAGCAAATTTCTCAAGTAGTTGAAATACAATGTTGTATGTTTTCTCTGGTTTTTCAGCATATGCATGGTCAAACATAAATGGAAGATTAACCTATTGTTTCCAAAATAAAAAATAAAGAGGAAAATGGAATAGGAAAATAAATTAGCAGAGAAGCATAATAAAGGAAATATAAATATTTGTTGCTCTTTTTTCAAATTTTTTTTAGAACATGACGAAATTATTTTGGTTGTGACTATCAAATTGAAACTAAAAAAGTGAAGAAAAGACTAATCTTTTCAATTGTAACAATAATTTATTACTTTTTGGCTTAAACAATTTTCACTTAAATATAAATGTAAATATGAACATTTTACACATGAATTTGTGAGTATGTTGGAATGTGTTGAAGTGCAGAAAAATAAAAGAAATTTTTTTACTTACCTTAGCCAAAGATTGTAGATGTAAGATTTTTTGCAAGACACAATTCTTTGGTAAGTAAGTCATTTCCGTTTTCTTGATTTGCTCCAGACATTGTTCTGTAGTGATGTTGTCGGAGGTGGACGTAGGATCAATATCTATTGTAAAAAAGGGGTTTGCTGAAGTCAATGTTGATTTAACTTCAGTCACTTCCGTTTCCGTTAGTGAAGTGGTTGTTTTTATTGCTGATATTGTGTTTGACATTGCGTTGGTTTTTTTCTTTTTACAAAA
Source organism: Cochliomyia hominivorax (assembly GCA_004302925.2). Taxonomy (NCBI): domain Eukaryota; kingdom Metazoa; phylum Arthropoda; class Insecta; order Diptera; family Calliphoridae; genus Cochliomyia; species Cochliomyia hominivorax. The sequence continues at coordinate 88,885,861 of PYHX02000494.1, forward strand.
AGTTACACTTGACTGTGGTTGACCATCAGCAACACAAGTACCAGTACCATCACCATCACTATATCCAACAATTCTATCAATTCTTTTAACGGTAGTCGTTGATGCAATATTTGAATGTTGCTGGTTTTTGGACTCTTTGTTAATATTCCATTCTTTCTCGTCATTCGTTTCTCCTTTGCCATCGTATTCCCTCAACAGACACGTAACCAGTAAATGTTTTATAAGCTGCAGTTTGTCACTAAAGGATTTCTCCAGTTAAACACATTAAATTGAGTTGAGATTTTGTTTTTATTTTTGATGTTAAAATTATTGTTGAAGTTATTTTCGTATTTCAATTATGTTGTTTTATTGCAGAAAAATATTTATTTTATTTTGTTTTTGTTAAAATGTTATCAATGTTACAGTTGATATTTGTTACACATTAATTTTAATTTTTAATTTTCGTTGAGTTTATAAAGAATTTTAGTTAATTAAAAATAGAAAGACATAATTGCTTTTTCTTTTAATAAAATTTAAAATTTTCTTAGATAGTTTAGTTCAGAAAGCACTAATAATAAATAAGTTATATAAACTATTAAACATTTACCTCGAAAAAATTTCGTCAATTTTTGATGTCTTCTTAATTTGATCATCAAATATGATACATCCGTTTTTAAAAATACGTAAATTATTTTGAGGACAATCGAATAATGCTTGTAATGCTAAGCACATTCTTTCTGGATTTCTGAACATATAATTTGATATTAAATAAAAATTGACAAATTATAAAGTAACAATTGAAATTATAATTTTAAAAATTAAACATACCCTGAAAACAAATTTATCGGACAATATCGGCTACGTTCAATAATTTTGTTCTGTTTCATCTGTAATAAAAATTTCATTAATTAATTCATTAATTTTAGTCAATTTTTCACTGATTTTTTTTCTGCGTGTGAGAAAAATGACATTGTGCCATTTTGCATTAATTTTTTTAAGTGTCTTGAACTCATGTCCATATTTTCTTTTAAGTGTCTAATTCATATCGTAAATGGCTCTTTTGTATTGTGAACAACGATTTACTTCGAGATTATTAAATTTTTATTGAAATGCATTTAAATTTAAGAAATGGAGATTGGAATTGTTTAAGGTTGACAACAATTACCTTTAAAAACTGCATACTACAATAACGACACCGGGGGTCCACCCTGTCGTATCTTGAATGTGATATATTGTCAACTGCTGTTGTATTTTTACTTCCGTAGTAAGGATTGGTAGTCATTGGCTCTACTTTTGTTGGTATTTTCGTTTCTGATGTTTCATTTTGAATGGCTGTGAAACATTCACTACTGTCTGATGATGATTTAAGCGATTTTGATCGTTTTGTTGTCGATATTATTTTTTCTGATGTACCTGTTGTTGCTTCTGCAACAGCCGCTTTTGATGTTACTGTAATTATTTTTGTTTCACTTAAACTTGGTGGTTGTGTACTTCTTGTTGTCGTTTGTGTTATTTTTGGGTTTACATCATATAAATTGTTAACATCGTTTGGCAACAGCCAACCTTGCTTTGGTTTTATTTCAATGGCGAATGTGTCTGAACCAAATATATTGTTACATATATTTCTAGTGTTATCAGTGTTACTACTGCTGATGTTCATGTCATTATTGCTACAATGTGTTGATATTGGGGCAGTTGTTGTTACCGTTGCTGACATGGTTTTACGCTTTTTTAATAAAATGAGAAAAAGAAATAAAATAATATTTTTCATATATTGTATAAAAATGGTGTTGGAAAAAAGTATATCTATACACTTGGTTAAACATGGTCGAAATGATTTTATAGGGAGTCTTATATAGATAGGATGATGACCAAGAAAAAAATATTTTATCGTGTGATTTATAAAAACAAAACATTTTTATTTAATTGAGGACAACATATAAATGCTATAATTTTATTGTTCAAAATTTTATTATTTCAAAAGTTTGTGGCTTCCTGCACGCTGCTTGTAGCCTGCATCTATGTAATCAACAACGAATGTTTTTAGAAGCAATAAACTAAAATTGCATTTAGAACACAAAGAAAAAATTTAACAGCAAAAAGATAAAAAGTAATATAAAAGAAATTTCAGGGATGATTTATTATTTTCTAAGGATGAAAATAAAAGACTCCAATATCTACTGATCCTTTAAAAATGTAATAATATAGCATATTTTTTTTACTTTTTGGTCTAAATAAATATACTATAGTCAACATATTCGTTTAGAGAAGAGAGGATTTTCGTTTTACCTGCAAATTTGGAAATAATATATCGAACTCTGCAGGCAGATGGGTAGCATCTGGTATTAATAAACCGAAATGGCCACCGAATTCCTTACCCAAGCGATAAGCTAGAAGAAAAGAAAAACATAATCAAATTGCATACAAATAGTTATTTTCTTCATACATATGAGCGTGCCAATAATGTACAGACAGACGGACATTGCTATTTTAGCTGATTTGATTCAATAATCAAATCATAGCCGATTTGAGTTAAGAATATATATACATTATTATGTCTGAAATCATTTATATATAACATTTTTCTTAATTAAAAAAAAATAATGATCTACAAATAAAGTTAAATATTACATATGATTTTATTAACGATTATAATAATATTTCTTAAATCATCTTTCAGTCAGAAAAAGTATATAAAACGATGTATTTAGAAGTATATTCAACGTAGTACAATTTTATAAAATGCTTAAAAAATTGCCACAGTCTATTCCCCAATAGCAAATTACATTTGAAACCCAAATGCCCTAAAAGTTAAACATATAAAAAACTTATTATTTTCTCTTCTTTTCTTTTCCTTTCTTTTCTTTTGATGTTTCACAAGTTCTATTTGGTGATTTTTTTTGGGAAATAGACTTCAATTGCAATGAAATAAATGAAAAAAATTGAAATGTCATGAAGATGTTAGAACGTTACAATATGATCGATCGATTGTATTAGATTAGTTTATTTATTTTTTATATACTTTTTTCATAAGACGTAAAAAATACTTGCAAACAGAGCAAATATTTATTTAAGAATTTATTCCATTCGAATGCACATACGGTTCTTACATTTTTACACAATTACATTTACAAATACGACAAATACAAAAATGATAAAGTTTCAAGTAAATTAAATAATAAAAAAACATATAAAAAAGAAGAAAATGCTAAAAGTTTTAACAAAATATATTCATTCTAATATTTAAAATTTTGCAAAAATAAATTATTAAAGTTTTCTTTTGTATAAGAGAATTATTTTAAATGGTAAATAAAAATTTTTGGTAATTGTGTTTTTAAACAATTATTCGTGGATGATGACAAAAGTATTTCAATAGTAACATGTTTTATAAAATTTCTTACAAATAGTTTAAGAAATAAATTTACGTATGTATACAACGAATATTTTCATCACATTCATACATTTCGTTTTTATACCACATAAATTGTTTCATTTTCAATTTATACATTCTAACTCTAACCAACAAACAACAAAATAAGGAAAATACAATTTATTTTTAAGTACAATACTTCATAGTCCATATGTTTATGTAATATATTAAATTCCATAACAAATATTGTCAAAAAGTATTATGAATAGGAAAATCACAGAATAGGAAAATTTTTCTTTTCGCTAATTTAACAATGTCGTCTAGCATAAAAGAAATTATAGAATCGACCCACAGGAGAGGAAATTAAGCTAAAGTGAAACAGTTAGATACAGATAGTTTTTATTGAACTCTGTTTAAAATTTTTATAAATTTTAAACAGAGTTCAATAAAAACACACAGCACAGTTGCTATTCTTATATATACATACCTGGTCTGTAAGGCTTAATGTGCTCATTTATCCACTGTCTGTCATTGGGATTTGGCACTGCAACAATATCCGCTTCAAATACAAACTCATTTCCCACAAGACAACGTATGATACTAATATAAGCCACATAATGGTCCATTGTCAAGATTCCAACAGCTGGTGGATATCGAGAACACGCACACATCCAAAACACCCAAAAGAAGGGAAAAAAACACAAATTTGTATAAATATTCCGATACAATGTAGGCAAAAGCAAATGAATTAGCAACAAAACAATACACTTGGGATAAGGACAGAGAAACTAATACTGACGGACATATAGCCAAACAACTTCTCAAAAGCAATAACAACAAAACATAAGTATTGTTCTGTTTAGCCGAAACTTTAATACCTCACACTTGAAGAACTTTTGATTTTTTATGTCTGAGACTTGTCACCGAATAATTTACTTTTATCGAAATGTAACTTAAATATTACAATATCTTACATAAATATAAATGTAAATATAAATATAAATATAAATATAAATATAAATATAAATATAAATATAAATAATGTAATGCATTATAACAAATTTTATTTGCAATACAATTCACTATAGTAATTAAATTGACATTTAACTAAAAGTCGAACTTTTTGCGAAAAAACTGTTTTAAAAAATATTATAGAATTTCGTATAAATTATTTGGGATTTTGCATATTCGTTGTATTTTTTTATTTACTACTGAAAATATTTTTCTTCATATCAAACAATCAATTTAATATAACTTATACTTTTGCATAGAAAAAATGTTTCTGGGAATTGAAGCCAACAAAAATCCTCAAAATGAAACAAACTAAAGAAACAAAATACAAAAAGAAAAAATTCACATAAAATCATTAAAGTTTTGAAAATGAAATTTCCCACCCATTCCCCACAAATGCCTAAAAACAACAAACAATATGTGTAAACGTATGTGTGTATGAGTGTTTTGCAACAATCTGCAAAAACATAGATATAAAATTGTATGTAAATGTGTGTAAATGTTTATAATAAAATGTACCGTTACTGTTGTTTTGCTGTTGGCCGGTTGTTGAAATCTTGTTTGGTTCCTGTTGGTTCATTTTATTCTGGTTTTGTTGCTGGTGATGAAGCCGCTTTTGAGTCTCCTGGCATTGTGGTTCTTGTTCCATTTTCTTTTGTTCGTCCTTTTTGTATATTTTTGGCAGACGTAAAACATTTTTAAATTGCGGCAATGCAAGAACCAAATTTGCATTACCCTCAGCACGATAGATCAACTCAATTTGGCTCAATTCCATACGTTGCTCAGCAGAAGGCTCGCGTTCGCCTAGCCATCTACTATTCTGCAGCTGTTGTAGTTGTTTATGTTGCTGTTGCTCATAATGGCCACAATGGTGATGCTGGTATTGAATGTGGAGGTGTCGGTTCTCACGCCGCTGTTGTTGTAGTTGATGCATATCCTGTTCCTTTTGTTGTGTATCTTTTAGTTTCTGTTTTTCATTTAAAATATTTAAAACCAACAACAATTCCTTCGGTGCATCTACTGATTGTGACGATGATGAAGCATGTGATTCTGTTTTAAAATCCATTATGAAAAAATTTGTTTGCAATTTTACTCCTTCAGTTGAAATCTTTACTTCTTGATTTTCTTATATCTGCAATAAAAAAATATTTAACAAATATTTTAGAATAAATATTTTTTCTATTATGAAAGGAATATGAAGAAATTATCTACCTCGTATTCTTTAAATTAATTAATTCAAATTATAGTACGTTTTGATGAATACAATAATTAGGCACTGCAAAAATATAACTGTATTTACCAATTTTTATATTATTTACACTTACATATGTTTGTATGTATGCATGTATGTATGTATGTATGTATGTATGTATGTATGTATGTATGTATGTATGTGTTTACATATCCACTGTTCTAGAATTTATATATATCTATATATACATTCTGACTTTTACATTCATAAAGTTTCGATTTCGTACTAAAGTTATTATTTTATCATACTTGAATATAGAAGAACGCAACAGTACTAGTTTTTTTTAAAGTGCTTATCCTGTAGATAAACAGATTACAGAGTTGTTCTATAAAGTTTTTTTGTTGCCAGCTTTTACAGAATTGTTGGAGACTTAAAGAACTAGGCAAACACAAACACACACTACAAAATATTGCAAAACTACTATTAAAGGATAATTTCGAAGCGATAAATATGAGTGTAAAAAAATTTATTACTTTAACTATAACACAAAAAAACAAACATTTTTGCTTAAGAACAAAAATGTATGGGAAAGTATCCAGTATCCATTACACAAAAGAATACTACGGATTGTATGTAAACTTCAATTAAAAATATCTGATAAATCAATTTCATTTAAATTCTTTCAACCAGTTACCGTTCGAAATCATTGAAAATGAGTGTTATTGTTGAACATTTATGAAATGAATATAATTGAAATGAGTTTTTTTTATTAAAATGAATTGTTTTATTGTTGATACATATGATATGCTAAAGTAATCCCTTTTTTACTCTATAAGTTCACCAATATAATATTCATTTACATAAGGAGTGAGATCGAATAATTCTTAATATTCTTTTTATTAAAACTTTTAAACCAATTATATGTTGATTTTCTTTATGGTCAAATATTGCAAAATACATCTCAGTTGTTTTTTATTAATTTGATTAAAATGAGTGATCAGAAGGGAGACAACTCTTTCCTACTTTTCGGGTCTAAGACCAGTGTAGAGATATTGGACTCTTGTTAAAAGAAAATTGAGGAGCACAAAAAAAATCCAAAAATGTTTTAGGCTTTATAGGGAGATAGACTATATATTCGAGCAAAGTGACAGAAAGCATTGTAAAAAACGTTGATGGAAGAGTTGATTAAAGGTAGCTCTATATATATATATATATATATATATATTATATATATATATATATATATATATATATATATATATATATATATATATATATATATATATATATATATATATATATATATATATATATATATATATATATATATATATATATATATATATATATATATATATATATATATATATATATATATATATATATATAATTTTTTCCATTTCTGGTGAAATAATATTGCACATATTAAAAATTTTCGATAATAAAACATAAAATTATACAACGATAAATTTTTAAAAATACTTTGAGGTAGTATCGTATACTTCGAGAATATGGTTTTTTTTATGAAGCAAAATTATACCTGAAAAAAACAATTCTTTCTATTTTAATTAATTTTACATTGTTTTTTTCTGTGTGTTAGAGCAAAAAAGGAAAATATTATCACTTTTTTATTTTTTTTATTTTCCACTCTTAGTTGCACTTTGACACAAATAAAAATGTTGGGAAGAAGAAAAATAAATAATAAAATGAAAAGTAAGTCAATCTAATGAGTTTGCATTTTTCCAACTGGAAACATGAAATAAAAACTCAACGAAATCTAAACGTTTTGTGTTTTCAATAGCAATTTTCTATTCAAATTTTCAATTACAGACAAGTATAAAAATGTATAAAACAGGTATAAACGGGGAAAATAACATAAATTTATGGGAAAAAAACATATAAAAATCAACAAACACAGAGCACAAATACTCGAAACGTAATTGTAATATAATCAGCAATATTTTGCAAGTGAAATTCAAGTGATACCTTGAACAACTTTCGGATAAAAAACTTTTTTAAGTCAACTCAAAAGAAGAAAATGTTTACACTAAAAAATGAATAAAATAAATACATTCGTACCCTTAGTTACGATTATAAGGAAAAGGAACTAGAAACACATCAATAATTCATTGTTGTTTATTCATTTCTGGTTTCAAATAATTTGAATGTCAATTGTATGTTTTGTTTTTTTATTAAGTTAAGCTGCTAAACTATTAAGTAAAGGTGTTTTGACATTTGAGTGTCAGATTTAGACATTAATTCAAAAATGAATTAATGATTATTTTCCTTCCGTAAGTGCTTATTTCAATAAAGCAAAAAAGACACATTTAAATAGAGCAAAATAAATATATGTTAACAATATTTAGGGAAAATATGAAAAAAAACAATTCAAAACAAAATTTATTCAAATTAAAAACCTAGATAATTCAGTACATACTGCATTTTTGGCCTAACTTAAAATTAAAAGTCAAATATATCAAAGTAAACTTTTAAGTTAAAAACTTAAATAAATCAGTAAATACTACGTTTTTTTACAAATAACAAAAAATTTAAAAATCGATATGAAAGTGAAATTTGAAGTAAGTGTAAAGTATCGATTGAATATATGAAGTTATTTCTAAAACAATCATTTGGAAGAATACGAAAAGCTTTTTAACCATTTTAGAACATTGATGCGTTTTGTAACAGTACAGATGCGCTTTAAATGTTATGTTAAAATCTAAAAAATATGAATATCTGGAAATTTTTATCCTCCGTAGAGTGGATTAAAAATGATCTTACAAAATGTTAAAGAACTAAAATTTTCAAAAGGTTGTTAGCATTTTAAATGCAGAAAATTTGTAAATAAATTAAATATATATAACAATGTGCTTTACCTCAAGAGGATAGGGTAGTGGTTAAGTTTGTCAGTCAATCTGAATAAATCTTATGGTCATAAAATTTTATATATTTTCTGATTTTGGTATTTATTAATACAAGGTGAATTAAATGTAGGAGATAATTGCTTATCTCATATATAACTTTACATCTTTTTTTAGAGATTGTACCGAAGACGATTATTGTAAACAGACATCCATGAAATAAACATAAGTAAATTTGTGTTTGTTATAGTCAAAGAAGAATTCTTTCATTAAATATTTGGAATAAAATATGTATTTCACAAATATAGTATTATCTTTAGACATTAATATTTCGTAAAAAATTATAAATAGTTTAAAGAATTTTTCCTTTTTAAGTAATTTCATAACATTTTTTATTTGATATTTCTAAGGTAAAGATGTGTGATTGTTTTTTATATTGAAGAGTTTATGAAAATATTTTTTCTTATTGAAGAAATTTCAATATACAAAACAAAAAGATTTTTTATTTTCTTTGTTAAAATAAGTAAAAGAGCAAAAACAATAGAAATTCATTTAATACTGCTAATATTTTTGGAAACATTCTTTTGGTTTTTGTAAAAACAAACCCAACAATTAAATCTGCCTTTAAGTTATTTATTATTTTTTTAATTGTTGTGTATGCTATTAAGTAACTACGCAATTGCACAAAAACAATTACTTAAGATCATTTTATTTCCATCCTTTTTGTACTTCTTTTGAGTCACCGACAGATAACTTAATATATTTGTTGTTTTCGTATAAATGAAGACCAAAGTTCTCAATAAGTAAAACATTGTATCTAGATGTTCTTTGAAAATTTAGATTTTTGGTTAAAAATAATTAAAATTAAACACCTAAATATACCACACCAGATGCCGAAAACAATACCAACAACAATACAATATTAGCAATAACAAAAACAATTAAAATTTTTAAAAGAAAAGTTCTTAACAAGATGGAAAAGATTCCAACCTCAACTCCATATTTTACTACTTCAGGCTTTTGTTTTCTCACCACAAATACAAACGCTAACATACCAAACCACTCACCCTCTCAGACCGAACCGAACTTTACACTTTAACAAAATTATTATTTCATGTTTCTTATTCTATATTCTTTTTCCTTCACTTTCATCTCCAACTGAACTGTAACTAAAGACCAAATAAAAAACGAAAGAAACAACAAATAATCTCTGTGAAAATTGTTGCGGTAAAAGTTTGAAATAATTGTTATTTAAAACGAACTCAATATCACCAACAAATTTCATTTAGAAACATTTTTCTCTAAGTACCACAAAAAAAAAAAAAAAAAAAAAAAAAAAATCCGATATTTCCTTTCTTCCACCTTTAGTTTGTAGTAGAAACTCACAAACACGGACACTAATACAGAGAAAATAACATAAGACAGTTTCTTGCATTAACATACACACATATATATAGAGCTTACTCCAACCTAATAACTATGGACGTAGTTAACCGTTTGTTGGATTTAGGAACGGATAATGTTGAATTTGTACAATTCATTTCACTTCCTATTTTACACATTTTTAGTATTTGTTATTTTAGCATTGCCTTTTCTATTTTTTCGTAAACACAGAAAGGCCGTTAGTGCCTTTTTTTTAGTTTCATCCATTTTATAAAAAATATATTTAACGAAATGTTTTCTAATGAAGAAAATATTTTTTTTATTTTAATTTACAAAAATTTATATCCAAATAAAAAAAATCTGCCAGAAATTTTTTCTTAAATCCATACAAATTTATATATTTTTACTAAAATTTTTTTAGTTTAATTTTGTGTGATCTAATTGTAGAAAACGCAAATATTCAAAGTTAATTTCAATGTAGTTTTGGTTTTAAATTTTTTCTTTAGTTTGAAAAAGGAAATTAAATTTCCATTTACTTATGTTTTTTCTCTATTTGCAATTATTTAAATATTCGTTTACTGCAAACGACAAATTTATTGAATTTAAATTTTCATGAAAGAATTTTTAATTTGTTTTAATGTTTAATTGTTGATCGTGATCGAGATCGTTCGAACAACAAATAAGGAGTGAGATCGATGTATTATTAACACATGTTTTTCATTAAAAATTTTTATCCCAAGTATTATTTGGATTTTTACCATGTTACCTTTGTAAACCATGTCAGTTATTATGTTTAAATTCAAACTAATGATATATAATCATTAAAATATATTTTCAACAGAGGCGAATTTATTTCAAATCTTATTGAACAGTACTGGGAGAATTTATCCGTTGATAAAAAAACACAGGTTCAGGTAGAAGCAGTGGTTTTTCGCAATTTCCTGGTAAAAATTTTATGTTGCTGATGATCTAGGGAATGTTAAAGAAAAGATTAATATCCAAAAGCAGTCAAAATTTTGCCAAAAGTTCCTAATAACTGGCAAGGGTGGCAAATTTTAAAGGGAGATAAGCTGCATGTTCGAAAGAACTGACAGAAATCACTAAAAAATGTTAATGGAAAGATTTCCATAAAGGTTCAAAACTTCATCGCTAATGATATAAGCTTTAATTTTTTTGTAAATTGTAATAATAATTTCAACCAAATAAAAAACTAAATTGAGTGATTTCGTTTTTATTAATATATGTAAATTAGAAATTATTCGATCTCATTCCTTACTCATTATACTTTCTAGGTTACGGAGAGTACAAAAATTTTTAATAATAAAATAACGACCAATTCTAATTAGAAAAATAAATGAATTCCGATTTAACTCTTATTACTGCCATCTATTTTTCAAGTATTGAATTATTTCTTTAATCATATATATCAAATTGGAGTTGTATTTAACAAAAAATATATTATTCGACAAAAGGAGATTTTCAAATCCGAGAACACATGATTTTGTTAATTTTATTTTCCTTTTAATTTTCCAATCAATAAAAGTTTGGAGTTTAAATGAAGAAAATTGTTTAATTTCATAGCTGATATTCTGTTATTTTTTTCGTTTACATTCTTTCTTGTTCAAGTCTGCTGTGTTTAAGCAGTTTACAAATGAGTTTAATTCTAATAATATTGAGTTAATAGTTAAATTAGTGGATTTTATTTGATAGATCGTTTAAGATATGTACATGCGGATGATTTCGATATTTTCAATAGATTTTCTTTAATTTTTAAAAATGTTTAATTAATAAATAACATGTTTATTACAAGATATTCCAATTCATATTCTATATAAATGTCTAGAAAATATAAAATTGTCAATATGTATATACAGAAAAGTTAAGTTTATAAATTATTAATTTAATTTAATTTGAGAATGTTCTGTTATCGCTTCACCTTTAGTCATGGATAATATCATGTGAAAACTAATAAATTTCATAATGAATCTATTGTAGTATGATAAACTCATTTAATATCTAAACTTGATTTTAATTTGTATACTGCATTTTTTTATAAAAAAAAGTTTGTTATTCACGTTTTTCTTATTGAAAATTCTCTACAAAATGATGACATTATCAAACCCATACATACTAACATTAACGGTCGTATTTATGTGTTCGTTGCAACGTTGGCCTTGCGAAATACGTGTTTGAAATTTTATTATAAACACAGAATCCTATTTAGAACAACATGTTGTAGACAAATTTCTTTTCATTCACTGGCCATTGAAGAAAAAATCAGACATTCTAAACGATTAATTCAATAAAAATGATTTTTTTAAGTGCAACAGAGCCAATCTTATCTCACAAATAAAAAACACAGAACTTTCTGATACCGTTATCAGCTGCTTTAAATCGTTTTATTCTAAATGTACAAGCATAAAAAATAGAAAAATAATAGTTAATATAAAATACTGTTTAAACTTAATGAATTTACTCTTTTAGAAGTGTCATCAAAGATACATTCATTTACACTTTTCAGTTTTTTTGAAAGCTGTAAAAATACGTGACCATTTAGATCATTAAATGATGAAATAATTACTTGTGATAAAACGATAATTGGTTTAATTGCTACTCTATTCTTTATTCTTTAAATAAAAAATAATAATAAAATACGTTTAATTATACTTTTTTAATTTATATAAATGAAAATTAAAAGTAGTGCTATTTAGAATCTATTTAAACAAAAAATTATTCTCGTTTTTTTCAGAATGAAAAATGCTCTAAGTTTTCTTAATTTCGAAAACTGTGTTTAATCTATTGCATAAAACATTCAATTTATGTTGACAATAAAGTAACTAAAAAACAATACAATTCCCAAGAGAAATGTATTGCAATTACAAAAGATTTTTTCTCAATGGCATATATTTATACCTGCTACAAGACATGGTACTAAGGATATGCAGAGATTAGAAATACATTGTTGCAATTGTGGCAAGTTCTACTATTCCATTAAAAGCATTAAACCAACATAGTTTTACGAAATACAAAACAAATAAACGCAAAAACTTCCTTCTTTATTCTCTAGTTGGCAGGATAATCACCTCTACTTCCAAAATTTTTGTTTTTATTTTTTTACTTTAAAACCGACATAATCGCTGAGACTAAATTGTTTTAAGGTTATTTTTAAATAAATTAAATCCGATTCAAAGACTACCGCCAAATAGGATTCAGGTTGATAGAGCTATGTATACATTAATGTATGCTATGTAAGTGAATCTTTCTCTATGTAGAGATGAATGAATAAAGATACTGTGTTCATAAGCTGATTATGTAAAATGTATGCAAATCGAAAACAAAAGTACTTACTTATAAATCTGAAAGATTAAAAGAAAGTAAATGTTTTACAATTGATTTTTAATTTAAGTGTAATATATATATATATATATATATATATATATATATATATATATATATATATATATATATATATATATATATATATATATATATATATATATATATATATATATATATATATATATATATATATATATATATATATATATATATATATAAAACCAAAGAAAAAATCAGATAGACATTTACGGCAACGGTCGCGTCTTCGACAGTTTTTTTTAAAGAATGTGAATAGGCCAAGCAGTTTATACAGTATCCGTATTTACGAACCAACTTTAGTCTTTAGTTTAACAATTGGTCATGTGATTAAGCCATCAGCGGTACGAACTTCACATACTCTTACTCTATCGTCTGGGCCCTTAAAAACCCTTTCAATACGTCCTAATTGCCACTGATTGGGAGGGAAATTGTCCCGTCTCACAACTACCAAGTCTTTAATCTCAAAGTTTCGTTGGGAATATTGCCATTTAATGCGTTTATGAAATTCCTTTAAATACTCTTCTTTCCATCGAAGAGCAAACTGATGATGAAGTAGTTTCAACTTTTTCCATCTATTAACATAACTCAATGTATGATTGGAAAAATCGGGTTAAGCAGGTGCTAAAAGTGGGGCACCTATAAGAAAATGTCCTGGGTTGAGTGCACATAAGTCGGCCGGATTTTCACTCATGGGACTTAGAGGCCTCGAATTAAGACATGCCTCAATACGAATGAGCATTGTGGAAAATTCTTTGAACGTAAATTTCTGTGAATGACAAACTTTTTTGAGGTGGGACTTAAAACTTTTTACACCGGCTTCCATTAAGCCGCCCATATGTGGAGCCCCAGGGGGTATAAAATGCCAGTCAATTTGTTGGTAAGAGTAGTGAGAAATTACGTTTTGTCGAACCGATAACAAAAAATCCGACAGGTCTCTACGAAAAGTATTTGCTGCACCTACAAAAGTTGTTCCGTTATCTAAATAAATAGCTTTGGGGGAATCTCTACGTGAAAAGAATCGAGAAAATGCTGCTATAAAGGCTGAAGTAGACAATTCACTAGTGACCTCTAAATGAATAGCCTTCGTGGCAAAACACACAAAAATGAGAACATAACCTTTTGACATTTTGCAACCTCATCCTGTGTAGGATTTTATCTTAAAAGGTCCTGCAAAATCCAAACCAGTATTTGTAAAGGGGCGATGTAATGAAGTTCTTTCAGGCGGAAGAGGAGCCATAATTTGATTGCTCTGAATGTGTTCTTGAATGACACAAGCTTTACAATTTCGAACAATAGATCTAGTTAGAATCTTAAGCTTCGGAACCCAGAATTCAAGTCTCATTAGACGTACAAGAAGTGAAGTTTCACCGTGTATAGAGGTTTTATGGATCAGTTCGAGATACAACCTGGTTAATCGACCATTATATGGTAATAATTTAGGAAAACGTTCATCGTAAGAGAGTGTGGGCGATAATGAGAGTCTTCCATTTACTCTCAGAAAACCATTAGGGTCAATGAGAGGATTAAGGGTTAACAAACTGTTCTGTTTGGGTAAAGCTAAATTTTTAGAAAGTATCTCATATTCAGGGAAGTACATTTTTTGACACAGTATTACTAATCTATCTTTTACATATTTTATCTCAGACTGTTGGATATTATTATTATTTACATAATGATAATGATGTCTAGATGAGAGATTGTGAAAAAGACGAAATACGTAACAAAGTACACGCATCGCTCGTGATAGGTCAGAGAAATTACAATGTCAGAATCTACTGTTTGAGTAAAGTGTGATTTAATTGTTCGAATTTCTTCTTGGGTGTCTAAATGTTGATAATTTAATGGCCATTGAGAATGTGGCAGTTTCAGCCATGAAGGACTATGCCACCATAGATCATTTGAAATTAAATCGCTTGTAGAAGAACCTCGGGAAGCGATATCAGCAGGGTTATCTTTAGAATCTACATGGAACCAGACATCTTGACCTAATTTGTTAACAATAGAAGATACTCGATTTGCTACGAAAGTTTTCCAATGGTCAGCAGATTTTTGCAGCCAGGCTAACACTATGGTAGAATCAGACCACATATAATCTTTAAGTTTTAACTGGGTAATGATGGACTTATACATTTTAGCCATTAATTCAGCGCCGCAAAGTTCTTTTCGTGGTAGGGTTAGAAATTTAATGGGATCTACTTTAGTTTTTGCGACTAGAAGATGGGTGTGAACATGACCGTACGAGTTTTTGGTTCTTAAATACAAAGTAGCGGCATATGCACGCTCCGAAGCATCACAAAAACCATGAAGTTCTACAGAAAAAGAAGGTTCATAATGTACGAAACGGGGAATTTTGATCTTTTCTATATTTGGGTAGTCGTTAATAAAGTTTTGCCATTGTTTTAAGGTTAAAGGTTGTAAAACTTCATCCCAACCAGTTTTATCTTTCCATATTTGTTGCATTATAAGTTTTGCAACTACAATTTTTGGGGCAAGCCAACCGGCGGGATCAAAAAGTTTAGCAATTTCGGATAAAACGGCACGTTTTGTGTAAATTTGGTGAAACGTATGCTAGGATGGTTTGAAATAGAAATGGTCACTTCCAGCATTCCATCTCAAACCTAGAGTCTTGGAAGTACATGACTCTGATAGTTTAAGAAATTCTTTGTCTAGAAGATATTCGGTTGAAATTCCTTTCAAAATGTGAACATTGTTAGCTGTCCATTTTCTTAATGAAAATCCAGCTGTTTGAAGAACATGAATAAGATCGTTTCGGGATTTTATTGCCAGGGATAAGTCGTGTGAGCCAAATAGTACGTCATCAACATACATATAATGCCTGAGAATCTCTGACACAATTTGATATTCTGATTCACATTGCTTGGCTAATTCCAGCAATGTTCTAATGTCAAATAGGGTGCACAGTTTACTCCAAAGGTAACTGTGTTCATTTCAAAATCACAAAGCTCATCATTTGGAGATGTTCTGAATAGAATTCGTTGGAAAGGGGTGTGAGATTTGTGGATTAAAATTTTCCGATACATTTTCTCAATGTCGGCATTAAACACATAGCGAAAGAGACGCCATCGCAATATAAGTGTTGTCAAATCAGCTTGCAATACGGGGCCGGGATACGAGCGCGAACTGTATGCCTTACATCACCGACACATAGATCTGCTAAAGCAGTTCCGAATAAAATAGTTGTGCAATGAGTGGACTGTAAACGAGTTGAGTAAGATTGACGACTACGGGATGAAGTTTCCATGGATGTTGATGGAATATGGTCTCATGTATTCGAGGTATAAGGGTTAGCGAGAATTGAAGTATTCGCATTATTAGGAGTATCTGCAGAGGTTTTTTGAGTGTTATGATTCCTTTGGTTTTGAGCAATAGTCGTAGACTGTGAGGGACGATGAAGAAGAGAGTGGTGTTTTAATTTACAAAATGAACAAACGTATTGACTTTTACATTTTCTAAAATCATGAGAAGTGGCAAGACAATTTGTGCAACGCCTTTGGTTTTTTACAAAAACGAAACGTTCATCAACTGAGGTATTTCCGAAAAATATGCGTTAAATTGAATAACACGATCAGAGGCTCTTATAAAAGCGTTCAAGTGAGACATGTTTTCAAAAAAAAAAATTAAAAAATTAAAAAATTAAAAAATTTTAATTTTAAATTTCTTTAGATAATTCAATTTTTTTCTTGAACCCTTATATGTAGAATTGAGAAGGACAAAATGTAGGGAAAGTATCTTTGATAGAAAATATATATTTTATTTTACTAATTATTTATATTTGATTAATTATTATTTTAAATTGGCTTAAGTTGTTTATAAATGCCAATTTTAAATTTCAAGTATGAAGAAACTATGAAAAAATGATCATTTGGGTTAAACAAGTTAGAAAATAAGATAATACTAAAAATAACAATTGCTGGAGTGTAATGTTGATATGTATGTTTATTACTTAATTTTTATCACCAATTTAAGAGAAACTCACGATCAGTTGTAATTGTATTATAAAATTTAAACAGTATAACAGTTTACTCGTTAAATGTTATTTTTGGGTCTCACATATAGTTAACAAAACCTTTTTCTATCTATATAACATTCTCTTATATTGCTGTAGATACCAAAAATGTAAGTTGATAATCTGATGCTGTTAAAAACAATTATTTTAATGTTAATGATAGGTGTGGACTTCGTTTCAATCATGTGAGGGAATTTTTTAAGGCGAAAAAATAATAACTGTTTGTTCGTAAGTATTACAACTATGTATCGACCAATGTACATACATATATATAAACATATATATTCAATATTATTTTAAATAATATTTCAACATACCTTTTTATTTAATAATTACTTGCTTGTTTTTTTTATATTTTCACTGCAGTATTATAATTTATATCACTTGCTACTCACAAATTGTTGATGAGGGGTTTATGGGTTTAAAGATGCCTCAATTTTAAAGTGAGTTTCTACAAAAGAACCAATTTTTGCACTTCAAATATTTGCCAAATCTGGTTCGACTGGACCAAAATGTTTATCTTCGGGGTTGGTTAGGCAAATATTCAAAATTTTTAATCATAAAAAAAACAATTTTAAAGAAAAATTGCCTTATGCCTCGAGATGCGGTTTTATAACTAAACTCTAATAGTGGAGTTTTAAATATTAAAACTTAGCTTATAAGTAAAAGAAAAAAGCTCTCTCCAAAAGAGAGAATAATATAAGAATGTACTAAAAACATAAATTCATAGTAATACTTCATAGTATAATTATAAGTACGTAAAAGTAATAACTGGTCTAAATAATAGTCGAATGCAACAATGTGTTGTAAACTGGTAAAAGTCGTATGATTAGCATGTTAATATAAACTGTACAATGGCAATCAATATTGACAAAAATATTCAGCATTAAAAGAATTTATATTTCCGTACATGTGTCTATATGTGTTGGTTTCATAAAATACAATATAATACTACAAATAACCGCCTATAAATAACAATAAAAAAAAAATAAATGAAATCAAGCGTTATGACATCAAGTTAGTCTATAGATAAATCTTAATATTATTATAGTACAACAAGTGTATTAAACTTCATGGTTATATATTATATCCGTTTATATATTAAAAAATTCTTACACCTAAAACTTCTAAACCCTGAAATGTGAAAGATATGTAAATAATTTTTATGACTTTTAATACATTATAAGTTTTAAACAATTAAAACAGCAGCTGAAAATTTAATATAAATTTGAAATTAAATATAATTTTATATTTTGACATTTACACAGTATTATTTCTAAGATATTCTAAATTCATCTTAATACATTTGGTTACAAGGTGTTAATCTTTTTGCTACAATTGATTGAAAGTTTAATATATATGGTTTTATATGTTATAACAAGCGTGTTTGGTTTAAGTTAGATATACATTTACTTTTAATTAATAGTCACACAAACCTCCATGAAATGTTTATAAGCAGACTAATTAACAAAATTAAAATCTGACTGAACAAAAAAACTGTTAAATAAAAAAATACTCATGGATGAATGATAACAAAATATGAGTAGTAGTGCAAAACTATATTTCTGCAGCACTTAAATTTTTTTATTTATGAACTAACCATAATTTTCATACATAGAATTTAATCACTATATATTTTAGTTTGCAGTACTATTGTACATACTGCACTAATTAAAATTAATAGTCAATATTTTAGAATTAAATCATATTTCGTATTAATTCTACTACCCCAAATATTTCAAAAATTTATTTTAGTAATCCGAAAATAGCAAATTACTTTAATTTTCGGTTGTATAAAATACTGATATAAAAAAATAGTTTCAATACTGACAAGAAAACTTAAATTATTTGTGAAAATATTTGGTAGAACTGAATGAAATCGGTTGTCATAACGAACGTGAAGGTAGGGTATCTAGGATTTGGTATAGAATAACCAAAATTAAAAGTAATTTCTTGTGTCACAATAATTTATGATAAAATGAATCAGGATTTCTGCTCAAATATCAAAGATATATAAATATTAATATGAATTAAAATTACGTTAAGCAAAAAGTTTTTTTAATGAAAATTATTTTAGTTTTAAATAAAATGTTCGTCTGACTCATATATAATATTGTTAATGATGTCTCATTCAATTTGCATAAAGATGATAATAATTGTGACAATTTTGTTGTTGATTCTGTTTAAACGTTCGCTGATTTGTTTCTTTTAAGCAAAACACAAAATTTGTTTACACTAAAATAGAATAATTTGTAGTTTTTCTTGTGCCCAGAATGGTTATTAATTTTGTTTGTCTGATTTGAGTTTGTTAAATATTTTATATCATTTATTCTGTTATCTTATCACTTTATGTATATATATATATATATATATATATATATATATATATATATATATATATATATATATATATATATATATATATATATATATATATATATATATATATATATATATATATATATATATATATATATGTATATATATATCTGAACTAAAATAGAATAATTTGTAGATTTTCTTGTGCCCAGAATGGTTATTAATTTTGTTTGTCTGATTTGATTTTGTTAAATATTTTATATCATTTATTCTGTTATCTTATCACTTGATATATATATATATATATATATATATATATATATATATATATATATATATATATATATATATATATATATATATATATATATATATATATATTAAAACATCATGTAAAATTAAATTAAATTAAATATATATATATATATATATATATATATATATATATATATATATATATATATATATATATATATATATATATATATATATATATATATATATATATATATATATATATATATATATATATATATATATATATATATATATATATATATATATATATATATATATATATATATATATATATATATTAAAACATCATGTAAAATTAAATTAAATATTAAAACATTATGTAATATTGTTGGTGAAAGTATATATTTCAATTCATGATTTAATTCAGGAAAAGCCTTATTTATTCAGATATACATATGAATATTTGGGTGAATGTGTAATTTTTTCCAAATTTTTATATGAATGAAAATGTAACAAAAAACATATTTTTGTGGCATAGACACATGAATTTATTTTTTAAAAATATTTACGATTAAAACAATAGGACAGAGATTCCTAAGCTTTGTTACAGTTTATAATTGAGTTTGTAATTTATCAATAAAGCGATAATTCGTGAATAGGAATTATTTAGAAAGTCAAATGAAAATATTCAAAATTTCGTTATATTCAAAGATTTCAAATTTCAAATTTAAGAAATATTGAAGTTGTTAATTAAAGAAATATGTTTATATTGGGATAACCGTTAATTGTAAAATTTCCAATTAAAAATGCATTATTTAGAAAACACTGACTTCCTTATACTAATATTAAGGAGACTACACAACTAATACTCTTGATTTTCCTGTTTTAAACATGTTTAACCTTATTAATCATTTTATTCTTATGAAAAATTCTCCGGACTACGCGATATTTTTTATTAATTATTAATCATTATAAAAAATGTAAGAGTACAAAAACAGAAATATGAAAAGAAAAAATTTATTTTTCTTTGATCCTTAACAAAAAATAACATTGTAAGTAAAAAATTTATTATCAAGCGATACTAGTCTAATATAAGTATATAGAAGAGTATACAAAATCTAAGTATACAAAACTTAACATTCAAATATTCAATGTATGAGCTCCACACGTATCTTCAAAATATACAATCTATAACTGTAACAACATGAAAAACTGCATTTTTATGCAAAAGGATTTGGATTTATTATCTTTAGCAATATAACAAAATATAAAAACACAAAGAAAATAAGTATGAATATTATATTCGAATATGCGGAATATTAAAAACGTTGTAACCAAATTCTATTTTATTCTATTTTGTTATATGAAAATGACTAAAATTATTAGTTTGAAGTTTGAGAATTTATCAGACATTGTCCGAAAGTCTCTTTGTTATTGGTCAATTTCGCTGGTTTTAGGGCTTAAGACGTTAAGGGTTTCATTGTTTCGCTTTTTACAATAATTAATGAAGAGTGAAACAACTAGTATTTATATGTACACAATCTTCATTTGTGTTAAATTGGAGACTATGTTCTCCCCAGCAATATTCAATTATAAACATAAGTGGAAGGGAGATTTAATTTTTGTAGCATTTCTGACGGGAATGTGAAAAGATGTTGTATAATCGTATATAATCAGCAATTTCTGAATCGTTAATATTGTTATTAAATAATTATAATATTATTATAATATTATAATGTGACAATCATTTATCATTTTCATTAGAGTAGTGTACAAAAATATAACAAATCGCACGAATACAACTCAAATACATAATTTTACAATAATAACTATAAGAAATTACTAACAACCACAATATTAATTTAAGAAAACACAAAATTATTTTTTATTTAAATATATACACGTGAATGCGCACATACACTTTCTTATGAAACATACCTGACAGCTAAAATGTGTCAAAATTTAATTCAATTCTCATCACAAAATAACAGGGGAAATGCTTTGTGCTGCACAATACTTGCCCCAGTTGCAATTTCCTTTTATTGTCTCTATTTTAATTATCTATGATTTTTATTGTACGTTTCTCCACATTTCAACTCCAAATGTTTAGGATATTTTTAAAACTCTAATTCGTTTTTATATTCGAAATTTCACAATTTTTAATTTAATGACTTTAGTACGAGTATAAGTTTGAATTATTATACTTTGTAATACATTTCTGTGCAAAAGATGTTAATTTATTCAATTTTTTATTTTAAATTTGATTGTTGAAATTCAATTGACATCAAATTCGATTCCATTGTTTATGCATTATTTTCTGTTCAATAAATTCAATAAATATTAATTTATTCTTTATTTTATTCTGGATTATAACATTATTTGAATATCATAAATATGCGTTATGTCCTCATTTAAGTCTTTCCTCACATTTTCTCTCTCACGTTTTAAATTGAATTCTTTTGCGTAATATTGACAACTAGATTATTTGCTTTGAGGGGTTCTTTCGTTTATACATCCATTCATTCATTCATGCATTCATTCATTTGTTTATGTTTAAGTTAGAAAAGTTTTACATTTTACAGGAAAATTGCAAAACAAAAAAACAAACTTCAAACTGAAATGTTTTTAGTTGTTTCATTAGGAAATTCAATTACAATAAACGTACAGTGGATAAAAGACGGAAGCTAATCATAGTTTTTTAAATTATCCTAATCGAGAATCTGCTTAACGAAGATTATTTTAAATAAATAATATATACAATTATTACATATTTAATAAAATTAAACTAAACTAAATGAAATTAAAACAACATAAAAATATTTCTTTTCATATATGTTGACATTTTTCAAGTCTTGTGATTATTTAAGATTGAAGATTTTGGAAATCCATTTCCTTCCTTCCTTTTACTAAAGTGTTATTTGTTTTAAAAATAAATTAAAAATTTCGTCGTTAGAAATATATATGATTTAAAATATACACATACATTGGAAGAAATAATACATTATTTAATATACTAAGATTATTTAACATATAGATGTATTTGTGTTTATGAATGGAATGGAATTGTATTGTTTTAGTCCGTTAAATGAATCTATAGTACATATGCATGTATATGTGAATGAATAAATTAATATACAAGTAGTTAATACATGCATATGTATGTATCTATGTCTATTCATATATACATTTAAATGCATAGAAGTTCTAAACAGTATTCGCAAATTATTCTAGTTTTCTTAAGACTGTTTATATACAAATACAGTGAAGATTTAAATAATCAGATACCTTTTTGTATTTTGTTTATAAAAATGAAGAAGATTTTAAACATTTTTCGTTGCCGAAAATATTATCGTTTCGTTTATTTTTCTATGACATGGTTCTACTGAAAATATGATATATAATATTTGAATTATTGATCACAATTTTTATGCGATTTAATTATTTTTTCAAACAGGATGCTCACGTCAAAATCAAGAAGCACTGTAAAAAACATTATAACTGACTTTCTTAATTGGTCACCATTAACAAATATTATGACCTCACACAATTCGGTTCTTACCAGATAAATATATCTTTTTCTATTGAAAATAAAATAAATATATTTTTTTAAATATTTTTAAATTGCCTTTAAGCGTACTTCTTTATACAGTCTTGTTGAATTCTTTCCTTCAGTTCGTTTTATTTTTATTATTTTTTTCTCCCACTATTTCCATTCTGCTTTGTTGCTGGAGAAGAAAATCTACAAGTCTCATTGAATGAATGTGTGTGTAATACCTTGTAAATCCCTTAAGTAATGATGATGACATTTCTTTATGAATTCTTGGGTCCATTATTCGTGGTTATGAGCAAAATTTACTAAATGAAAGTACCAGTTCTATACACATACACTCGTGTTATTGAATAATAAAAAAAAAATAAAAATATTTTAAGTCTATTTTATTTCGATTTGTTCTTGACATGGATATTTACATCAAATAGACATTAGTTTCATAGAAGAGTGAAAATATATATCATGATAGACAAAAGGAGGAATTAATGGGGAAAATAAAAAACTAAACGACAGTAAAAATTAGTAAAAAGTAATAAGAAAATGTGATGCAAACAGTGAAATAAAATTCGTCTTTAAATGAGAATTTAATAGCATTTTAATTTTTTTTAAATACATATATAGATACAATCCAAATTCTGTACTGGCTCGATTTTCCCTTTTACCTAATATTGCAACTGTCGAATTGTTTTATTACCAAAGTTTTCTAATTCGAAACGTAACATTAAATGATTTGCCAAATCTCTCACTAAAAAATTTAAACTATTTACAGTTATTATAGCCTTCATCGCCACTAGTGATAATGGATTTACTAAGATTGTCATTCCGAGGTTAAGGCCAGGAAGAAATCATCTAAAAATATATTATTGCATAGAATCAAAATCTGAGTCAATATATATCTTGAAACACTTATTGTCCGAAATAATGAAATTTGTTCAGATTGTAATTCATTGTGCTAACCATTTAGTACAGCATCCATATAATTCACCTTATCTGAATTGGGTTTGAAGCTAGTAAATACTTTTAAATACAAATATATTTTCATGAAGTTATTATAATAATTTTGTGATCGATTATTTGAAACTAATTTCATAGATATTAGTGCATATGTCAACAATATATCTAACTAATTTGACGAATATCACTCTACATTTTCATATAGCAATTTCTTGGAATGGGATTATCAAGCTAATAATTACTATATTTTAATAAAATTTGGCATTAATAATAACTTCTTCAATAATTTAAATATTGTCGGTCCACATTTTTTTGGTTTTTCCGAAAATAAAATTAATTTAAACTATTATTTTTTTATTAAATTTCTTTTAATTGAAGAATCAAACAAAATTAACTAAAGCTTTCCGGTTCTGAAAATCGAGCACAGGATCCTATTTGCAACACAGATATGTATTTAGGTATTTAAAACTTCTTTTCGGAACTGCAGAATTATGTTGAATTCTGATGAATTTAATTAAATGAACTAAGATCAATTAAATTCTGATCTATCATTATAAATTGAAATTTATAATGTGCTGAGCTTTAATGATTTTTAATTTATCACTTTTCATTTAAACATCTGTACCAAAAACATATATTCTAGGTTTAAAAAAATTAAAAATATATTTTTTTAGTTTATGTTACAAACGTTTCTTAGAAGGTTAACGATCTAATAAAATGTAATGGAGAAGAATATAAAAAATGAGTTTTTTTATAAATATGCATTTGCAGTTTTTACTTTTAAGGAATAAAAACTGACTAAAATCCGCTAGCACGCAACATATGTATGCAAAATAGTATCTTTCAGAAATAAAAAATAAACTTAAAGTATAAACAAAATGTGAAGTTTGGAAATGTCTGCATTTAACAAGCGTTTTTGGTTTGAAATTCCAAAACCGACGGAGAAGAGAAAATAATAATAAAAAACTGGATTTTACGTGCATAAACGTTAGTCAAGGCCAGATATGAAAAGAGAATTTTAATTCAAAAAAGGATAGGAATTTACAATAAAGGGAGGATTTATAAATATCAATGATGTTCCAATATCCCATACTAATAAACAAATACATATTTACACAATATATGAAAAGAAATTAAAAGTTATTGAAAAATTCCAACATACTTTCAGATTTTGCTTTGAGGCATACAACAGGTACACAAATTTAAAGCGCAAATTGAAATACATATCGTAGGCGTATTTCAGGGGATAAACACACTTTAAAGGATTCAAACATTTTTAAACGAAAAACAAATATTTTTTTTGGCTTTTCATATCTTCAATAAATCTACAGGTTAACAAATCATTCATCCAGATAGTCAGTAAGTGAATTTGTTAGTCTGTCAGAATATATTCATTATCGTTTTTATGTAAATGCATTTGTTAATGTAACAATGATATGTATCCGATATGCGGGATTTTTCAATATTTAGCACCTGAACCTGTATTATGTGCGCATCATTTAAACTGATAAAATAGTAAACTCTAACAAAACCAATTCACTGAACTAGCTGGACGAACTTACTAAATGACTGACTGAAGAAGGATTTAGTTTTAAGTAGTATGGGATGATTATGATAGTGAAAAAATGTTAGACAAACAAATCAAATGACAGATACCTTATACCTTTCGCAGTTTCAAGTTGCCATAAAATGAGGGTTACGATTTAATATTTGACACACGCTTGGCACGTGCATAACAATGTCATTGATGCCGAAGTGTTTAATGTAGTCAGTACAAAATAGTTTATCTGTTACTTATTTAATCCTTTCAGAAAAATATACACTCGAACATGTGTGTAGTAAAGTAAACGTTCAATCGCTTATATGTTTTTTTAGAAAACATTTAGAGATAAGGTGTCTTCAGAAATACCCGTATATTAAGATATTGCATTAATATGCCTCTTATATCACCAGTTGATTTACTATTTCAAAGAGTTCAGTTTAAAATTAACACTTAGACAGGTTCTGTTGCTTTTTTATTTTTTGTTTTCCTTGTTTTCTTAGAAAACATTAAATTTTTCAGTTTATCACAATTCGTTTTGTTTCATTTTTGGTTTTTTATTACAATTTTTTTAATTGCGACTTCAGCACCTTTTTTTCTTGGGATTCTCCAGGGCTTTATTTTTCCCAACAATTTGCTCTTAATTAAGTCAAAGTTTTAACACAAAGCTAACAAATCTTATGAGCAAAGCACACCAAGGAAAACACATTTATATCAAACTGATAAAGGGGGAAATGCAAAAAGAAATTAATTCTGGAGAAGGATTTCTCTAAAAGAATATACAGAAATAAGAACAACTCGCTTTCATGTTGCTTTCCACTGACTGGAACTGACAGTATTTGAAACAGAGTGTTTTTAGGGAAAGAGCAAATAATTGTCTGAATTTTATAAAAATATAAATATAGGATGCAAACTAAAATGGTATTATTATAAAATTGGATAAAGTTAATTAATTTTATAACTGTAATTAAATCACTATTTTGAATGATATCGTATGACGTTTTATCAAATATCTCATACAAATTTTTTTTCCTCGGACGTTTAAAAAATGTTAATATTTTCTATATGTCTCTCGAAAGTTCTTCCTCCTTCAATACTCATTATTAAATTCATAAGCCTTGAACCTTCTTTTGATCTAGACCAATTGCTGTCAGTTTAATTTTTCCTTTATATATAACCTTGACCTTAATATTTTCGCCGAGAGGCATAAACAGGAAGACAATGTATTCATTGAAATAAATAATATCAAACTACAATTTTGACTTCACTTTTATATAGAACATGGCAAAGTTAATTTTGAAAAGAAATAAATTTGAAAAATTATTTATAGTGCCTTTTAAAAGTCAGAATTCGTTTATGATTTCTTATTTAGAGTAAATTCAGAAACTGGCATCCTTTTCTATAATAATTTTATTAATTCTTTTGAATAACATCCTTTGATTATTTTGTTGTTTTGTTTGTTGAGAAAAACTTATTAAATTTTTCTGTGTATAACAAACATTTTTGAATACAAGAATCATTTTGAAAGAAAATACACACAAACATTTCGATATAAAAAAACAGTCCTGGTTACCAAACAGAAATACGAAAATAGTCATTTCATATTTTAATGACAATAAATAAGAGATGGAAAGGATTTTAAGACATAATTAATTTTCTTATCATAAACGAATTTAAATATAATTTATGCAATATTACTCTTATTTGTGACGTTTTTAAAGATATATCCTTTCATAAACAAACTTGAAATACTGTTCATATATGTTGAGAACATATTTTTCGGGATCGGTTATTAAAGATTTGAAAATATCACAAAGCACATTTAATTTATAGTATATTGTTAGTACCTTCATCTCTAAATATCTCATAAAGTCACAAATAATATAAAAAAACAAAATCTACTTGAATTACTCAACAAACATAAACAACCTTAAATGTGAAAAAAGAAAATTATATAAATTTCTGATTTCATACCGGTAATAGAAAACTAATAAAATACATAGAAAAATACTCTTACTCTCCCCTTACATAAGTAATGAAAATATTTTTTCATTTTTTCCCCATTATTGAATATTTATGAAAATTGAAGAAAAAGTTTATTATTATAAAAATATTTTGTAAATTATGATGAACAGAGAGAATGAAGGGAGTTAAGAGAAACGGATACAAAGGAAGAAGGCATGTTGTCGTTGAGTTCGAAGTATCTTAACATAAAGAAAACAAATTTACAAAAAAAAATCATTTTTTTATATAAATGAATATGTTAAAATGATAGAAATATATACGTATGTGTATTAATAGCATTGGAGCAATAGAAACATAATAGAGAAAAAAATAGAAAAAACAAAAACAATATAATTAATAATTAAGGTGCTTTCATATAAACCAAATATACTCTATACTAAAAATGAAGGAAAAAATAAACAAATGTCTTTAGATTTACAAAAGTCTCAAGAGATGTCTTAATGACATTGGAATTTTTGATTAAGATCTTCTTTTCTTTTAATTAGATTTTATTACGAAACGAAGACAACAACACCATACTACTGATAACGTTCAAACTGATGACTGTGGCATAAATATCATGGCAAAAATTATTATGATGATAATGACAGAGCTCATGTTCGTATTACAATTGTGTAAAAACAATAACAAAAATGGAAGTAATCACCTGGAGTATTATTGTTTTAATTAAAGACTTCGAGCAATCAAATGGAAAAACCAAGTTTCATAGTCATTTGCATTCTTAATTAATTTTTAACATCCTTCACAAAGAAAACAGATATTTTAAGAAGAAATAAACCTCTCACGTTTCATTCATAACAAATTTTAAATGAAATCCCCTCAACAGAGGCAAACGAAAACTTTTACAATCATTTGAATATTAGAAAATAAAACTTTATTTTTAAAAATTAAAGAAAAATATATATATTTTTTATTTTAAAACAACTACAACTATATACACAAAAATAATAAAATAAATAATCTTGCTAAAATAGTTTTCTCTTCCTTGTATGTGTGAGTTGGTGGTCATAATATGAATGTGTGTTAGAGTGCTTCAAAATAAAGACATTTATTAGTAGACAAATAAATAAACATGATTATAGAAAAATAATCGAGCAAGATTATATGGATTGAACCTACCAAAAATTATCCTTGAAGAAATATATTTGGTTCACTCTAATATACATGTATGGTTTTTGCTTTATAAAAAACAACTTTTATTATTTTCGTATTTTCAGTCAGTATTTTACAAATTGATGGAACTTACACAAAAAGTCATTTACTTAAATTACAGAGTTTACTCTTGCAACCACTTCCAGTGTTGCTTCTACAGCCACATTTTCAACACACTTTATCATCCTCTAACTTCAACGAATACTTTTAAAAGTCAAGTTCTTCTTATTCACAACTTTTATCTTTAACTTTCTGGTGTCCTCTCTGTCCAAAAATATTATTTAAATTTTTTCCCAATTTTTTCTGTTAAATTATGAAATACAAGAAAATGTAAAATTACTTTTCAATTTCCTTAAAACTAAATTTAAGAGTAAACAACCAAGCAAAAGTTATCAAATGGTTTACTCATTTTTTTATTTTGTATATTTTGATGATAATGATGAACAACAAAATAATAATAAGATGAAGTACTGGATCGGATACATAAGCCCGCAAGAAATATCAACAGAAGAATAGTAGCAACAACAAGGACGATTTCCTCGTTTTATAAAAGATGTTATAACTGATTGCAAGTATCTATTAATATTTACACGAATGGAGACTAGTTGCAAATTATAGATTCTAAGGCATTTTCATATTATCAAAAATTCTATTATATTATTGCACTATAGGAAATGTTACACTTTAATACATTAATACTTTTACATATTTAACAAGTAAAAATCTTATATTCGGTCAAGCCCGACTATGTTATACCAAACACCACATTGCTGATTGTAAATGACTCTTATGATAAATTTACCAACGGCCCTCGTATAATTTGCGTTTTTTATTTATGCTTATGTGTGCAATAAGATATTGTGATACCAACATTTATGTGAAATTTATGCGTTTTAAAAGAAATTTTTTTCTGGAGGGTTATATGGGAGTTAGAAAAAATGATGAACCGACCCTTGTATAAATTCGCACAAGGGTTTTATATTATATTTTTCTTAATTTGATTAAATATTATTACACCACCCACTTCTATGTATGATTTATTAGTTTCAAAGTGATATTTGGAAGGGGGTTGTATGGGACGTAAGAGAAATAATGGACCGATCAGAACCAATTTTAATAGGCATTTCATTAAAATATCTTATGTACTTTGCAAAGTTTTTATGGCATAGCGAATCCAAATTTTAATTGTTTTTTTTCAAATATTTTTTATTTTATTTTGTAAGAAAAAATGTTAAAGATATCTTCATTGAATAAAGAGTTATAAACAAATTTACTGCATATTTTAATATATTAAAATTGCTACATTCATATATAAAATTTCTTTTTTATATACTTTTATACAGAAAACTTAATTAACTATATATTTATAATATAATATATTTATAAAAATTTAGTAAACACTGAAGTTTATCATTTTATAACCCGCTTTTTCTATCAACTATTTCACTTGAAAAATTTTCGCCGTTAAAAACACAAAGCTCTTGTACTTATTAAACAAATATTCACAATAATTCAATCAAATGTAAACAAGAACGGAAAGAAGTAAAACCAACAAACAATAATTCCTATAAAATAACTATGTTATGTTGAACACGATTATGCCATCGTTGGTAACTATACTATGGTTATATATATTATGGTTATGCACATACAATCTTTACTTCCGAATTTCACTAAAAAGTGCATAATTCTCATATATTGGTAATGTATTCATATTTGGTTAAAGTCAGATAAATATAGACAGGAAATGAAGTTTGAAATTTTGCGAGGGTCGGTCTTCAATTTCCCATAGTTCCCATATACCATTACGGAAAAAACGTTTTACAATTTCACACAAATATAAGAATCATATTGATGTTAATATAAAACTCTTTAGGAGAAATCAAAAAGCAAATTATACGATGATCGTTCCATAATTTTCCTAGGTGAAATTTATTGAAATAATATATTAAAATAATAAATGTAAATAATTTAACTTTTTTCAGTTATATTTTGTATCATAGACAAAATATGGTTATTTAACATTGTTTCACTGTAAATAATATTCTTGAGTTTTCACTACTTGAAATTTAAGTACTTAAAAGTGATTTAAGAAATTTGTCGTTGTATAATTTTATATAAGAATAATATAAAACGTAAAAGCGTTCACTTTAAACTAAATGAAAAAAACACACTTAAATTAACTATGTTCAACGTTGATTTTGCTTCATGTTTTTTTCTGTGTGAATAAATAACCATCAATGTAGAGTATTTCATAAACGCTAGATATAAGTTTCTTTCTTGCTTTAAAATGTATTTGCTTTTAAAACAATTTAATTGAACATATACTTTTAAATTTAAGCACACATACATACATACACACATACATACATACATTTAATTAATAAACGGCCAACAATTTACAATAAACAGTTTAACGTGTACACATTTAATGACGTTTGACCTTAATGTGTGTGGTACACACTTTCAAATCCTTTTAAACTCCTTAGGTTAAATCTAAACTCTGTTTTTTCCAGTACATGAAATCATATTACCACCATTATACAGGTATAGCAATAAAATAGCTTTTAGAAAACACAGTAGGAGCAAAATATGAATATACTTTTTCGTTACACTTTAAAAACAATTTATAATATTTAAAGTTACACATTTTCTCTATTGTTGAGTAACCTAAATACACATTTGTGGATCTCATTATTCAAAAGTACAATAGAATACGAGATACAACTAAGATTTTTTTTTTTTTTTTTGTTTTTTTTGATAAAAGTTTCGGAATATTTAAAATTTTGTTATAAAGTCTGCAAAAAATGAATGATGCAAATTCCAAATTTAAACTTGCAAAGAGTGGCCCTAGACACCCAAGATACAAACGCACACATATATGGATTTTCATCAGATTTATATGAAAATTGCCATTCAAAATCTCATACTTCATTGTGGGTGTATTTCAGTATATTTTTGTAATGAGCTTAAATACAAATTTATTAAATATGTATAACCTTCGTTTTCTGCAAATTTTGTAATCAAATTCGTCCTTCTCTTAATGCTTTAAACAACACAACCTAACTAACTGAATCAAGGGATTGGTTTAAATGGATGTATACATTTTCCTTAGTTTACCTTTTGGATATAAATTTTTATTTTATTCATGAAAATAATCTGTAAAACGAGAAAGCCCTGTAAAATACTGCACGAACATACACAAATTTATATTAAGTAAAACGTTTGTATGAAAATACTTAATATGTGATTAATATTGGGTATATATGTATCGTAAAATTTCAAGTTTACTTTGAAGTAGAATTATAGAAGTAGAAACATATATCATTAAAATTATATAAATCGGATAGTTCCTATAATTTGTTGTTAACTTTAATTATAGTACACAGAAAAAAGACATTATAAAATCAAAATTTAAAAATGTTGTTTGAAAGAACACGAATTTTTATACTATTTAATGTTTTAATGGTAAAAGTTATAATCGTGTACATTATAATATTAACTTTTTATAATGTTGAATTTGATATTATCATAATTCATGTGATATTAAACTCATATGCAATATTAAATGAAATAAGCTTATATAACATGACATATGCTATGTATATTGCATATGTAAGTTAAATTCCAATTGTGCATCTATAATAAATCTTAGGCATTTGCAATACGACATACTTTGAATTAAGCTTCGGTTTTCTATATATTAGAAAAAAATATTGTGTTGTTTTAGGAGATATTGGGCTGTTGTTAAAAGAGAATTGAAGAGCACAAAAAAGGTGTCGAGCAAAGTGACAGCAAGCTCGAACGACCACACTCCTTAGTCGAATTTCACAGTATAGAATTGAATTTTTTCCATGTGTATAAACAAATTACATATTAAAAAAATACTAAAATTCATACCTAAAGTTAAAATGTTAAGAAATTTTTGTTACAATTTTAATATATTTTTGTATTAAGTTTAAAATATCTGACATAAAAATACAAACTTAAAACACATGCTAAATAATGCCAACCATGAAACAAATGCCATTTTTACACCCAACAAAAATAAACCCGGAAGCGGAAACGACTGAAAAAATCACAAACAACATGTTGAGTGTACAAATATTTAGTTCCCTTAAACTGTTTCATATTTTCTCACAAAAAATCCAAACTTTTTATACAACATAAATGTATGTTTGTATACATGTAGAACATAACAAATAAATACAGTTGTTGCAAATAAAAATAATGATTTATATCTACAACAACATATAAATATTGACCAAATTCTACTGTTGCTTCGTTGTATCAAGATGTTACTCAAAATTAAAAACATTATTTCTTATTTTTATACTCTCTATCACAACAAATGGTGATAGAGGGTATATTAAGTTTGTCTTTTCATATGTAAGACCAACAAAAAGTCATCCCCATAAAGCATATATATATATACGTGCTTCAAATCAAAGTCTGAATCGATTAGATTGGATTACATAGGTATCATCCAAGCTAATGGTCCAAGCGCAGTGAAATTGGTCTAATGATATTTTGGTGCCCAGAGAACTTTTCTATTAAAAACCATCCAGAAAAAAGTTATATCAAAAAGTTTGAATAATTTTATAACTCACTGAGAGTTATTACATTATACATAAGAAATACTTTTAGGATCAGAGAGTGCCTTATCACGAATGTACGAATTATTTACTTCACACACATTTATGGTTGAGGATAACAAAAGAATTTCAAGCTGTAAATTGTAACTACTTGTCTGGGTTTGATAGAGTATTTAAAAATTTCTCCATAAACATAATTACGAATATTCCTTAATATAATAATATTTTGTTTTGTGAAAACGCAAACATGTGGTTGGTTTGGTCGCATGATTTCCGCCAAAGATTCTAATTCTTCCTGAGGGTTTTTCTTTTATTAGATTAGTTATAATAAATTATAAAAATTGTATATATATGCAATTATATTTTATAATTTAATATAATTGCAATCTAATATACATACATACATACACATACATACATACGTACATACATACATAAAATCATTTAAGGTATTCGTTGACTCGACGAAATACAGAAGTATTATTATAACAATTCGACACATAGGAATATTAGCACAATTAAATATCCAATTAAGAATTTTAATTATCATTTAGTGAGCTGCTCCACACTTTCCAGAATATCTGAATCGGTCGATAAAAAATGAAACAATTGAAAAGAAAAATTGGTTTAAATTTCGCACCATTTATACACTCAATATAAGATAAAAAATCTTCAGTGTAAAACATCGAAAACATTTAATTGTAACATTGACATTATTATAATTCACTGCAAAAAAAGTACTCACAGAACAGTAAAAGCTCTAAATCATTTTATAAGTTCGTTTCATAACAAAACGCGTATAACGAAATAGCTATTATAAAAAATTAAATAAATATATCATATAATGGTAGTTTAAAATGGTTCCAAACTTGAAATAAACTTTTCTTTATGTAGATTTTGTATATAATGATAATTTTTTACATATTCAATAACTAATATTGGGTTTGTATAGGTTAAACAGTTCCTTGAGAACGTAATTGGGACTAAAATAACACAGTAAACAAATAACTCTATAAAATATCATGAAATCATCATCGTAAAAATTAAATTTTTCGAAGTCCCTGTGGTCGCACTTTCAGAAAATTAAAAAATTACCATTACAACAAAACATATTTCTAAAATTGTTATTTTGGGACGATATAAATTTCATGATTTTATTATGGAAAAGGTACCTCAAAAATACCTTCAAATTATTAATAAAAGTCCATCCATTTTAAAATAACCAAAAATCCACCTTGTTACTTTTATTGCATTACACACAGAAAGAAGTCAAATCAACGTTGGACATATTTGATTTTAGACAATGTTAATGTCTTTCTTTCAATTAAAATTAAACGTTTTTAATTTTGGGGGTGAATTAATATTGTGCATAAAGGTAGAATCTTTCTTTATTAATTTATAAAATTATACAACAATAATTTTTCCTTTTTAAATAATGAAAATATTATTGTGGTTTTGATAAAAGTTAAAAAAAAGAACAAATCATACAATAATTACAACAAAAACACAAAAATAAATAAATAAATAAAAAATATTAAAAAATAGGTGATTTAAATAGTATAGCGCTTTATACGGTGCAGTGTTTTATTCAAAAGAATTCTACCTGCTTTTGTTTTACAAAAACATTATTGAATGCAGTGGTGATCATAATGATCTAGTTTGGCACTCGGTGCCAAACAAACGCAAATTGAATCGACAAAAATCGGATATTTGACGAACCAACCAAATCCATCCTCTACCAAAAAGTATGACGTTCTAGACATAAATGACATTGTAAGTAAAGAAGTGGAAAATATACTTATTATAATGAAGAAAATAAAATCAAAATTTTAATTATAAATTTTTAAGACAAGGTGAAGTGCGTTTAATGCTTAAAAATGTGGAGGATTATAGATATTTAGTAAAATATTTAGAAAGTTCCAAAATAAATTTCTACACTTTTCAGTTAAAGCAAGATAAAACCTTTAGAGTAGTTATTATTATCATTATTATTATTCATTATTCAACTTCAACTGAGGATATAAAGACAGAACTATTATTGTTAGGTCATCAAGTTCGATTTGTTGTAAATGAAAAAAGTCGTGTTACAAAACAACCACTTTTTAAGTTTTATATGGATTTAGATCCAAAAGATAATAAAAGTGTATATTAAGTCAATTAACAATGTTATCGTTAAAATCGAAATTTCTCTTAGGACCAATGACCTGGTACAAGGTCATCGTTGTGAAATGTATGGGCATACAAAATCGTATTGAAAAAGGCCTACGACTAATTTTCCTGTCATACGTATAATGGATGAAGCTGTTCTTTTTGTATCTCATCACAAATCATGCCTAGCGATTTCCTTGATGTTAAATTGAATTTTCATTTTCACATTAACTATGTTATATCAAAATTGTCTTTTATGCTGTGAAAACTATACTGCCTGAACTGCGCATTTGTGCTTTAGTCGTCTGGTTCGATTTGTGTATAATATTGGCTATAGAGTACATTCAGCACAGGTTATTGAGATTTTAGATACAGATTTTAAAAGTTTTATTAGAAGGCATATATTTCTTAAATTCTATAGTGTCATGGAATATGGCTTAACCACCTACTTTAAGGAAAATTTTCAGTTTGGTATTTCTTCGAGGAGCAATATCATAATTTGTCCAAGACATTATTCTCTTTATATGACTAGGTCGTATACTCTTTAAGAATATATCAAAACAATAACTATAAATAATTTTTGAATGTTGCCGTTACATATGATAGTTAATACTGAGTATTATAACATAAACCATTAATTTTCGACTTCAATATTTTGTGCAAAGTTGGGGCACTAATTTAATTGATAGTCTTTGTTATAACTATCAAGTATTTGATTTTTTATGTATTAACTTAATTTTGTACTATAAATTTCTTGTTAAACCAATATGTATTAATATTATAGCCAATGTTATCCTAGATTCAGTAGGCCTAAGGGCTTGTGATCTAATGAATATAATAAATGAAAAAATTAAATGAAAAAATGCAAAACAAATGCATAAATTAAAATTTTACTGTGAAGCATCAAAACAGCATCAAAACATATATAATTTGTAGTGTTTTGAAGTACTAAAAAATCAAAATAAGTTATGTAACATGTAATGCCAACGGCCTATTTAACCATAAACGGTATAGCCATAGTAGTAAAATCTCATACTAAATATGAAATTTAAAATTCAATTGAAAAAACACATATTCAATTTGCTGGTATCAAAATTATTTATTAGTGTCAATATTTTTTCTAAATATTCACCTCGTAGACAGAATATAAAATATAAACAATATGAATATTTTTTTAAACAACTCGGTTCTAAGTTCATTGTTTGGAATGATTTTAATGCAAAACATCCATGGTGGCGATTGCATGATTTAAATTCTGATCATAGAGCACTATTCGTCACATATAGTACAATTTGTGAATTTATATCAACAATTTTCAGTTCAAAATTTAGATTAAAAATAATATAAATTAAACGTTTCTATTAAGAGTGAAGTGGAGTCGGTTGAAGTTATTGAATCATTCAAAAAAGTAATATATGAAGCTTCGCTCGTATCCATACCACAATATCCAAGAGTAACTGCAATAAGGGAACTGATAAGAACTAAACGCATTTTACGAAGAATATATCAAAATACAAAAAATCAAAGTGATAAAAAATTGGAATAGAGCATCGAATTATTTAAAAAACGTTTAAAGGAATATAAGTAAAATTCCTTTAAAACTTATCTTAAAAGCCTTGATGTTCGTAAAACAGACATAGTTTGTGGAAGCCAACAAATAGATCGTCCAATTAAAAGCATATTTTCTTTTGAAGTGCAAGCTATGGTAAAAAATTTAAATAACACAAAATCTCGTGGATATGAGTGTTTGGAAGGCTTCTCTTAAAAAGATGACTTCTAAAATAAGAAGATTGCAACATTATTCAAGTTTATCAATTTGGATTTCGACACAAACATGGAATACCGGTATAATGTCACCGTATTATACAAAAATATATTAAAACTTTGGAAAAAATATTATATTGTTCAGCAGTATTTTGAGATATTAGTAAAGCATTTGATAAAGTATGGAATTGCAGTTCTTTATACAAAATTGAGAAACTACTTCCTGCCCCTTACTACTTCTTATTAAAATCATATTTACAAGAGAGGTCATTCTATGTACATGTTAATGGTGATGATTCTTCTTTTAGGTTTATAAGTTCTGGAATAAAATTCCACAGGGTAGCGTATTATAATTTAAATTTAGAAAACAATATTATATTGTATATAAATTATTATAAAACCTGTTTGGTGTTGAGAAATATATATTTAAGATTTATCAGGAAACACGATTGCATAAGTATACTTTCAGTTAATTTAAATTCCTAACATTGTAAAATATTATAATATGTATGGCAATACCTTGATATTATATATTTGGCAACACCATATACTTGATCTATAATTTAGTCTTTAGCATTAAGCTTTGAGTCTCTAATAAACCGTGAAACTGAAATGTTGTGTTTTACTTTAATGTGTGCGGGTAATAAATGATAAAAAACTCTATTATTTGGACCTATAGTATTCAAAAACATTAACATTATTGACAAATATTATCAACAATAACTTACCTAAAATGTCTACAATAAAAAAGGAAAAAAAGATATAGTGAACGACATCTGCAATATAATATTTATTAGCTATTTCACTTTTAGATAATAGTGATGAGATAAGCAGACTTAAATGTACTTGAATTACCTTTTAGAAGATAACTGTAAATATATTTTGTTTTTATTTTAAAGTTTACCGGAACTTAATAATATAAAATATTATAAAATGTTATATATTTTGCTTAATATTTCTTGTAAAATAGATTACAAATAAATGAATTAAAAAACTTAATTCAATAAATATACAGTTATGATTTTGCTTCATAGATTAAAATGATAATTCAACATTGTTTCATAGCAAATGCATTTTTTTCTTGAAATTTTACTACGTAAATGTACTTGTAAACAATTATTGTTGTATAATTTTATAAATTAGTATGAACAATACTATTTCAAACTTAAAAACGTTTAATTTTAACTGAAAGAAAAAAATTTTGCAAATGATAAAGTTACATAGGGTGCAATAAAAGTACCAATTTATAAAATTTACGATTTTTATATCTGAATCTGCCAAATTTAAAAAAGTGCAAACATTGACATATTTTCTAATAGAGTAACGTCATCTTTGTTTATGTGTACTTTTGATAAATAGTTATAAAGCTGCCAATTTTACGGTTTTTACACCATTCGCATTTTAACAAATCATGTCATATCCAAAATGTTTAAGAACTTTTTGTCACAAAATAATAATAATAATAATAATAATAATAATAATAATAATAATAATAATAATAATAATAATAATAATAATAATAATAATAATAATAATGATAAAATCTGCCTTTTCCTCCGCTTTAAAATTTCAGTAAAAAATGTTAAAAAAGGAGAAATCCTATCCATCTGACAACGCTGTATAACCCCCACCTTCTCTTAGTCTTAAATGTTCTTTACAATCTTAGTCTTTTTATAAATATAACAACACATAAATATCAACATAACCTAAGGTTATTCGAAAACAATTTGTCACTCTTTTTATGTATGTAAGTATTAATGAATGTATGTATCTATGTATGTATGGATGTATTATACTTAGAGCTCTCTCATTCATATATGTTTACATACATCTATGTATTTAAAAGTTCGTGTAAAATATAAAAACAAAAAAAAACATATGTATACGTGCATGTAAATAAATATACTACGGCATACGATTACAAGATCCCTGAACCATCTTAAATCAACAGAAATTTAATAGATTTTTCATTTTTTTATTTATTCATTTTTTATTTTTGTAATTTTGTGTTTGTGTGTGTGGGGGTTTTGTTTGTTTTTTCGTTCATCCTTACAAATGTACCATCTCTATAAAAAGCAACCCCACCCACGTTTCATTTCGCCAACACATTCTTTCTCATATTGAATGTAATATCATTATTTGTATGAATAAAACCAGAAAATCATAAATTGTGACTGTACTGGTAAAACATGTAAATGTTGAATTACCTTGAAAATGTTTTCTGTTTCTTCAAAGAATATTCTGAATTTAGTTTATCGTAAACTTATTTTATGATACTTTTTTTAATGGAGAATGTTTCAAAAATATGTTTCTGTTCTATACTGTTTAGTGTATTCAATAAAACGATATTTTCAGAAAACCGGTTTTTGATATATTTGAAAAATGGGATATTCATAAAAACCGGTTTTATGTTAACCAATTTTTGTTTGATTATTATAAATCTATAAAAAAATATTATTTAATAGAAATTTAGAATTTAACGAATAAAAAAATTATACCTTATATGGAATGAAGTTGAAATAGTGGTTCCAACGTAATCAAAATGTGTATTTATAACAATTTGAAACAGATTTAATTAAATTATACTTGCAATGTATAATATCCTAAATGGGTGGGATATAAAAATTTTTTTGGTAGCGTTTTTCGGTATCGTATTTAAAATAATGTGTTTAGATACCATGGTTTTGTTTCAATTCATTATTTTTCCTTTACAGAAACTTTTTCTTTAATTTCTGAATATATCTAAATTATAAGTCTATATCTGAATAAAAAAAATCTTGCAAAATATCATTTAATTGATTTGAATGAAGTGATTATGTCTAAAACAGGCGGACATTGCAAAATCGATTCAGAATATGATATACCGATATGTCGAATAATTCGAAAATAGAAATTATTGGAAACCGGTCGGTTTTCCGAAAAAAAAAGATTAACAAGGTTCTGGTTTCGGTTTTTGAATACACTTATACTGTTTCTCTATTCTTTAATATTTATTTAAAACCATTTTCATTTCAATATCGATAATTACATTATGGTTTTCAGTATAGAAATGAACATTCTTTTGTTTGATTAATTCAATTAATTTTGTTTGAATGTCTATGATTTTTTTTATTCAATATACATATCTTTGAAAAAGTCGTAATAAATACGTTCCTAAATTATATTATATTTTACACGATCTGAAACACATTCAGACACCGGCTTGAGATTGAGCAAAAAGTTATTATTATTCCAAAATAAAGATTGCAAAATAAAGATACTTATAATGGTATATATAACGATTTATTAAAAAAACAAATTAGGGGAAAGTAGCATTTAAGTAATGAAATCAACTCGTAAATCAGATGAGTGGATCGTACTTATTCTAAAAAATTTAATACATAATACAAGGACGAAAAAATAATTTCGGTAAAAATGCAAGGAACGTAAATTTCTCGTTAACTTTCTTTCCTTTAAAACTTATATTAATTTTTCTAATTTTAACATGCGTATCAAAATAAAAGCTTTTTGGGAAATTCTTGTCCCGTCTTTATAATTTATTTGTCTCCTATTAGAATTTTTCTTGCTATTGCTACGTGCAAATTTATTTGTGTATCACAAATACCAATTGTTTCTGGGTAGATTTCAGTGCTTATCTCAGCTTAAACAACATTTAAATATCTATTAGCAATTTTTAGCAAAAAGACCGACCTGATTCAAGAGTTGATTTCTTTGGCCTTAAGTCACGTTTTCATATTTTTTATTGGATAAATCATTAAGGATAACATTTTTGGAATTAGAATTCATATATTTTCATTTGTCGTAACGACCTTTCATGATTTGAAAAGCATTTTTATCATCTGGAAAATTAAAATTTAAAATACATAACATATTTAACAAAAATAAATAAATAAATAAATAAATAAATAAATAAATAAATAAATAACAAAAAACCGCACAAAGTTTAATTTAGTTTACAAATTTTTGAATTGTATCTATTATTATGAGCAAGCCATTTTCTGATACTCAAAAAATCGCTTCAACTTTACCACTTAAAACTAAAATTGATTTTTAGCTTTAAGTTTTGTAGTTGATCGTATATTCTATTTACGAATTTTGTATATATTCGTAACTTTTGTAATCATATTTTAAAAATTACGGATATTTAAATTTTAAAATTTGTTTAAATTTTAAACTTCTTAAGAAACAACTTTTGACATTATCATACAATATTTACCATTTTGTTCAAATTAATAAAGTTTTTGATCCTAAATTGTATAAGATTCGTTAGTACAGATGTAGGCATCGGATCAGAAACTGGTTTTAGGCAGTTTATTAGTTGCTTAAGTTTCGAACAGATGATTTTAAAGTTCGTATTGTTTTTATTGTACTATAATTTCAAAAAAAAAAAAAAATGATTTTTTCGCAATTTTTTGATAAAAGGATTATTATATAGGTGTGAATTGAAGAAAAAGTTTTTATAAATTTACTTAATAAGTATATATACGACAAGAAATATTTAGTGGAAAAATGTTCTTTAAGTTTCGAACGATACAGGTTATTAACGATTAATGCTTTTAAAAGTGAAATTTATCAGTGTGAAGATAAAACTGTTTATTAAGAAACCTGTGGTGATAGATAATTTTGATTTAAAATTGATAAAGATAACTTACTTAAAAAACCTTATACCAATAAAATCTTCTCAAATTGGCGGCAATAAAATGATTATTGTGTGTGTCATATGACTACGCCGCCTCACAAATTAAGCAAATTTGGAAAAAAAAACATATAGAATGATAAAACTTTCAACTTTCCACTGAATTAAAAAAACAAATTCTATTGAAGAAAATTAATGGAAAATATGTTAAAATTTTTGATTTAAATTCCTAAAGGATTATTGCATTATTTTCAATAAAATATGAAAAATTAATATGGATGATTTTATTATGCAACCAACGTTTTTCAGTTGAAAATAATGCAAAAAATAGTGTTCATTAAACATTTTCATTGTAATTTTTTGACTAATTTTAAGTTAAACTTCATTTAAAACTGTACCTTGAAAACAACATAATTAGATTAATCTAATTATATATATATATATATATATATATATATATATATATATATATATATATATATATATATATATATATATATATATATATATATATATATATATATATATATATATATATATATATATATATATATATATATATATCGCTTCTTATTAGTGTGTTAAAGTGTTTGTGCGTTACTTCTGAATTCTCTTAATTAGATTAATCTAATTATGTTGTTTTCAAGGTACAGTTTTAAATGAAGTTTAACTTAAAATTAGTCAAAAAATTACAATGAAAATGTTTAATGAACACTATTTTTTGCATTATTTATATATATATATATATATATATATATATATATATATATATATATATATATATATATATATATATATATATATATATATATATATATATATATATATATATATATATATATATATATATATATATATATATATATATATATATATATATATATATATAAACAGCTGTCTTATAACCATTAAAGTTTTAATACCATGTTTTCATCGCACGCCACTAGCACGAGCCATTATATATATATATATATATATATATATATATATATATATATATATATATATATATATATATATATATATATATATATATATGTATATACACATATATATATATATATATATATATATATATATATATATATATATATATATATATATATATATATATATATATATATATATATATATATATATATATATATATATATATATATAAACAGCTGTCTTATAACCATTAAAGTTTTAATACCATGTTTTCATCGCACGCCACTAGCACGAACCATTATTACAAAAGTCCGTTATTAATGTTTATGTTAAGAAAAAATTCATTCATTGACATTACACAGTTTCATTTTTCCGTTGAGTTTTCTTTATATTTGGTGTTTCATGAAAAACTATTTGATAACCTTATGCCGTTACAGTTGATAGAACTCCATCACTAGTGCTACAACTAAAATTATAAGTATACATACATACACAAACCGTAGCTCAGCTACTAACGAATGTGTTGGGCGAATTTTCAATTTCATTTATCAAACCAACAGCACGAGCTAACACACACTTTTAAGAAAGGATATTTTAACTGCATCTAGGGATGAAAACAAGATCAGAGAAAAAACCCTACTAACCATAGCAGACATACAAAACCCCGCACATGCCAGCACTGTAAACATTTTTTTAGCCATTCGAACCTTTTTTGTCTTTAGTTTAACCAACAAAAATAAAGACCAAAAAAAACAGTCCCTTTTAACAAGATTCACTTGAGTGAGCAAGTATAAATATACTCAAAACACTCATCTACATACACGCATCACTACACCACCATTGCAAGAAATTTTTGAAGAAGAAGAAAATAAATTTAACAACAGTAAAAATATAAAA
This sequence comes from Cochliomyia hominivorax, assembly GCA_004302925.2. Lineage (NCBI taxonomy): Eukaryota > Metazoa > Arthropoda > Insecta > Diptera > Calliphoridae > Cochliomyia > Cochliomyia hominivorax. The sequence goes on from PYHX02000494.1 coordinate 88,929,830, forward strand.
AATTGAAAAAAGTAATAAAAAACTTTACATAATAGGAGAACATAATGTCCTTTCAAATGATTAACATACTTAATAATCATAATGAAGAGACACAGTCGTGAGAGAAGAGTTTTTTAGGTACAACAAGGACACTTATTTACATACAAATACATTAGAATTAATAAAATACTTTTAAATACTCAACAAATTATAAAAAATAACCCATACATACATAGTCATTATTGATATGTTATATTATGTGTATGTGTAGGTAGTTTGAGAACCCCAACACTTCTATAAAAAGGCTCACCGGAAATTATTTTAGACAAGAAAAAGAAAAACAGAAAAACAAATATATGAATAATCCCCCTTCTAAAGACTTGAAAAGTTTTTCTTCTATATTATTTTTTTTTAACTCGAGTTTCATATTTTACCCAAATTATAAAGTGAAAGGGTCTCTGGCTGACATCATCCTTAAAAGTATTTGTTACCAAAACTTAGAGTTCGTTCGTCAACTGAAAAGAATAAAAAATACTTTTATGTATTTTTCTTTGGACAAAGCGTTCATCTTTGTATATGTGAATGTTTGAATTTTTTATATTGCCGGATGGGTTGGGAGTATGTATGTATGGAAATATATGGTTAAGTTACGCTTATGCATCTATGTGAGTTTGACAATTTCCGTACAATTTTCGTATTTTTATTTATTTAAAAGCAAAAAATGCGCAAATTTAGAATAAAATTTTACCTTACAGAGCTTAAAAATTAAGAAACCCAAAGTATGAAATACATTACGTGTGATGGTACACAGAAAAAAAACTAAAATCAACTTTGAACGTGGTTGATATTAGACAATAATAATTTTTTTCTTTCAGTTACAGTTTAACGTTTTCAAAATGGTTTTATGTTGGGGTGTGAAATAATATTGTACTTATAGAATTTTTTTTATAAAATTACAAAACAATATTTTTTAAAAATAAATTTTAGTAGTTTAATTCCAATTAAATTAACATTTTTATCTATTAAGTTTAATTTTATATTTATGCATTTATGATTTTACCTCATAGATAAAAATGTTAATTCAATATTGTTTTATAGTAAATGAAACTTATTCTTCCTTAAAATATTACCAATGAAAAATAATTTTTAAAAATTATTGTTGTATTTTTTAGTAAATTAACTTCGAAATATTCTTATTGTACAATATTATTCTACAATTCTGCTGTCTCTGGTAAATATGTCTGTAATAATTATATTTATTAAACTATATATACTATTCGATATATATCAGTTAATTAATTGGTATTCAAATAATTTTGAAGCGATATGTAATAACTTTATTCAAGTTAACATAATTTTTTTTTCATACCACTAAACGGCATGCTTGCAATAGTGACAAGATGCAAGTCAGGTTAAAAAAAGAACACATTATGATGTTTTTTAAAACAATAAATTTGCTTAACATTAAACATAATAACTGACGTGTTTCATAAAGGTAAATTGATAAAAAATAATAAAATAAAAATAAATAATACACAGAAAAAACCAAAAAAATTAAATTATAAAATGAATCAAAAATCATTACACTTTTATTTTTCCAAATAGAAAATATATTTTTGATTAAAATATAAAATTTTTATTATTGAAAACACAAATATAGTAATAGGAGCAATTTCAGTAAATTAAATAAATAATTGTTTTAAAAAATTATTTCTACATTTCATATAAAATTTAAAATATATATATATATATATATATATATATATATATATATATATATATATATATATATATATATATATATATATATATATATATATATATATATATATATATATATATATATATATATATATATATATATATATATATATATATATATATATATATATATATATATATATATATATATATATATATATATATATATATATATATATATATATAATATCTTTCTCTCTTCATCAGAATTTACACATTTTTCCATATATCCATCGTTGCACACGCACTATATATATATATATATAATATATATATATATATATATATATATATATATATATATATATATATATATATATATATATATAGTGCGTGTGCAACGATGGATATATGGAAAAATGTGTAAATTCTGATGAAGAGAGAAAGATAGTAAAATTTCATAACTGTTAAGAAAACAACCTGTTTATAATTTTGTAATAAGAAGAAAAACAGGAAACTTTAAAAGTCAAACATTTCCCTCATTTGAACGATTTGCAAAAACAATTTTGGCTTTATATTAAAAAGAAAAACAGAAAGTATGTAAAAAAAATTCAACAATACAATAAATTCAATTCAATAATATAATAAATTACATTAAACTGACAAAAGACGATTAAACATACATATACACTTAAATTTACATACGCATAAATTTATAAAGGAATAGAAACATATATAAAGTAACAATCAAGCCACAGAAAAACCAATATCAACTTTATTTTCATATTCTCACCCACTTTGTATGTCTGTTGGTTACTGATGGTTTTAGGATATTGTTTGTTTTTTTAAATATATTTAACTGAATGTGTATATATGAATTTGAGTACACAAATGATAATATAAAACCACACATTGCAAATATTAAAACACCTTTTAATACTTGCAACTTTCTGTTTGCAAATGGTAAAAAATAGAGTTATAAAAACTAGAGAAGTTCATTCAAAAAATTTATGTTTTTACGCAGATAATAGATATAATAAAATATTTCCACAATGTTGTTTTCATTTTCAGTTAATATGTTTGTTGGTGATTTGGTCGTTGTTTAATTTTTTATTTTTTTTTCGTTTGTCATTCGGTTTTACTGACTAAACGCAGTGAGGGATTTGTATATGAAATGAAATTCAAATAATGGTTCCATCATAATCAAAATATGCATTTTTTTATTATCAAACAAATAAGAATTATATGTAACAAATTTCATGAAACTGTCATTACATATTTCTTTCAGTAGCGTATTTAATTTAATGTGTGTAGATACCATGGTTTTCTTTATATCCATTATATTTTCCTTTTCAGAAACTCTTTCCTTAATATCTGATTATGTCTAAAATACAGATCTATATCTCTTTTTTTAAAAACTGTATATTGCTAAATAAAAAATCTTGTAGAATCTCATTTAATTATCATTATTGATGTGATTAGTTTTAAAACAGGCGAAAATACCAAATTCGATTCAGAATCTGATGTTTAAATTTACATGCAGAACTTTGCTCATATTAAATATGGAATTTAATTTTTATATATTCTCATTCATGTCGAAATAAAGAACAAAAATTAAAAATCGGTTAATCGTCTTTATGCTGTAAGATTTTTTTCTAAAAACAACACAGTTCCAAAACAAATGTTCAATGCTAATGTTACAAATAATTATTTACTACAAACGGTATAAAAATGTATTATTATATTCCATTCTTTACAACAAAAAGAACATTTTCCCACTTTTTTAATAAATCAAAATACGTCACAATGATCGCCGGAAATTAAATTATTAAATAAAGAAAGCTTAACTAATTAAAGAAAAACACCACTAATACAAATAAATGTTCAATTCAAATTCAAGATATAAGAACTTGTACGTTTACAAGTCTTGTAAAAATAAAACGTGCCTCAAATATATCTGTCATTCATTCTACTTCCACAATACATTGTAAAAAAGAAAACAAAGGTCTTAATGTTCAGGTTGTATGTCGAGATATATATTCGGTACTCACTACATAACATTAATTATTTAGAAGAAAAAATATAATTAACTAATGTCGAATTTAGATTTACATACATTGATAATTTTGGACTGAAATATTCGAAAATTATATCTATGTTCAAGAATGTGGTGATTAAGCCCGTTAAATGAAAAATCCAGAAAATTCTATTGTAATTATCTGCTCCGAATAATTATAATTTTATTCGCATACATGCGCTATCACAACATTATGATACATATTTATTGTCTTCTATATTCTCCTTTAATGAACTAATGAAATCCTTTTCTTTTATTTACTATTTAATAATATCAATATTATACAAAAATGACAACGAAAATGATTTCAATTTCCTTGGTAATTATAATACAATATCAATTCGAAATTAGTCGTTCTTAACTTAAGCAACTTTTAACGTATTGCGTGATATTTTATTTTTTATTATTATGTTTAAATCAGTGCCCTTTTTGTGCATAAATTGTATAAGATATAAATGAAGGTGTGTAGCAAATTATTTCTGAAGCATTGTACCTAATTCCTCTTTTTTAAAATACCATAGGGGTTCTCTTTGGGATTTAAGTCCGGGAACTGTGACCAAAAACCCGAGCGACTATATCGGAGGCCTACTTCAAACAAGGTAGTGACTGTGTTGTGGTTCTAAACTGTTCGGACAGTGTAGATGGTCTTTTTATAGAAATCGAAACATAGTGAATCATTTTATTTTTAAGAACATTTTTGTCCCCAATATTTTGAGTAAGAAATACCACTTCGGTGGAATTTTTAGCGCCTGAATTGCCCAATTCAACAACAATCAAATATTAGTTATTAGCTAATGGGATCCAAGTCATGGGTTTGCTACCACAGTTATTAAATTTAAATTCTATTAAGAGCTCCTATAAAATGTGGGTAAAATGCTTCAGAAGTATTCTGAAAAACTGCATTAAATTCGGTCAATACTGTTTATACAGTGAATTATAGTGTTTCATAAAATTCACAATTATCATCTTTTCTTAAAAAAGTCCTACAACTCCTTAAAACACAAAACTTTTGCTTCTTATACGCTTTTTTACTTAAGTTCAATTATTTAGAATTAATTCGGGAGACAGCAGCGGCCCTTTAATATATAAAAACGTAATTGATATGTATAATAAATAATTACAATGTTAACTATAATCACAAAGACGCTGTTTTATAGACTGTTCATAATAACACCAACTGAAATATAAAGTAACACTCAAACGATTTTTACTGAATAACGGAAATTTTATTTATTTCCAATTTCCACAACGGATTTATAAAGAGTTCACGCAATTAAAAAATAAATAAGAAGAAATCGTAAATAGTATATTCATGCAACTCACGGATGCAAGTAATTATATCTGTACTATACGGCATGTGATAACAATTTTAGAATAAAACTATTATATGTGCACACACAAATCAAAATTATCCACTATACCCAATAAACAAACAAGTTTCCAATATTAAAAGGAAAACATTTCCCAATTTATTAGCACCAATGAAATTATAAATTTATATGCTAAAAATTACTTTAACAATATGATTATACTAAATGACTTTGTCAATCTTAAGCAGAAATTAAAAAAAAAAAAAAAAAAAAGATTTTATAGATGCCTTTATGGAGGAAAAGATTAATATTTCTGAAATTCCATTATTTCATAAAATTTTAACAGTTAAATACTAAATAATAATAATAAAGTTATGTTTGCTGGTTTATCAGTGTTCAAAAACAAATGCATACACACACCTTTACTTTTTATATTTTGTACCACCGAAGAACACACTACTCTTGTTGGTGGTAATTATTTCATTGTTGTTGATTCCCCTACCTCTCTTGTTATGATGTTAAAATCACTAACAACCAACACCAGCAGTAATGCTAAAAACACCCCTTGTTGCATTGAAAATCGAGAAATATAATAAATTGAGTGAAAAAAGGATATGACTTATTATATATTTGTTTGTGAGCAAACTTCCTACGATTATGAAGGAAATTTTAGTTTTAAGTTTTTATTATTATGTTTTTCTGTTAACGCCACACCAATATGTTTATTTATATTTGCTCGTGTTCCTTGCACATCTGCCTTTTAGCGTTGATTTTGTTTTCAATGTCTAGACTGGTTATTTTAAGTGAAAGGAGGGTTGGTAACTTTTTTTATGCTATTTATATTGAATATTTTGAGAGCAGTAGTTTATGTGCTCAGAATTTAATAGATTTAGAAGAAAAACCGTTACATATTACAAAAACATATTATATATATATATATATATATATATATATATATATATATATATATATATATATATATATATATATATATATATATATATATATATATATATATATATATATATATATATATATATATATATATATATATATATATATATATATATATATAATATGTTTTTGTAATATGTAACGGTTATATATATATATATATATATATATATATATATATATATATATATATATATATATATATATATATATATATATATATATATATATATATATATATATATATAATGAAAATGTTTGTCACATTTTAAAAACCTAAACTACTTTATGGAACATATTTATTTTAGACAATGATATATGAGTCATCTACCAAGGGGATTACCATAAAATTTACAATTAAATTTCCAATCAAATGCTTCAGCTAAAAAGATCCACGCCTTAACATAAGATCGTCTGAAGAATTTATACATAAAGTTCGGATCATAATTCGATTGAATATATATTGTTATTAACAAAATCTGAACAGGAAATGACACCTAACACTTTTAACCAATTTTGGAATAAAGGCTAAAACATAGCAGAAAAAAACTATTATTAAACATAATTCATTTGAGATTTATTTTTTTTTCAGTTAATATTAAATGGTTTTAAATTTATGGTGAAAAATTACTTTTTAGTAGTAAGATTTTAAGAAACAATATTGAATTAATATTTTTATCTATAACTGAAAAATATTAAGTTGTCTGTTTTAATTAATTATACATTATTATTTCTTCTGTGTGAATGAGGAAAGATACAAACTGAATGCGCTTTTAAATTGCATGAATTTTTGCCAAATCTTATGAATAAATTAATGGACAATGTTATATTTTTTTTCAATTTAAAAACAATCCTTACAAGTTCGATGTCAAGTAAAATCATTGATTATTTGTATCTGATCATATTATTTACTGTTACTTCTCTAATATTAATTTTTAGAAATAAACTAAAAAAAAAACAATATTATACACATAAAAAAACAAAATTAAACCACTTACTCATATCAGTTATAATTCTGCTAAACAAATAAAAAATCTAATTCCGTTTTAATTGATTTTAATTCTGTGTGTACAAATTATGGATGTTAATTTCGTAACCCCTATCAAGAAATTCCCGGGATATTTTGAGATTAAGAAATCCCCGAATCCAGGGATTAAAAAAATTAATCCCGTTATTTTCGGAACTTATTAATCCCAAATAATATAGTCATTTTAAGTTTATTTCATTGTCATAAATATAGAAAACTTTACTTCATTTAATATAAATGTTAACAGAATCTGGATATTTATTTAATTATTTTTTGAAAATTATATTTATATATGAACACAAAAATTCAGTTAAAATTTTGATATAAATGTTTAGTTCAAAAATATCAAATATTTTTTTTATTAAAATTACTGTGTTTTTTTAGAATAGAAAATATTGAAATCCCTAGTACAAATACGAGACAAACCAAATATTTAATTATTCTTGATTTATTTGAAATCATTGCCGTATTTTTCAACCACACTGTATGTATTTATAAATAAAAATGCAAGTGTTTGTGTATATGTGTTAATAATAATTTACTCTAAAGTTTACCCTACATTCACACATAGTAACTTTCTTTACAAACTTGTAAATTCTTAGATTTTTTCTTTTTAACTTTTTATTGTGTATACATATGTACTATATATACATATGTGTTTGTTGTGCTAGAAAAGCGTCTGCATTTGTTTTTGTTTATTCATATGTACAATTTTAAATTGCTGTGCAATTTTTATTTACATACATACACACACACATACATACACACACACATACATACATACAACATACATACATACATACGTACATACATACAGAAAAACCGCTAAAATAACATTTTATAACAAAAGCAAACTCACTTTGCACAAAAATATGTACAAATATTAGGGGAGTATCAATTTAAATTTGACAAAAGAAATCTTACATGGTAACTCGTTATGATCCGTGTTATTCTTCATTATATCTTATAGTTTTCGAGTTACTTTTATTCAAAATTTCAACATTTGTGTTATTGCAAGATGTTTAACCAATTTTTAATATACACATATCGTAAAGGGTGATTTTTTACCGAAAAATACTCACACTTTATTTAATTTAAAATATTTTTTTTAAAAGCGTATAAAATTTATGTTTTTCTAAAAGAAATCATTGTGTGAAAAATTCAATGTAAAATGACAATTGAAGATGTGTAAGTACAGACGACCTTTAATTTAACCGTTTTTGATAAAAATTTTTACTTTAATCAATATAATAAAATTTTAAATCCTAAAGTTCAACCGAAAATCTTTAGTAATAAAAATTTTATTCCTATGGCTTTTTTCGAAATACTGGAAAAAACTATTCTACCTAATGTGTTTTATATGAGCAAAACACAAAAATCATTTATTCAGAAATCTGACTTAATTTAATATCACGTGTCATGTATACGAAAAACAAATGGATCTTTCGAAACAGTATATTTTTATTACAATTTTTTGCGTTTTTGACCAACTTAAGAGGTCTACACCACTTTCCCTGAACATTCTAAGAACTAATCAAATCCAAATCTATGGAAAAACAATATGTTTATAATATAATCAATAGCCCCAATGTTACGGAATTATTATTATAAATACATGCGCCAAGCTACTTTTACATGAGCAACAGTAAGAAACAAAATGTCCCGCCCAGAGCGCCTAATAATTACACTTACACTTTTAGGTAAGATCGGGGGCAGAGACGTTCTCTATAAATGTTGCACCGATTTCTTTATTATGGAACAGAATCTGGAGCTGATAGAATATAGAGGATCTTCCAAATATATATTCATATAAAATTGAAAAATCATAGTTCATGAAAATTATACCCAGAAACAAAGCAAATGTTATTGTATAAGTAAAGTAAAAAATAGTAAAAGACAAACAACTATGATAACAAAAGTAGCAAGTTCTTTCGGAATTAAATGCAAAAAAAAAAAAACAAGTAAAAGCTATAGTCGGTCAAGCCCGACGGTTAATAATGGCAGCTATCAAAAATTAATTATCGAACCTCGTATAAATATAAAGTATATTTTTGTGTTTAAAATGTATAATATGTGCGCTTTAAAAGAACTTCTTCTAAGGAGCTAGATAAAAGTATTTACCGACCCTCGTAAAATTTCGGACATCGATTTTTGCTTATATTTATATTAATTTTATCAATTCTTATCACAATACTTTCTCTTCAAAGTGTTATTTTTAAAGGGAGTTATATGGGACCTATGAGAAATAATGGACTGATCCGTATGATGTAGGACATCATTTTAAAATACACTTAGATTTATTTGGGCCAAATTTCGTTAAAATAGCTTTATATTCAGGAATTTTATGACCTTAAAACCCTAATCTGGGAGAAACATTTGTACGGCGGCTAAATGAAATAACAGATCATCACAAATTTCAATTGACATCCAAAATAATGACACATGCTAAGTTTCTTCGAAGTATCTCGAAAATTGTGACCTGCAATTTGTTCACAAGGTTTACATGGAAAGCCAGACGGACGGACGGACATCGTTAAATCGATTCAGAATTTGATTCTGTGTCGAACACTTAAGCACAAACGACTTATACTTGTGAGTATTGTTTATATGGAATTAATCTTTAGAAAGAACTGTCATGAACGTTTGAATCATGAATTACTATCTTATGAAAGGAATTTCCTTTTCAGTTTATCACTTTTTCAACTTTGATTTTGTGAGCCATTATTAGACTTAAGTATGAGTCATATTTTAACCTTTTTTATTTAAATTGCTTTGATGTACCCTCCACAATCACATATGTTAAATGAATAACATTAGGTTGTGATTCCGTTTGTAACACTATATATTATTACTTCATATACACATGTCAGTAATTCTTTTATTCAATTAAGTTTAAACATATTTTCTTAGTTGTTTTTCCCGCTTTATAATATATAAAAGAGTATATAATAGCCGGCACAAACGAATATAATATTCTCATTTTTATTAACTTTTATTCGCTCTCTGTTACCCATTTTTCTTTGATATTATAAATGAGTTAGAGGCAGCAACTCGAACAAAAACAGCAAATGTAGAGAAAATAAACCTCTCGATTGTATTTGAGCGTAAAATTAAATTTAATAATTTTAAGCGAATTCCAATGAAATATAAAAGAGAAGTCAATCAAATTCATACACGTTATTCGCAATCTTTTAGTTATTTACATAAAATATCTGTCCCAATATTAGTAAAGTCCGTAATTAATTTATTTATGTATTTCAGAAAAATAATAAAGAGATCAAAAATTTACAACATTTGATGTTGATATACAAAATGATATATTTTGAAAATATATCATTTACAAGAATTGAAAGATGACATGTAAACTTTGTCATTCTATGTGTAATGATAAGAAAGAATAGTCTTAGATAACATTAAGTGTGCATATTCTATCATCAATTTAAAATTTTAATTGATTTTGCTACGTATATACCAGGGTGATCGATTCTTCGATATTTCGGGTTTCGGTTTATTCGAAAAATTGCAATTTAATATAAACCAGTTTCGGTTTTATAATAAACGGTTAACCGGTTTTTAGCAAAATATTAAAACAAGTGTAATTTAAAAACGCCCGGATTATAATTTTGATGATTTTTTTTTAAATTATTACTTTTAAGAATAAAACGAATAAAATATATCGATTTTAAACAAGTGGTGATAGAGGGTATATAATGATATATAACTTTGTCATTCCGTATGAAAGAATCATTTAGGACTCCATAAATTAAAAATATTCTTCCAACATCATCAAATTTAAGACAAAAATGTTTGTCAAATTTGGAAAGCTTAACTATGATTTAGAGCTAAATTCATCGAATCGAAAGAATTAAAACTACATTGTGACACCGATTATTTTTGGTTGAGTCGGTTTCTATTTTTCTGATAAGCTCACATTTCGAATATCGAAGACTTAATATTTAAATTTAACAATTAATTTTCTCTCGAATAATTTTTAAGATAAAAATAAAAAATTAATATAAAAGAAAATACTTAAGAAACAACACAATTGTATTTCAACTATTTTGATAATTTTTGTTGGCATCGGCACTTTAATTGCTTTTATTATATGTTTTTAACACATGATGGCATTTCTTCACCATCATTTAAAATAATAAAAAATTGAATTTCCCTATAAAAAAATCCGTTACATTTATTAAATTAAAAAAAAACAAATACCATAAATATTTACTACATGTTCGCATAAATAATAAAGTTTTCATAATATTTTTATTTTTATGTACTTTTCGTTTGTTTTTTCTAATTTTCAAACATGCTAATTTGCAAATAATCACTAAGGAGAGGTAAACCAATAACATGAACCCATGAACAAACTTTGTAATTTTTATATTAAAGGGAATTAAATTGTAGATAGAAACTTTTTTGTTATTATAATTTATAAACATAAAAAACTTAACACATTTTATAATGACGTATTTTCTGCTTTTTTTGTTTAGTTTTAAATATTATATCTATTAATATATCAAATAGACATGTTACTAAAATATAAATAACTAAAATATTCTTTCAAATATTTTGCGTAGTGTAATAATTCAAAAATATGGAGACAACTACCATCTGAAGGAAAACATCATATATTTTAGAGATAAAATTTAAGGTCTTAAAACAAAATCATGAAATTAAAGAATTTATTTAAAGAAGATAATAAAATTTAAATTAACAGTATTTATGAAAATATAATAATAATATTGTCAATTTGTTTTAACATTTATGTGTTCATATAAATAAATAAATTAATAAAAGTAAAACTTAAAAATATCAGTATTTTATATTTTCAAAGGCAAACAAATATTTAATTGTAAGCAAAATTAGTTTGAACGTTTTCAGTTTTTATTAAAATACATACCTCGTACATACACAAAAAAAGGGCAGGGGGTCGTAACAAATAAGGAAGTACACCATCTATTTAAAAAAGGTATGAAACAAAATGAAGTCTTAATCGCTTTGAATTTATTTTATTTTCACACACATCTATGACAAACGTCTTATTTTAAAATATTGTATAGCAATCATTGTAGTCTGTCTATACATATTTAATTCTTCATGCTTTTTAACGACGAAATGTTTGCTTGAAGTAGTTATACGGAATTCATACAACATAATTTATATAACAAAATAATATCTCCTTTAACCCCATCTTCGTTTTTTATGTTGATGACTATGTTTTTGTTTAAATTTATGCAAAAAAATCAAGGTTATTTAATGTATTTATGAATATATGTATGTTGTTCTAATAATTTGCATAACAACTCTTATAAAAAACACAAATACATATAGATGATTTTTTAAATATGTGTTTAAATTAAATTTTTAATTTTTTTTGTTTTATTTCTTACAGTTCAGATGTGAAGTATAACACAGATGCTGATGCATTTTTATGATTGGATTTTTGAACAATTTAAATCTCAAAGTTGATATTGTCTTACAGAACTCAAGCTTTAACTTTAGTAAAAGTATTATCCTTCGAAATATGTAAAATTAAGGGTTGTTTAAAGGTGTTTGTAAATTCTCACAATTTCTTTATAAAATACAGTCAGCAAAAATTTTACAAACATAAATTCTAATTGTACATTATACATGAATTAAATAGGTATATATGTGAATGTATTGTGTGTATTTAAATTAATAGTCATAGGGGTACTGAACACATACATTACTGGTGATATCCTAGATTGAATGCATACCACGAAGAAGATACAACATAAAACGGCAGATGTCTAATTTTCTGAACATTTAATAGGGATTTTAAATGGTGGTTTAATTTAAGAGAAAATTTATAAGGAAATAAAACTTCTTTGAGAAAATCTAATTGAAAAATACGGGCATAATATGAAAATTAAATAAACAATTTTATATATTTTATTTATTAAATTGAATTTAGTTTAGTATTAAGTTACAATTAATACAAAATATGAATTGAGCAAAAAAGTTATTGAATTTTTTTGATATACAAAGTTTTAAATCCAATTTGTAAATGTTAAAATTATAAAAAATTATTGAGTAGTAGGGACCCTCATCTTTTAACTTATTTGCAAAAAATAATCTTAAATTAATTTCTTTAAAACCCTTCAAATTTTGTCTTTAAACCCCTTCAAATATCAAAATAAATAAATAAATAAATATTAAAGAATAAATCTACATAAACTATACTTTTATGTACTTAAGAATGTGTCTCGTTCTATTTTATTATTTTTATAAACAAATAAATAAGAAATGTGTTACTTTTTCCAAATAGCGCATATAATTAAGTACGTTGACCTTTATAGATTCAAAAAACATTGATTTTTGGTAAGTACTGTGGACTAAATTTGTATTATGGCTGCTTAAATAAATTTTCATTTAACTTAAAGTAGTGCACAAGACAAAAAAATCAAATAAAAGATATAAATACACATTGATATCTGTATATATAATGTATATAAATAAAATAAAAACAGGAAATAAAATTGTATAAACCAAGAGTTAATTTAAGACAGGACAATAAAAACATGTATGTAAGAATATATATGCAGTACAAATAACACTCGTTTTATTTTTGTCATTTTAATATAAATAGATTCTACAACTCAACTTAAAATGTTGAATGCCAACACATGCAACTAGTGAGAAGTATTATCGACTAAAATGTCTTTAAAATCGTATAAAGACTAACCCGAAAGCCACAATAATAACAACTAGAACATTAAATAAAATCCTAACAATTGAGCGATTGTGTTGTAATAATGTTCATATATTTATACTAACATACAGACAAACAATTTAGACAAACAATTCTAATAACTCGGAATGATATTTATTCGAACGGTTGCCTCAATAATTTTCATACGAACGAGGAATAAGCAAACAGTGATTGTATATGTATGAGTTTATCCGTCCTTTGAACATCTGTATGAAAAATCAGTTCTCTATTTTTTTTTTGTATGCAGAAGTTCCTTTCATTCATTCCAGTAGTTCTTTATTTCTTATTTCATTTATTCTCTCTTATTTTCCCCTTTTAGGCAACAAATCTAAAGCAGATAGTCAAGCAGCTGCCGCTATTGTATCTATATAAAACCGTAGAAATAATATTCTATGCATTACTAAGATTTCCATTGTATCTTTTCATGCATGTGTGCAACTCAATATTCTGAATGTGTTATATTTGTATGTATTTACAAAATATATACATACATATGTTTGTTTTATGCTTCATATGACACATAAAGAAGTTAAGTAACAAGAACACATCGATAAAAACTAAAAACAAAAACACACAAATCCTACGAGATAAAATTGCAAACACCGAAATTTCTGAGACACTGTCTCTTTCTTATTGTTTTTACTAAATATATTTTTCAGATTCTGTTAATCTATTCTTAAGATTTTTGCGATTAAAATACTTTAATTTAAAAAATTATGTAAAATAACATATAAACAACACATTACAAAAAGTAATGATAATAACAACTGGGAATTAATAAACTGAGTAGAATATCAGTTTAGGATTATAAATCTTTGGGTGTTTTGTGTTTCATTGTTATACAAAAAAACGGAAATAAATTGTTTATTGAAACTATTTTCTTCAGCATAATTTATATGTATCGCGAGACATATTGGAGTCTTTCAAAATCTTTTTTTTTGGTTCACATTTGTTGTATAGCAATGTGTACTCACTGCATACAGTTATTTATTGTGTTACATAAACACATACGTTCTTATTATACCCTCCACCACCACAAATGGTGAGGGTATATTAAGTTTGTCATTCCGTGTGTAACGTCAAGAAGGAATCATCTCAGACCCTACAATGTATATATATTATTGCATCAAATCAAAAACTGAGTCGATTTAGCTATGTCCGTCTGTCTGTCTGTTGGAAACATTCTCACACCTACAATAATTGTCCGAATTCAATGAAATTTGGCCACATTGTTTGTTATTGTCGTAAGCAGTATGCTATTTAAAACCAGCTATATCGAAGTTATAAACCGATATCTGAAACAACCTCAAAATTTCGAAAATGAACTCTTATAATTTCTTCTAAAAATGAAATTGGACTTAAACAAAAAATAATTTTAGCACAAAATTGCTATATCATTGTGTAAAGGATTATCAAAATCTGATTAACAGGAAAAAAGTTAAAGAGAGTATATTAACTTTGCCATTCTGTGTGTAATGCTAAAAATGATTATTTCAGACCCCATAATGTATATATATTCTTGCTTCAAATCAAAATCTCAGTCGATTTTCGTCAATCAATCTGTCTGCTCACGTCCACAAAAATTTACAGAGCTCAATGAAAACTGGCCAGTTCAGTAGAAAAAATGTTATAGCCAAAATTATAACTAATTTTATGACTCGTTAAATGTTTCTGTATTACATACTATATACATTTTTGAGTGTATGTGTGTGTATATGTATATCTACATAACCTAGTTATCTGAATATAACAATCTTACTTGTTTTTCTTTATTATTTTTGTTACAGTAACATTCTTTGTCATTTTATACATATTATTTTTTATTTGCTTACATTACCAATTTTGTTGTTGTGGCTTTGAGAGAATGTTTTAAAAATTATTTCTTAAAACAATTTGAAGGTGCTCTAAAAGGGTTACTTTTAAATTATTGCAAAATAATATTTTTTCTGCTATTGTCAATTGATTTGCCAAGAAGATTTACTTCTTTTTAAACACAGAGAATATTGTTTTTTTATTGCCTTTTTATATTTTTATTTTATTTTATAATTTTTTTCTTATTCCAAATACTTTTTGATAAATTTTGTTGAAATAACATTTACTTATCTTATTTCAACTTTGCAGACATAAACACATTTTCAGTACAACTGACAAATGCATAAAAAATAATAAATAAATTTAATACTTCTTGTAGTTGTTTCCTTTACTTTTTCCAATACAGAATTTGTTTATTTGTCTTATGAAGTATTTTGTAAAAAAAGTCAATTTTATAATCAGTTTATATTTTTATAATTTAATATACATGCAAGATATGAAAAAAAAAAATATATATATATATATATATATATATATATATATATATATATATATATATATATATATATATATATATATATATATATATATATATATATATATATATATTTAAATTTAATTTCTATAACTATAACTTATGAAAAAATTAGAGAAATTTAAAAAAGAATATATATATATATATATATATATATATATATATATATATATATATATATATATATATATATATATATATATATATATATATATATATATATATATATATATATATATATATATATATATATATATATATATATATATATATATATACAACAGAGTATTTAAAAAATCAGGATAATGAAAGTTCATCGAGTTTTCATTATTTCACACTATTGAGTACCTTAACCTTCTATGATAAAATCTGCCAAATGAAACTCCATTTAAGACATATTCACCGACCCAGAAAAATTATTTTCCCTATACAAAGATGATACTCGACCTTTTAATGATGTCAATATATTACAAACATAATATATTAACTTTCAATATATTATTTACTACATTAGGTCTAAACTTAAATCCGTTAAATATTGAACTATTTATTTATTTTATTTGATTACTATTATTTTGATCGATACAATGTGAGCGCAAATTGTTCCAAAATAAATTTTTAAAAATTGGGCGATTGATTGCTATCTTTTACAAACTATAGTTATTAAAATCTTTTGTTTTTTTTATATGTTTGCACTGTTGATTTTTGTTAATTCAGCAAAGACAAACATGTAGAGTAAAATAAATATAGAATTATTTCATAATTAAAGTTATTTATTGGTAATAATCGCTAATATATATAATGTAATAAAATGTTAAAAGAAAAACAGAAAAGTTATAAAGTTTTCACACACATTTAAAAATGCGAATGAAAATAATGAAAAAGCTTTTCTATACAACAGTAATTATTTTCTATACAACTGTGCAAGATTGCTGTAAGCAATATTATCACGTAATGTTATTACAAGGGTTCCGTTTCGACTTTTTCTACAATTGTTACGATAACCATTTGCAGCAAATTCTTAATACAACTCAAGCTTAAGGTTTGTGTTGATGAATTTTATTATAATATTATTCCTGTTCATTTGATATGCTGGATATACATATAAAAACAGTATGCATGTATACATACGTATGTATACAGTGATTTTATCACAAGAATTTTTTAAAGTTAAACTAAAAGCAGATGCTGTTTAATATCACAAAAAACTCAGTTTGGAGAAATTAAGTGATATATTTACTTTGTTTTAATCAACTTACCGTTTGTATTCTCTCCAACAATCGATTTATAATGATTCTTCAAGATCATCTGCCTCATGTAAATGTGTCATCGATAAAAGTGCGCGTGTGCTCAAAAGCAGAATGTTTAAAACCTAAAAAAGAAAAAATCTATTGAAAAACAAATTGAACAAAGAAAATCATTATGTGAAACAGTTAGTTCTTATGCAATGAATGATCAAATTTAATTTCTTCTACGAGAATAAATATAAACAAAATATATTTGTATGTATGTACAATCGAATGTAGTCTGTACTACAAAAAACAAAAACATAATCAAAGAGAGCAATTTGAGTGAGTTCAGATAACAAAAAAATGCTGTTTAAATTTTTAAATTGAGTCAATTTTTTATTTAACTCAGGTAAACATGTGGTTGTTAAGCGTTTTCCTCCGTCTGTTTGTCAGATATAAAAACTAGTGTTTTCGTTGTTACCTTGTTATACGAATTTTATTGTTTCATTTATAAAATTTTGAAATTTAACTAAAGTAACAAATATATTAATATATGATTTTCATTAAAAAACATGGTTCTGATGAACAAACTCTTCGGACTCATTGGATAATCAAATGAAATGATAAGAAATATCATAACCTTTGATGGTTCATCGTATATTACGTTAAAGAAAAATGGGACGTTTATCTTAGCAGAAGGGATTAACAAATAATTAAATTTGTTAATAAGTATTAAAGATATATTAGAAGGCTTAAAATATAATTAGAACGAAAAGTTCCCTCTTAGCTGATTCGTAAGTTTAAAATGTATTAGAATTTGCTAAAACTTACTTGTGTTTAGTATATTGAAGAGGGAAGTAGTACTCTTTGAACTGATGTGTACAAAATATTTTTTACAATAAAAACTTTCAAACACGACTGGCGTTTAACCCATGTTAAAACTATAGTGGGCTTGTCAGAATATTTGATAATATTAGACAAGGTAATGCTACCATATGCATATGAAGGAATGCCAGAGATTATTCTTCTGATAGATTTTAATATGTGTAACTAATTATACGAATATTAATCAATAGTTCAAATATAAAACCACTTTTTTGAATTAGGGGTGTAGTCTACTAATGCTCTTAAATTTGGTTCAACTCTATTGGAATTTAGCATAATTATTTTTATAATTGAATTTAACGTAAGTGTAGAATATGAGACCATATAATAGTTGCTTTTTCGGAATAGAGTTTCAAGTTAAAAATTCATAAAATAATATTTCTAACGAAACTTCCGTTTTTATTTAAAGACATTCTTTTAAAGAACTGTCATCTCCATACAAATGCGTCATCAATTACCTAAAACTTAACAACATGAACAACAAACAATGACTACTATCGAATTCAATTGTACTCATTCCATTTTATATGAGTAATGTGAGTTTGAGCACAATTGGTTATAACCTTTGAGTGGAATACATATGAGTACACATTTGTAAAGAACCTTAAACATAAGTCAATTAACATTACTAAAGAAAAGACGTGCGCGCACGCTCGTTATATTTTTAATTCTTGGGGTTTTTAATGTACGAGAATCTTTCGTGAAAAGGTGGTTTTTTATAAAACATTTATATCGAATAAAATACGGTTTCACTATGAAAATCCAGAATTAATAATAATATAAAAATCAATTTGCAAATGATATTTATAAATATACAAATACATATGTACTAAACGTGCAAACAAATACTTAATAACATAAATTTATTACAATAAAATAAAAAATAAAGTGTGTTTTATAAATGCTAATAAATTTGGATTAAAATAAAATTGGATTACTGAATTATCATTGTGGACAATACGATATTTTGCGGATATTGGCTATAGTAATAAAAGGTAGGTTAAGATTTTCAAAATGACAGGATAACATTTACATTAACTGAATATATTGAATATTAATATTTCATATTAAGATATGTGAACTTTAAATTTAGTATAAAATTAAGGTAAATTACTTATATTTCTTGAAATGTTTCGCTATGAATACTTTCAAGCTATGTTATCAATATTCTTATCACTCTCACATAGACAAAGAGCCCTTCTTTTACATAAAATATTATTTTGTTACTTAACACGGAAAAAATAGAAATAAACTTATTGAAAATAATATTATTTTGATGCCATTAAATTTTAAGTATGTCAGAGTGCAATAAATGGCTCTTATCTAGGAAGAGATTGCAACCATATACCAAGTGTAGTTATAAATTTTTTATAATTAAAATTATATATTTATATATGTAGATGTGTGTATATATAATATAAACAAAATATTATTATTTAAAAAGATAGTTACACACTTTCTCATGAGTCATTTAAAAATCCAACAAGAATATGAGTCGGGAAATGAGCAAATACACTTCATTCACTATACTGGTTTCACCAGTTGGAAAAAGTACGATGCTTAAATGTATTGTAATGAAAGAATTGATTTATTATATTGATTTCAAATTGTAACTTAACTGTATATAAAAAAATTAGAATGTTTAAATACATAATTGACAATTCTCAAATTTATAAAATTTTAAATTTCAATTTATAAAGAAAAAATGCAACACAATCGCAGTATAACAATTAGCTCTCATATTTTTTATTTTATATAGGCAATCGCCATAAACATTTGTCATCTATAAAATCACAAGAATATTTAACCATAAATCAATGCAACGTCAAATAAAACCAAAATGGAAAATATTAAAAAAGTAAATACCTACATACATCCATACATACATGCATACATACATACATACATACATACATACATACATACATACATACATACGCACATACATACGTACATATGTATAAACAATATAATTTTTGTTTTAGAATTAGAATAAATTTGTACACAAACTATTTATTAGGAAATATAAAATAAAATATAACTTTGTGACATGAATATCAAATAAATAATTAAAAATATATTACAATCAAGAAAAAATTTTAATTAATATTACAAAAACAACCTAATGAATTCAATCTAATGAAATCTGTGTTACCATTTTAAGAAAATTTAAGTAAAAACATTTTTTTAACTCTATTGGCAAAGTCTATTTTTTTCTTATCACAGGTGAGTTTAGAGATCATTCAATACACTTCAACATATGCCCGCAAAAGAATTATCGAACGAAGAGTTTTGGGAACTGATTATTTTATTTTAACATTATTTGCTACTGAAAATTAAATTTAAAATTCTTACTTATAGTAGATTCGAAAATTTGTGCAGATCTCTTATACCATAAAAACGAACTTTTTCAAATTAACTGTGAAAGCATTTTAGAATCTTTTGATGCAATTAAATATATAAAAAACAATCTTGGCACTAAATATACTATTTTAAAGTCTTGTGGGATAGTAGATACAAAAAAATTAAAATTGATTGTAGACACTTATTTCTACCTCTCTTGGGCATTTAATAACCAATATATTTTTGTTTTGGTAGCAGAAGTTTTTCTTTCGTGCCACCGTTATACAATAAGAAATTAACCATAATTATAGCAATAAATATATTTAACAAGACTATAAATCTCAGCAAGAAACACGAAAGAATGTAAAAATAATATAACATAGGTATATATGCGAGTCATCTATATATTATTCGAATAACACTTTAAAAAATCATTTATTAATTTTCCATTACTCAGTATGCAATTTTATTCTTTTACTCTAGATCTAGAAAAAATGCTGATACATACATACATATACGTATATTATTATATTAAATAACAAATCACTTGATGTGCAATATATTTTAGCTTCTATTACATACATATGTACATACATAGATACATACATACATACATACATACATACATACATACATACATACATACATACATACATACATACACACATACACACATACATACATATACGTATATTTTCTCTGTTTCTTTACAGTGTTATTTTTATGGTAAAACTGATATTTTTTATTTTGGCGAAATTTCTATAAAAATCAGTTGTAATAATATTGAAACAAAATCTCTTCATTGAGTGCATCAGGTAGCTCATCGTACACCGAAGTGAGCCCCTTTTGCGCCTTTTTTAAAAGAATGTAGTAGTAACAAACACAATTATACAAAAGAGCGCGTTTCAAATAACAAAAAGTTTAAAAAATTTCCTTACCAGGAAATATGATCGAGCAATTGTTAATTTAATTGATTATTAATTTTTAATTAAATAAACATTATTTACATTCATTTTGCTATACTTTAAATTAATTTTTTTGCAGTCGAAACAATTTAATTTAACAATCGCTAGTTGCAAATACACTTGCTACACTTTTGAGATTTTTAAACTTGACATTTTGAAAGATTAAACAAAATAATACTGATAAAATTGCAAGGGCCACAATAAATATAAAAATTTAATAAATGTGCTTTGGTCTCAAAATGTTGTTGACAATAATGACTTTCTTTTTTTATAATAAAAGTGCATTTATTAAGAATAATAATAAATTATTAAAAAAATTGTTTTATAACCTCCTTTTTATAAAATTAGAATTTAGACAGTTGTGAAGCCATTTTATTTGTAATAAATTTCTTGAAGCACAAAAGGCTGGAATGTTTCCAATAACTAAAATAACAAAATAATTAAAATTCAGTTCAAGTTTTTGTCGAAGAATGCCGAACACATACATATTCCTATAAATATTTAATATACTATGTATAAATTGTATAGTTTAGTCTATACGTCATGAAAACATGCAATAATAATAAACATATTATTGGATTAACTTTAATACAATTCGTTAAGTTTCCTTATGTTTAACCTCTAAATAAATTCGTCCAAAATAGAAAAAAAAGAAATATTTTTTTATGCTCCGACTTAAGCTTTAACATTTGTATATAGTTGTTTTCTCTTAATTATTTTTAATTTAATTATTTTTTTAAATAGAATCTATGGTGTCAAATATCTTTTATTTATTATATGACATGTAAAACAAAATTTCTAATTGAATTTACATTTTACTAAAAAACTACTAAGAAATAAAAAAATAAAACAAAAAATAAAAGAAAACAGAAGAATTCGTAATAAAGCAATTTTTATAAAAAAAAAAAAAAATATATATATATATATATATATATATATATATATATATATATATATATATATATATATATATATATATATATATATATATATATATATATATATATATATATATATATATATATGAATATTATTTGTTTTAAATTTATTTATAGAAATGCAACAACAAAAAATATTTGTATATTTCCGAATATTACTCAATGGAGTTTATTTAATTTATATGCAAAATTTATCTTTAATTATCGTATATATCAAAATTCTTTGCATTATACTATTAAAAATAGCGATAAAAAAAACTGAAATGAATTTTGAGATGCATAATTATATTCAAAACTGGTATAAATTGTTAGATTTACATGATATTGGCATTAAAATGGATAATAATTTAATTTATGAAATTATCATAGTATCATTTTTTATTTAAATGTTTAATACGTAAAAAATTTTTATTCGTATCTATTGAATATAGAAGAAAATAAATTGGAACCATTGATTATCCGGATGATATATGGCAACACATTATTGTAATATTGATGTATTTTTTAACGTTTTACAACACTGAGTTTTTTACTATTCCTATCTCTTTTATACTCTGTATTTCCTATATATCAAATTGTATGCTTTCTTTCTGTTCTCTTTTAACAAACTTACTCTTTGTATTAGCTTTAAGCGCCTGTCATTTTAAATCGAATTTTTTATCGACGCAAACAACTCGCAGAACAGCTGCAAACGCGAAAAACATTATTAAATATTATTCATATAAAAATTTAAAAATTACCTATAAGTATACTTTTTATAAAGTTAAAGTTAATTGTTGGAAGTGTTACGTGTTCGGTAGAGAGAAAACGTATAAATAATTTATTTTAAAAGGAACGCCCATATTTTGTTAATATATTATCTACAGTGAACCAACAAAATACTACAGAAATTGTGATAATAGTCGTGAAAGATCTTTTTTGAAAAACAAATAAAATACATTTTGTTTTCTATGTGCATATACATAGATAAAAAGGAATAGTAACAATCAAATGTGAATTAAATGATTTAGTAATTTTCGCTTTCGTTGCTGCTCTTCGTTATTGTGTATACATATTTGTGGAACTGTCTGCTTTTTTGTGAAAACAAAAAAGATTCGAACTTGTTGCTTCATTCATTCAATAATTTACACGAGTCACTAAGCAATATTTTTAACAATATATTGATGTTTTACTTATCGACCTTTTTTTATTTGCTGCTCAATATTGGTTAAGTTTGTGAGAGTTTTCGCAATTTCAAGAAAGTGAGTAGGCATATTTTAGAAATTGTGAGTTAAATGAAGAGAGAAATAATTAAAAAAAGATAATGTTAAAAAAAATACCTGTTTCAAGGATCGTGCTTTTTTATTATAGTGGTTTATTTCAATTATTAAAAATTCGATGTGTAATCTTCAAATTGCTATTCCATAAAAAATCACACATATACACTTAAAAATGTCTATAAAGTGTGAAATAAATATAAAACAGTGTTGTATTTATGCTTGACAAATGGAGATGCCACTGGTTTGATATTTAAAGATACATATGTATTTTTTTAATAATTAACTTCTTGTGTTATAATACTCTTTGCGACTGTCAAACATATATTTTTATAAAAAAATCAAGAAAAGTAATAATTTAAAAATGTAAAATGTAGATTTTAGTATCAAATACGATTCTAACTATGTATGTATATGTAATGTAACTAAGCTCATTGTAGACATTGTGAATATACATGTACCATACATATAAATTTTACTTTGGGATAGATCATATTATCATATTATGATAAATATATATATCATATATAAATATATATATCATATATATATCAAATACGATTCTAACTATGTATGTATATGTAATACTAAGCTCATTGTAGACATTGTGAATATACATGTACCATACATATAAATTTTACTTTGGGATAGATCATATTATCATATTATGATAAATATAATATATATATATATATATATATATATATATATATATATATATATATATATATATATATATATATATATATATATATATATATATATATATATATATATATATATATATATATATATATATATATATATATAAATATATATATATAAATAATAATTGAAATAAACCACTACATATATAATAAAAAATTTATGGTATATTTATATATACAATGTTTACAATGTGCTTAGAAAACAAAACTAAACTGATTTAAAAAAAATGAGTCATCATGGTTCCTTCAAAGACATAAATCGAACGCATAAAAATCATGAATGCTTAAAGTAAATAATTCAATATAATTCAATACAATATAAATATAATTCAATATAATATTTATGTATTTACATAAATAAATGAGATGCAAACCTTTTGTTTGCGGATAATAAAGCATACATTAGTGGCAGTCGTCCTCAAGTTCAGCGTGAGTAATTTGTCATGAATGGAATGCAAGAGAAATACACAAAGAATATAATAATTGTTGAAAGAACTCCTCACTTTTGTTTCACTTATTGCAGTTTGATGGTATTTCCCAGTACTAATCAACGATACCATCTAAACTTACAATTAAAATATTTCAGTATTATTAAAATTCATTATTTATTTTCATTATAATTATGTAATGTGGACGTAATTCCGTGTTAACGGTTTAAGAGTACTTTTTCTATTTATAAATTCGTTTTTCTCTCTTATTTTAACTTAATACAGTGATGTAATTTGAGAAACTCTCAAAACCTTATTTTTATTTTATCCATATTTGCATTCTTTTTTATTTTAAATATGTAATTTCAGTTTTTGCTTTAAATAATGTCCAGCGAAGTTATTGATTCTGTTGAATTAGAGCCTCTTAATGAACAAAATATTAAACGTGAAAACGATGATAACGATAATTTGGCTTCCAGTTCAAATAATGCAACAGATAAAAGAACCACTGCCACTCTGACTATAATCAAACCTTATTCGACTTCTGCAATATCGGTTGTGTCTGATAGTGAAGATACACATCCATTGAGGATGCTGCCAGCTATGCCATCTACTTCGAGGCAACTTTTTAGTGAGGCAGCAAATGCGCATGGTGGTCACGAGACGACATCGTTCCTGCAGCAAGAAATTAATCAACAACAAAGACTAAAAAGTGCTTCGTCAACATTAGATAAAAGCGTTTCACGTAATCCATCGTCAGCGGGAAAGCATGAAAAGAAGATAGGTCACCGACGGGTTGACGATGAGGGTGAAGTGACTTACAAAAAAATACAAAGTAAACAAATAATGGGTTCCATACAATTGGGTATTCAGCATACGGTTGGAAGCTTAGCTTCGAAACCGAAGAGGGATTTACTAATGAATGATTTCTTTGAAATGGAAACAATATCATTTCCACCCGATGGTTCTTCTATAACACCAGCCCATCATTATAGTGAGTTTCGATTTAAAGTTTACGCCCCCATTGCATTTCGTTATTTTCGCGATCTATTTGGCATAGCACCAGATGATTTTCTAATGTCTATGTGTGCAGCTCCATTGAGACAGTTGTCAAATCCCGGTGCTTCTGGTTCTATATTCTATTTGACTGATGATGATGAATTTATAATTAAAACAGTGCAAAAAAAGGAATGCGAGTTTCTTCAAAAACTATTGCCCGGTTACTACATGAACCTTTCCCAAAATCCTCGCACCTTGTTGCCAAAATTTTTCGGTCTTTACTGTTTCCACTATAATGCTAAAAATGTCCGATTAGTGGCTATGAATAATTTGTTACCTTCGGATATTAAAATGCATGCGAAATATGATTTGAAAGGTTCAACATTCCGGCGAAAAGCTTCGAAAGCAGAAAGACAAAAAGTCAGTCCCACTTATAAGGATTTAGATTTTATGGAACATCATCCAAATGGGATATTTTTAGAAACAGATAAATACAACGCTTTAATAAAAACTATACAAAGAGATTGTATGGTTTTGGAAAGCTTTCAGATAATGGATTATTCTCTCTTGGTGGGTATTCATAATCTGGATTTGGCTGCCAAGGAAAAAAGGGAAGAACGGATTCGCAATGCAAGGGCCAAATTGCAAAAAACTGAAGAAATAAGGGAAGCCGACGAAGCGCCAGAAGCAGACCAAATATATAATGCTGCTTCAAGTTCCGCTGCAGCTGGTTCTGCATTGAATCGTTCACGCAGCATGAATCGTCAAAGATTAGTGGCCCATTCAACAGCAATGGAATCAATTACCGCTGATATAGATACACCTTTCGAAGAAGATGAGGATATACCTGCTGGTGGTATTCCTGCAAGATCGGAAAATGATGAGCGGTTAATATTATACATTGGCATAATCGATATTTTGCAGTCCTATCGTTTGGAAAAGAAACTTGAACATACATTTAAATCAATAATATATAATGGAGATACAGTTTCCGTATGTCGTCCTTCGTTTTATGCTCAACGTTTTCAAAATTTTATGGGTAAAACAGTGTTTAAGAAAACGCCAACGTTTCCACTTAAACATTCCCCCTCAAAACGAAAGACATCAAATGCGACTACTAGAACACCACAGAGAACTCCATCGCAGAGTGTTAGTTCTAACATAAGACCGCCCCTAATGTCAGGTTCATCAACGCCTCCACCTGCTTTTGATGATATATCAGAGGAAGATATTACAGCGAATTCCTCAGCGGCCTTACGAATATCTACAAATTCAAGAAATTTATTACCGCAGAAGTCGTACATGTCCTCACATCGTAGTACTCTAGGCAGTACAACGGATGATTATAGTGATGATGATTTAGGTTCGGTCACCGGTAGTTCCCGTTCTCCTATGCAAAGAAAGAAGCCGCAATTACACTTATCAAAAACCAATGTTCATGTTACTACTGTTGGATGTATTGAAGATCATCAACTTCAGCACCGTCAACAGCCTGATTACAAACAATCTGATGAAGGCATTGAACAAGATGTTGAGGGGAAAAAAGTATTCACTACAAAGTCAACCATTATACAAGCTTCCACTCAAGAACATATTTATACATCCACTTTAGTTGTTAACGACGTTGTAAGATGATTGTGATCGCAACGATATGTCTTTTCTCTCGAAACATTTTATCAATGTTTAAGATTTTTCTTTTTATTTATCGCTTTGTTATTAAATATTTTTACTTCTCTTAATTCACTATAGTTTAAACTCGTTTTATATTTGAAAATTTCAGAATCATATATCAAGCAAATATTATTTTTGCTACTCTAACCCGCTTTATTCTATTTAGCAGAATGAAAACAAAAGAAGTGTTCTTAATAAATTCAAAAACAAAAGCAAAAAATTGTTAAAAATTTATTTATAGTTTTATTACATACATATATACATACAAAAAAGGATAAAAATGCAAAAAAAATATTTTAACAAGGACATTTTAAATGTTCCTTTCTCTATTTTGTTCTATTCAAATTGTTTTCATTTTTTGTTTAAGTTGTTTCAATTTGAATTACTATTATTTATTCAAATTCGTTTTTGTGTTAATTATTTCTGTTTCGTTTATTTTTCGTAGTATTATTTTAGTTAATTTTTAATTTTGAAAATGTGATGATTTGTTGGAAATGAATCATTCTACTTAATGTTTGTGTTTCCGTAAGAATAACAAAAACAGTATTTCTTTATGTTTTATTATAAAGTTATTAACAATTATCTTTTACTATCGCTACACACATATATATGCGCACATACATAAATATATTTTAAAGTTAACTTCAGAGAAACTCTTGAGTTTTTAAATTCAAATAATGTTTTATTCATAATAAAATAAAATATACTTCTTTATACACAAGATAAAAAGAATTATAATACATTTTTGTTTAATTTCTTCGTTAAACTTAAAGAATTGGTCATTTGTTTTATTTTAATATTTTATTTAATTAATTTTGATTTTTATTTCTTAATACTTATCATTATTATCATGGAAAACAATATTTTGTGCTTTAATGTATAAAATATCAATATCAAATAAATAAGATTTTATAAAATACTAATACAAGTTATGCTATTTACATAGTTAATACTATTAATTTAGTATATGAATAAATAGAAATAAATTAATTAATAAATAATTGATTGTAGTTTTATTCAATTGTTTTAATTTGTAACAAATACAAAATGTCAAATACTTTTGAAAATTATTTAAAATTTGATTAAAAAACCTAAACGAATTATATAAAACTATATGATACGTTTGTATTAAATAGGTTCAAATTAAAATGATTTGATAATACCTTAAACGTATTGCGTAGTAAAACTGTTACATTAAAATACAAAAAAAGCAGGCAAATTAAGTAAAAAAGAAGGTAATATGAAGATAAAAACGTTGCTTTTCTTAATTTTTGTGCAAATATAAAGGATCTCTTTACAACAATTTACTTATTTATACTAACGAGAACTTTAAACCACTAGTGGTTATGATAGTTGAATACTTAACATTATATTAAATGTTAGAAAAATCAAGAATATAGCAACAAAAACTGTAACTATTCTTCGGAATTAAAACCGTAAACAGCTTCCCTTTGGAGTAGTTACATATTCACTAGCTTTTTATATTATTTGAATATTCTTGTTGCTTGTAGACAGCACTTGCATTATAGTTAAAAGTGGTTGTATTTTTCAGTTGAACAAGTTTGATTTCTTTATTCACATTCTTTAAATTTTTGCTTATACAGATTCATAAATACACACATTTTAGTGATTGATATGGCTTTTCAACGTAGTTACTCTAAAGTTTGGTGGGGTTCTGATGATAATCAGTTATCCGGCATGAATGTGATGAACTCCGCTAACCAACATATTCTCAACACAAAACCAAACTTTATTAGTTTAACTAGTGGTGGCATATATTCAAATTTTAGTCAGCAACATCAACAGCAACAAAGACATCCGCAACAGTATCAACAATTTGGCGGCAGTGCTTATCATTCTTTGGATTTAAATCAATACAAATTTTATGGTGGAAATTTATCGCGTATACAAGAAGTTGAAGATGAACACAATATATCAAAACTCTCTTGGGAGAAACATGACAGTCCTGGTAGTTTGAGATCACAAGTAAGTTACAATAGATAATCACTTTTATACAAGTGGAAATAAAATATTTATTTGTTTAGGATTCGGGGTTTTCGGACAATGACGAGTATCACAGCAACCGCAGTTTAAGTGCTCAATCTTCAAAAATATCATCTTCGAGTAATAAGTCGATAAAGAGTTCTAAAAGTAACTTAGGTTCTCCGACTTCAACTCGCACAGTGGAAACACCTCCTACAGTTATTAGACGACCAGGAAACTCCGAATTTTATACACCATTGGTAAATGTTTCTAGGCGTATTTCCTTTACCTGTTCGGCGACACCCAAAAACAAAACATCAGCATATGAGGAAGAGGAAGGATCATCATTAATGGCTAAACTGGACAACATGCAATTGATGACAGAATCCCCATTGGCAAAGAAATTAGATTTTGATGATGAAAGCATGGCACAAAGTAGTGATGCTTTTTCCCCTGTGAAGGTAAATAATCCCAGAATAAAAAAGCGTAAAAAAGTTCAGCGTAAATCTACATCACCTCTATCGATATGTCATAAACGCCTTCAAAAACTTAAAAGTGAATCGCAGAAAGAGGAAGAACACAGTGATTTGGACTCCTCTTTGGCGGTACCAGAATACAATAATGAAACGGTTTTTTTGGGAGAAGCACCAACTTGTTCAACACCTCCACCACCCTATAATAATGAAACTATTGTTTTGGGTGGTCCTATGGAAACTAGTTATGACAACAACTCAAAACTCATAGAGAATAGTATCTCACCTTTACGTTTGCTTGCCAAATTCAGCGGTAATACTAGTACTCCTAAAACGCTTAAAATTCAAAAACCTTCTTGTGCATTACCGCCATTATTAGCCTGCCGAGAATACGACAATTCCCTGCTAAAAGGTCATAATGAAGATGTACAGACTTGGTTGGGTGATTTACGAATGTCTTATGACCACGAAGTAATGTCTACTCTGCAAACCAAATCGATAGCACAAGAAGCTTTTAAAAGTCTTCAAATCACAACAAATACTGTTACTAAATTTATACGTCAATTGCAACAAAAAGCTTTATCTATGCAAAGTTCTTTCGAGAAAGTGGAACGGATGCTAAGTGGCGCACAAAATGTATCTCTGCATGACGCGCTGATGGCGTCCTTGCATTTGTTAGATCACATTTCCGAATTCACACTTATTTTGGAGCGTAGATCGGTATTCTTTGCTGATTCCCGCTTAGAGCGCAAAAGATATGATGAATATTTGGATCAAATACGCATGGTTAACAAGGATACTCGTTACTCTTTGGAGAATCATCACTATATCAATCTGGAGTCTTTGTTAGAAGACTTACAAGTTTTGAAGCGAATTCTCTTGATTAGTGTTCAGAAAGTTTATGAAAAACTTATACGTATTTTAGTGACAAGTGTAGAGAATGGTCACTGCGATTTAATGCTAAAAGCAAATATCAATATGATAGCAACTCTTATGAATATCGACTACGAAGGTTTCGCTTCCCTTATAAACGCTTTTATACAAACAGAAGCTGTGAGGGCGTTATTGGTTATTTGTTTGGATCACAAATTAAGCTCGGTAAGAGCTCAGGCTCTAAGAGCATTGGCTACCATATGTTGTGCTCCTGAACCCATTGCTCAGTTAGGGTCTTGTGGAGGTATTGAAATTATACGGGACATCTTACAAGTTACTGGTACAAAAAATCCTAAAAATGACGTCACCCGAGGTGATATGGAGAAAAGAGAAGCAGTATCGCTACTGACCCAAATCACAGCTGCTTGGCATGGTCCGGAACATAAAGTAAGTGGGTTGAAAGATTGCGTGGAAGCAATCGTAGAAGGCTTAACACAACTATTGCTGTTAACTGAATGTCCTCAAATATTATTGTTGTGTACAGCTGCCTTGAATAATCTATCACGGATAGAAATTACTTCCCACTATTCCATAATGTCGCATGAGACTATATTCAAATTGATAACATTCATGGAGAAGAGAGACAAAGGAATTAATATATTTCTTTACGTAAGTAATTCTTTTATATTCTTAGTAATTGCCTTTTAATATAAAATCTTTACTTGCTCATAAACTGGCAAACTTTAAAGAATTATATATTTTATTGAGAGCTTCTCCTGAAAATAAACATAAACAATAAATATGGATTTTTAAAATTAACTTGAAACAGATAAATAGAAATTTTCGTAAAATGTACACTAGCCAACGAAGTTCATAAGCTTTTACACTAACATAAAACTTTCAAACATTTTTTTTTCAATTTTAGGCGCGTTACTTTCTGTTATTTATATCAGTTTTAGGACATAATTTTTTCTCCACTTCACTTTAGTAAAGTTTTTTACTGTTTCTTTCTTCATTTTTATATTTGTTTATTTATTTTATATTTATTTCATTACTTATTACACGTATCTACTTACCTTTTTACAAATAAAACTTGTGTGTGTGCCAAATTTTATCAACAACTTATATATTTTCCTTTTTATCCTTTGTAGGAACAAATCGCTGCTATGTTATATAATATGTCACTGAATAAAAAATGCCATAGCCATTTGGCCAATGCCGGTATCATAAATTTCATCACGTACGCGTATGAAACGGAATTCTACAAGAAATACAATTCACGTGGTGAAAGCGAAGCCCAAAAACGATGTATAAAAACAATTTTGTACACATTGACACGTCTAGTGCAGGATTCTGTCTTGGGCATGGAGCTACTGGAGCAACAAAAGCATATGCCAACCTCCTTCAAGTTAAATTCAACGCAGGATGTAAAGCAAAAACTGTCGCTCGATGTAAATTCGAATTCTAGTTGTGACATTTCTCTTCTAGCCCATCAGCTTTTACAACAAGCAAAGAATAACCGAGATGAACAATTAAAACGTCAACAACATCTAGAAGTTGCGGAAAAAGGAAAGAAATTTAAAATGCAACTACAGCGACAGGAAAGTTATGTTTAACAAAAACAAACGCATACAGTTCATAAGCATTCTCATAGAAAGTGGTGTTTACTCTCGGGTATAAGGTACAAACAAAACAACAACTAATGGAAAAAAATCAAATCAGCCTTACGTTTGAATTGGTGTACACGCATACACTCAGATGGAGTACGTGAACTCCTAAATAACCAGTAGTGCTTCAGTTTCAAACAAGAGAGCGACGTCACGTTCAAGTCAACCACGTTTAAGCGTTTATTTAAACGTGTAGGAAAGTTTTACAAGTTTTTATTACTGTAACTGTTTATTTTATCATTTAAGGTTCAATTACACTAGAAACATAAAACTTTTTTGATTTTTTTAACAAAAAATTAGCATTTTTGTTCAAAAAATTGAGGACATGTTATATAAAACCAAAAATAAAAAAGGACATAGACGAAAGTAACAATGTTTATTAAGATACTAATAATATTTACATTCCTTAAGGATTTGACAATTTATTGCAATTAATAAATTTTGTCTCAAAGTCCTATTCAATGAACAAAATAAAACATCTTTATAATTTAATAAAATAAAAATGTAAAATAAAATTTTACATTTCTAATTTT
The DNA here is from genome assembly GCA_004302925.2 of Cochliomyia hominivorax. Taxonomy (NCBI): domain Eukaryota; kingdom Metazoa; phylum Arthropoda; class Insecta; order Diptera; family Calliphoridae; genus Cochliomyia; species Cochliomyia hominivorax. Next base: position 88,962,911 of record PYHX02000494.1, read on the forward strand.
ATAAAAATTTACATGTAAACAATTGTAGTCAATTCTGTGCCAAATATATTTTTTTAGTTCTAAAAATAAATAATATTTATAAAGTTACAAACAAAAAATTGTGTGTTATCAATTAAATGATATATTGATACTTATACATAATTGTATATTAAATAATAATATAATAAAAGTTCAATGCAAAATATTTAAAATATATTGTTTTTGTTTTAGATTTAAAGTTTTTCAACCGTATAGGTAGAAGATTTGAAGACATTTTCACAAAATTTCACATTAAATCTATAAATATGTTACGCAATTTTCAAAATTACTTTACATTATTTTTCAAAAAATCTACATTCGTCTGTCAAACGTACTTTCGAAATAATTATTTTTACTAAAAATTTATTAGTTTTTAACAAAATAATTTCGAATAAACCAATTTTAATAATTTCGAATAAACCAAATGAAAAAAGTTAAAATTTAGAAATGTATATTTGCGATTATTGACACTGTTGTTTATCAATAGCAAATTGGATTGATGAAAAATGTAAATGAAGTTTAAAATATTGTCATTCTTATATGAATCAGAAAATATTTATAAGCTTGTGTGAGGTAATTTATAGAATTAAGTAAACAAGTGTAGAATCTTAAATACTGTTCTCCTCACTAATGTAGATATTATTCAAATTTGTTGAAAATCTCTTAATCATATATCGGTCTATATTTTTCCTACTAAAGGAATTTAGGCAGTTCAATTCGGTTAAAGGAATTTCATAAGGCTCCATTAATTATTTTGGAAATGAGTGTGCTAACAAAGTACAGACAAACTGGAGAAAGCTTAACATTTGACATGCAAAGTAATCTTACCATTATTCCATCTTTATTGATGTAATAATGGATTAAAAGGGAAGCATAAAGAAAAGTACAAGAAATTGTCATGAACATTTCAGTACAATAACTATTCGAAACATTCAGCTTACGATGTGAAGATGTGGCTTGCATATAATGCGGCACATATTTTGACACATCTTCAACAGTCTTGAGATCTAAATTACATCGAACACTTGTGGGAAGAATTCGATCGAAGAGTACAAACACGTAAGATGACAAGATAAGGTGGTTTGAAAGTACCATTACTATTAGATCTGCAAAGATGGAATATACTAACAAAGTTAAAAAACGATAAGCTTTTATCAAATTTTTTATATTCGTAACAATAAATGTGACTATAGTTTTTCACCATCGAAAACATATATAATATAAAATTTCTAACATTTTTAGTTATTCTTAGTTATTGTATAAATTAAGTTCCTTTATATAATTGGGTAATTATAAATTAATTATGAATTTCGCAATACTTAAAAATCGACATTTTAATATTGTGTCTATACTTAAGTTCGTATCTGTATATGTATATATTTATCAATATAACATACAAACTGACATACATGCTCACAGAAAGACCTGCACAGTCTGATATTTCTTTGAATTTTAGATCACTTTAAAGAAAATTTTTCCCCAGAATAAGCAATAAAAAATATTTTTTTCGAGATATTGTACATGAAAAAAAAAACAACGAATAAAAGTAAAATTATATTTATTTATAAAATGTGAAAAAGGAACGAAGGAAATGAAAATTGAAATGAGACAAACTACATATATACATTGCTATGACACTATTTTAGATTATTCGTAAATCATATCTACTAGATGAGTATTTAATTTAAATTTACATACCAAGAGATCCTAAATATCACAATAAATTGTCTAAAAATAATAAAAACTACAAAGTTATGTGTTTGTGTGTATGAATGGACAGGACATTTTTGTAATTTTGGAGAAAATTTTATCCTGGCCACCACCTGAGCATGAGTTTAAGTCATCATGCAAACAAACACACGCATGCACAAATGTCCAAAACTTTTCTCATTAAAAAAACTGTTTTGTTGTTCAAATCTTTCCTGCGTACATCTAACAAATGCGTGAATTTTTCAAACTTTCTTTCCACATTATAAGGATATTATTTATGTTCTTCCCTTGTTTTCTTGGTTTGCTTATGTTGTTGTTGTGCTATTATCACATCTGCAGACAAACATCATTACAAATACACCTCCATACATGCAGCATTTTTCGAAACCTAAGCAGCTTTTTCCCAGTAAGTATTTATTTTTATTATGTTATATTCTTTAAATTATTGAAAACTGTTTCTTTTATTTACTATTTTATAATATGACTATTATCAAAAAATATAATATGACTATTATCAAATTTATATTTTATATTTATTTTTCCTTAAAAAGTAAAATACAATGAAAACAGTACTACACGAACTTAATAATTACGAACTAAAAATTAAATTAAACAATATGAACCTCATAATTAACTGTTCAAAACATAAGCAAATTTTACCATTTTGTATTATTATTTTCTTTGGAATTCGCACCCCTTATTATACACAGCTCTTGCACGGTTTATCTTTTTAAGTAAGCACTAATTTTGTACTCATTGATATTTCTTAGAAAGATGTAAATAGTTGATCCAAAAACACCAACTAATTATTTTCAAATAGTAAATCATAATTTTCCACTTTATCTTTTCATTACGTGCAATAGAAAGCTACGGAAAACTTTCTTTTACCAAGACCGCTAGATTAAAAGAACGCCGAGAACGCCGCTTCATTTTTTTAATTAAAGAGCAAATGAAGTTATCTTTCCATAATGTACGAAAAATACCCCAATAAATATGAACAATCAACAAAAAACCGTTTATAATTTACAATACGATAAAAATATAATCAAATGCGAGAGTCCTGTAGAATGAATAGATCCCATTTTTCCCTTTCTAGAAAAGTGGGAAGTGATTTTAATGTGATATATATTGATTAAGTATTCGAATTTCTTTCATTATTATTAATCATACATTTTGTTTTCATTGTACACTAGTTTTTTTCTATCAGGTATTTTGGAAGATCTTTTCAATAAATCAAAATTATTTTTTTATTGCGTTGGGATTAAAATAAAAAACCTCTAGCAATTCACTATAAATTTAAACAGTAGTCAATGGGAATAGAATGTTTTTACTTGGAAAAGTAAGGCATTATATACACATTACTTACTAATTACTTTCATGTCGATTGCAAACGAACTTATTTAAATATTTATCGCAGCTGTTGTTGTTTTATTTCTTGGTACACTGTCACGTACGTCATCAGCATTAGTTGTTTTTTTATTTATATTTTATTGGTTGACTACGTGTCAAAGTGTATATTATGTCTAAACTATATACCATAGAGTGGTTCACACTGAAAAGTACTTAAAATTTCGAAACTGACTTTAATGTAACATTAACCCAGAATTTTTACATCGATATCTCTTAAAGAGTATCATATTGAACTTTGATGAAGATGTTTCAATGAATTTAAAAGGGAAGTACTAAAAAAAGAGTTTTGGTTCACTCTAATACACATATGTGTTTATTTGAAACAATTTTAAGGTAAAGATTTGCGGGATGGATAACTTGTCACTAGGTCGGACTAGAACGCGTCATGAAATTCTTAAACAGTATTTTACTCCCACGCAAACAAATATGTGTGTTTATTTTAGTTGTATATACAGTGACTCTTGGAAGTTCATTACTTAAATTTTTTATACAAAGTAATTTGGTTTTAATAAGTTTTGTACATTATAAATAGAAAAAATCTGTATGTTCTCCTAACAAATAGGTTCAACACTTAAAAGGAGAAAGGCTTTTCCTTATAATCTCGAATACTCTTAAAAAATTAATAAAATGCTAATATAGAAGAAACAATTATCTATTAAATATGGTTATGATATAATTTCAAAATCCGTTTTCAATTTCGCAGATATTAAAACTTTTCTTTCAAAATGTTGCCTTGTTCTGAATATCAGAAGTTACTGTTAATGCCACATGATTTATCAATAGTTTAATACATGAGTTGGAAATCCTCAAGTTAGAAATAATGTATATGTGATATAAATTAAACCGACAGTTTTTTTATTGATGATTTTAACAAGTCATCCGAAAGTCTGAAAAGGTCACCACTAATTACTTTAATAAGCCCCCCACTACCATAACATCTATCATATTACTTTAATATCTATTTTGTAATCGTGGGACACAATCGATTGTACAAACTACTTTGTTTCCTTAGGATGCACTTGTTAGGTAATATTAAGTCACACAAACATACATACTGTACACATAAATACAAACAATATTATCTTAACATTCCAATTTCTAATTGTGGTGGACGGAATAACTACTCCAAAAATTAATTAAATCTTTCTACTTAAAGAGTTAATGACTATTAATTTACACAATTTATCTTTTTTTATAATTCATGTACTTTTGAGAGCTTCCGTACATATATACTTATGTTTTTATATATACGTTATATATAATGTATAACATATAAAAGATTAATTTATGTATCAAAGTTTTGTATATTGTTATTTTTAGAAAACAATATATTCCTGATGCAAATGTGCTTTTAACTCATCAATTTTATTTCGTAAAATAATTTGTGAATTAAATGTTCCTACAGAATGAATAAACGAGACATAAAGACTTTAAAATCTTCATTTTGGATTATGTATTGAACTATGTAAATCTTTAAAAATGTATTTAATTGTTATAAATTATTTTTTTGTCAACATCCTTAGATCGTCTTCAGTCATTAATCACTAAAAATCCTTAGCAGTTCTTGTTAATTTAAAACCACAAAATCTACAAAACAATCCTGTACATTTATTTATATATTTATAATGACAAAACCATGTTTGTATCGAGTACAACAGTTTTAAAATTTTTATAAAATTGCGCGTGTGTATTAATAAAGCAAAATATCTGATAATATTGCCCCTAATGTCTCAGTGTAAGAAAATGCCGTTCTACACTTCACTTATTTGTAATTTTTTGGTATTAAATTTAAATATTTTATTATTATTGACTTTTTCTGAAAAAAGTTGACGAAATAACCTCCGCACAGTGATTCGTTTCATGGACAAAAATACTAAAGTACTCAGAATATCAATATTAAAATAAATATTAGTCCAAATATGTTTAAGTTATGATAGCCACCTAAAGTCATTTATATAGCGCTAAAGTCATATTATGTTTGAAAAATTTAGCTCCGCCTCATAGACTTTTTGTTTGCTTTTTCTTTAAATTATTTTTAATTGTACTCATTGATTTACAGTAAAAAAAAATTAACAAAACACAAAAAGATTTGTAGTTTAGACAGGAAATATTTTTTAACATTTAATGAAATTTTCCAAATTAGGCAAATATTTACCTTTTTTGAATTATTGACATAGAAAAAAGTGTATTTTATTTTTAATTTTTTAGTGTAAATTAATTATTCATATTTTAAGATTAAAAAACTAAAGAAAACAGCTGCCAGTTTTTTTAGTTTGAGAAAAAAACTAAATGTGTAGTTTTTAATTGTTAAATAATATATCTACTGATGATGAAATAATTCCATCAGATTTCGATGACCATCAATAAAATAATTTTGTTGTTATCATGCGTAGTCTTTTATTTAAAACATAAACAAATAATAAATAGGCGTATGAGTTATAAATGTACATATACACATATATATTGAATTAAGTATATTCCCTGGACTTTTAATATCAAGCAATTAGTAATTAAAAAGAAATTTTTATATGAAACTTTTGATATGCTTAACTAAATTTAACGAATTTTCGTAGTATAGAAGAAAGAAGCTTACAAAGGGAAATTAAAAAAATTACATTACTTTACAAGGGAGTTTGCGTTTTACAAGTGGAAAAAGCCCTAATGAACTATTGAAGTGAGATTATTTAGATTTGATCCAATTTAGTCGCCCAAGGAACAATTTTACGGGGCAAAATGTAGCATGGACTTGACTAGGGGGAGAGGTAGCCTATCCACAGAAAAACTGCAACAAGAGTTAAAAAATTTAATTCCAAACACTTTCTTTGATAATATTAATTGGTTAAAATTTAGTGAAATTTTAGAGATAAAATTTACTTGAAAAAATGGATACTATATAAGATCAGGGGAAAAATAAGCTTCCATACGAAGAAAAAAATGGGAGCTGAATTTCGAATTTTGTATTGATGTAATAAATATCGATATCGAATTTCAAAAAGGTCAATGTTAAACGTTATATTGTTAGTTGATATAGTTTTAGTTGAATTTGAGTTAGAGTTAGAACTGATGGGCAATAAAATATGTATACAAGTGTAAGATTGCTATTTTGATGCCATAACTGTGGCTTTTTGTACTTATTTTATAAATGTGTGCACATTGTTTATGTCTGTCTGTGGTTATTTTGGGTAGATTGTGTGAGTATGTTTAACAATAATTGAATGAAATTATTGTTACACACCTTCAAAATTCATGGTGAAATTTCATTTAATGGAATTTCATGTTGCTCTCAAAGTTTAATTAATTAATTATATATATATATATATATATATATATATATATATATATATATATATATATATATATATATATATATATATATATATATATATATATATATATATATATATATATATATATATATATATATATATATATATATATATATATATATATTATATTATATTATATTATATTATATTATATTATATTATATTATATTATATTATATTATATTATATTATATTATATTATATTATATTATATTATATTATATTATATTATATTATATTATATTATATTATATTATATTATATTATATTATATTATATTATATTATATTATATTATATTATATTATATTATATTATATTATATTATATTATATTATATTATATTATATTATATTATATTATATTATATTATATTATATATATTATATTATATTATATTATATTATATTATATTATATTATATTATATTATATTATATTATATTATATTATATTATATTATATTATATTATATTATATTATATTATATTATATTATATTATATTATATTATATTATATTATATTATATTATATTATATTATATTATATTATATTATATTATATTATATTATATTATATTATATTATATTATATTATATTATATTATATTATATTATATTATATTATATTATATTATATTATATTATATTATATTATATTATATTATATTATATTATATTATATTATATTAATTATATTATATTATATTATATTATATTATATTATATTATATTATATTATATTATATTATATTATATTATATTATATTATATTATATTATATTATATTATATTATATTATATTATATTATATTATATTATATTATATTATATTATATTATATTATATTATATTATATTATATTATATTATATTATATTATTTATATTATATTATATTATTATATTATATTATATTATATTATATTATATTATATTATATTATATTATATTATATTATATTATATTATATTATATTATATTATATTATATATATTATATTATATTATATTATATATATTATATTATATTATATTATATTATATTATATTATATTATATTATATTATATTATATTATATTATATTATATTATATTATATTATATTATATTATATTATATTATATTATATTATATTATATTATTATATTATATTATATTATATTATATTATATTATATTATATTATATTATATTATATTATATTATATTATATTATATTATATTATATTATATTATATTATATTATATTATATTATATTATATATTATATTATATTATATTATATTATATTATATTATATTATATTATATTATATTATATTATATTATATTATATTATATTATATTATATTATATTATATTATATTATATTATATTATATTATATTATATTATATTATATTATATTATATTATATATATTATATTATATTATATTATATTATATTATATTATATTATATTATATTATATTATATTATATTATATTATATTATATTATATTATATTATATTATATTATATTATATTATATTATATTATATTATATTATATTATATTATATTATATTATATTATATTATATTATATTATATTATATTATATTATATTATATTATATTATATTATATTATATTATATTATATTATATTATATTATATTATATTATATTATATTATATTATATTATATTATATTATAATATGTACTTATATATCTTAATATATCTTTCTTAATATATCTTTCAGTTTTTAATATTTTAAATAAATATATTTTGCACATTGACTAACTTGTATAGTATAAATAATTTCAGAACGTTATCTGATGTACTTTTTATTTCATCGAGTTTTAGTATAACTCTTCGTTTTACAAATAAATTATGATAATTAGAAAGGAAATGCAGTGTTCTGTTATATTTCCACATGGATCTACAAGTATTTTTTCTTTTAATATTTTTGTTTTTGCTTTTTTCTTATACTTTTCTATTTTTTTTATAACCTTTACCGAAAATGGAAGGAATGTTTTTCTATCTTGTCCTTATAATTTTTTTTTAAGCTTAAAGCAATTCCTTTATAGATTTCTAATAAGAATTATCATTAAATTCATATTTTGTGTATTTTTAAGTATCTTCAAAAATATTGACATTGTTGTTCATATCTTTCCTTAACAAACAAAAGCACCATTAAATTGTTGAAAATTTTCAATAATATTTCTTGAATGTTTGTACTCGTATTTACCGTTCTTATTTTATGGCATAATTTTAGGCAATTTGGTATTAATGTTAATGCCTTTGTATTGTGTTTTTGTGTCGTTTCTATTTGAACTGCTTGTGTATGTGTATTTACTGTGTTAGACATTTTTGTCGTTGGTATTAATATCATTCTAAACTGAATAAAAAATAATTTTTAATGGTCACAACACCTTTTTAATGATTAAAAACTCAAAATTCATAAAATCATTTTTATGACCTCTTTGTTGGCAAGTGGAATCAAAGTTGAACATAGTTGATTTTATAAAATGTTAATTATTTTTTTTCAGCTAAAAATAACACTTTGCATTTGTATTTCTATACATTTTTCTCATGTGTTTGCGATACTTTGCTTAATAAATATGTACTTTTAAAGCTTCTAACAAATTAATGTTAGACTGCCTATTGTGGTAAAAATGGGGTAAATTTTTGTTGTATTTAACAACTGAATACGATATATATGTATCAATTACATATGCATACAAATGTCTTCCTAAGTGTTTTAATTTTTTGTCATATATGTTTTGAATTTTTTAGAATCTTGGGTTATTATATAGCATGATTTCAATAGAAGAGGCAATATAATATATATATTGATATTTCACCATTTGCATTGTCGGGAGTCTGACAAGTCTCTTATTATTTACGATACACACAGGCGGTAAGGTGATTGAGGTAGAGAGAACACACACAACACTACAAGCTATATATATATATATATATATATATATATATATATATATATATATATATATATATATATAATATATATATATATATATATATATATATACATACATAAATAAATAACACCAGAAATATGAAATAGTTATTTACATGTATACGTATATGAATAGAATTTTAAGTGATATCCCAATTACATTTACATATATAATTTAATATTTTAAGAAATTAGTTTTAAATAAATATATATTTCTTAAATATTTTTATCACATTTATGAGTTCATACTGTTTAGAATAAATTTGTAGGATTTTAGGAAATTTATCATATTTCTTTCAAAGAATTGACTTCCTTTCTGATATAAAGAGATGGGTTTGAAAATGATTTTTTGGATAACTTTTTTTTAGGTGGTACAATTTACAAAAATGTCTGCATGTGTGAGAAGTAAATAACAAATAATGTTTGTATGGGAATATTTTTACTACGTGTGTTTTTGTGGACATTAAAAGAATGAAAGTAGCAAGAGCAAAAAGAAAAACTTTTTAAATAAGGACGTTATATTATTCTTTTGTTTTTATTTAAACATTTTAATAGGTCATACTTGTTTGTTTGTCTTAGAAACATCTCTTTTTCACTTCCGTGTATTTATGGTTATAATATGAACAATATAACAAGTTGTACAAAAAAGCTTTAATGAAAACCATTTTCATTTTATAAAAATTTATACTTTAGAAAATAATTCTTAATAATTTGCATGTATTTTTTGAAGATACAACATAGATCAATTTAACCAATATTGATGTAAGTAATATATATACTTCGAATATATAAATATAAATAAATTCTATATTATGTTTTGTTTACATTTGAAATTATTATTCATTCTTACCATTGATTTTAAATATTACAAAATCGGTTAAAATATATGGTTGTATAAATAAAATAAATTGTGTAAGTGTGTATATGGACATGTGTGTCTTAAATTGTATTTTAGAATTGTTATCGAAAAATGTCATTGTTATAAGGTTTTATAAAAAATATATATCTCAATAAAAAATTAATGTCAAAGAGATATATGTATGTATTTATTTTTTAAAACTAAAAATACTAAACCAAACTTCAACAACAAAACTTGTTGTCATTTAACTCTTTAGTTGGGGGGGGGGGTACAGTTATACATATGCCGTTAGTTATTTGTTATTGTTGCCATTTGGTCAGGACTAGTGTAATAACAAGACATTCTTAACAAACTATTGAAATATACATGACTGTGAATGGGAAGAGGGGGAAATTAAAAAGAGTTCAACAACAAAGTGATGTCATAAACACAGTAATATACAAAATTTGTGTGTCAGCCACAATGTTTTCATTTTAAGCAGACTGTCATGGAAAGAAGTGTACAATAATAATTTGGTTAGTTATGGAAGATGACAGTTTTACAGTAGAATACAGTTATGCGTTTCTTACATAAATATGTTTTGTATATTTTTGTAATAAAAGAAAAAAGTAAATTTTAAAAAGGTTTGATAATATTGTTATTTAAATTCACGTATGCACTCTTTTTTAATAAAAAATATTAGAATAGTTAACGGGTTAATATTATTGTTTGTTGGTTGGTACAATGGAAATGCAAATGTTGTATGCGGAAGGAATTGAAATGTTGAGAACATTTAACTATTGTTATAGTTGCAAGAGAATCTTAATAAAAATAAATATTGTTGTTTTGTCCTTTGTTATTTCGTTTGTTTTTATAGTTATTGGTGTGTTTGTTAGTGTCCTTTTTATTTCATACTCACGCAATAATGATAGTTGGTCATAAATACAAATATACCGAGCGAAAAGAAAAGGAATGGAAATACAATTTTACAATCACTTGACTTGACTGACTTTATATATATATATATATATATATATATATATATATATATATATATATATATATATATATATATATATATATATATATATATATATATATATATATATATATATATATATATTTTCATGGTAAATGTAATATTCTTTGTATTCTTTTTTTAAAGAGATGGTGAGTGTTGTTTTCTAATATAAAAACTGAAATAATATTATTTTAAATAACTCCCAACAATAAAAAATTAGGTCTAAACTGTGTTTCTAAAATGCCAATACGAAATTAGTTTTTTTACATTTAGTATAAATTCATCCAGTCGATCATTTCAACTTATTTGATAGAAAATTTTACGGTGAAATTATTATTTTTATCTTTTGGTTCCTTTCAGTTTTATTTATTTTTTTTTACAATTTTTCTTTCCCATAAAAGTAGTTTTCTTTTGTTGTTATTAAATTCATATATTATCTTTGGATAAGGATAATTAATACTAGTTATGTCACCAAAAAAAGAGGAAACCGAAGAGAAATAATTATAAAAATTGCTATAAAGTTGCAATTTTATTATTCCTACTATTGCGAACACAAAAAATATATAAATTCTTAACTTTAAGGGAAGAATTAAGGGAATAATCGAGATAAAGAAAATACGAAAAAAACAACACACATATTAGCATCCTTTATCCTTGCTTTCGAATCTGTAGAGGAAATTTAAGTAAATGTTGAAAAAATTAAATTTATAAAAGTTAATGATTTAATTATATTTTTAAGAAAAGAAAAAATATTTGTTTATTATTGAAAAGTATTCTAATAGCTGAAGTAGAAAACTTTTAACGAAAAAGTCATGTAAATTACTTAAAAATGTTGATTTTATTATATATGAATTAACATTTAAATGACTTAAATAACAGTAATCAAAATATGATGAAAAACGATAAGGATTGAAAAAAATCGTTTCTTTTATATTTGTGATCTAGAAATAAACAGGAAATAATAAATTTCATATTTGTTGTCAATAACAAAACTTTTATCACTCTCAGTTGGACTCTTTTTATACCCTCCACCACCACAAGTGGTGAGGGTATTTTAAGTTTGTCATTCCGTGTGTAACGCCAAGAAGGAATCATCTTAATCCCTACAATGTATATATATTATTGCATCAAAAACTGAATCGATTTAGCTATGTCCGCCTGTCTGTCTGTTGGATAAATCCTCACGTCTAGAATAATTGTCCGAATTCAATAAAACTTGGCCACATTGCTTGTTATTGTTCAAAGCAGCTTGAAATTTAAAACCAGCTATATCGGTTTATAAGCAAGGAAGTTATAGACCGATATCTGAAACAACTTCAAAATTTCGAAAATGAACTCTTATAATTTCTTCTAAAAATGTAATTGGACATAACAAAAAATTAATTTTAGTATACAATTTCACGTGCTTCATCATCGTGCAAAATATCAAATCTTAACAGGAAACAAGTTATAAGCTACAATATGCAAAATTTTGATACACCCCAAACTCTTTGTGTCATATGGGCCGCAGTTTTTAAGATAATTTACTGAAATTTGTCACATATACGATTTAGAGCTTATAAAATTCTTAAATTTAAACCAATTCTTTTGAAATTTGGCACAATCAATTTTTTAATTATTTTAAATATATGTTATAAATTTTATTAACATGGTCCATATTTTAATATAGCTTCCATATAAGGCCCCTTCCCGGAATATGATTTATAGCTTATAAAACACTTAAATTTCAACCAATTCTTTTGAAATTTGACACAATCAATTTTTAAACTTTTTTAAATATATGTTATAAATTTTTTAACATGGATCCATATTTTGATATAGCCCCCATATAACGCCCCTTCCCGGAAAACCGGTTTGAGCTTATAAAACAATCAAATAAAGACTAATTCCATTGGTACAATGCATTTTTAACTATTTTTAATGTATATTTTTAATTTGAACAATCTCGGTCCATATTTTAATATAGCTTCCATATCAGGCCCCTCACCGAAAACAGTTTTCAGCTTATGAAACAAGTAAATAAAGACCAATTCTAATGAAATTCGACACAATTATTTTGCTAACTGTTCTGAAGATATTTTATTAATTTAGCCTATATCGGTCCAAATTTTCCTATAGCTCCCTTATAACGGAAAACAGGTTTGAGTTTATAAAACATTTAAATAAAGATCAATTCCATTAAAATTTAGCATAATGATTTTCTAACTATAATCAAAGTATGTTATAAATATGAACAATCTTGATCTAAATTTTGCTGTAGCTCCCATATAAGACCCCTTCCTGGAAAACAGTTTTGAGCTTATAATAAGCATATTTTTTTATTTTTATACGCTCCACAATACAAGTAGTAGAGAAAGAATATCAACTTTGTCATTCTGTGTGCAACGTTAAGAATGAATTATTTTAGACCCCATAATATATATATATTCTTGCATCAAATCAAAATCTCATTCGATTTTCCTGAATCTCTCTGTCTGCTCACATCCACAAAAATTTACAGAGCTCAAGGAAATTTGGTAGAAAAAAGGCAGTTCAGTAGAAAAAAAGTTATAGCCAAATTATAACTAATTTTATGACTCATTAAGTGTTTCTATCTTATATACATTTGTGAGTGTATGTGTATCTATGGAATATATGTATATTTATGGAACCTAACGTATTAACTTTACATTAATTTGTGGTGGAGGGTTTTGAAGATTCGGCTAGCCGAATATAGCATTCTTACTTGTTTTATGTTTTGTGTTGTTTGTTTTCCGCTTCATAAGTTGTGATATGTCGGTACATTAATACTGAGTCATTTTATTTTATAGTTTGGTAGATAAAGTCGACTTTAACGTTTACTTCAATTTCAGTTTTTGTAAATTGTGTAAATTTGAAAGACATTGTTAAATCGACTCAGAAAATTATAATTAAAATAATTTAAAAATAAAAGCACATTTTGCCTGTTTTAATAAAAATTAAAACATTGTTAAATCGACTCAGAAAATTATTATTAAAATAATTTAAAAATAAAAGCACATTTTGCCTGTTTTAATAAAAATAAATTAAAAAGAAAATAAAAGCAATAAAGTCGTATGGTGCGAACAATCGATTTGCAACAGGTCATATTTAATTTTTTAGAAGTATATACATGAGTATTTTCAAGTAGAAACATGTGGACTTATAATCAATATTAATCATAGAAAGAAATCATTAACATTAAAATTTCATTTTGCGGAAAATACGATTTTTATTTTCATCAGACGCAGAAAAAACGCTTATATTTTATTAATGATTGGGCAAGTCCAAACACTAGTTGGTTATTTTTTCATTAATATTATTTATACTGCTTACAAAGGATATAAATAAATTGACTTTCGCAGAAACAGCAAAGATTGAATGAAGTCTCTTGAATTCTGTCTACAATGTCTTACTTACCATTTTGAGAATAATTCCAACATCAACTGTTGAATGGCAGTTGGAAAGTTTTATTGATTATTCAAAATTTTATCACAAAAAAATTAAATCACATATAAATTATTGTTTATTATATAATAACTGCACTTATACTTTTTGTTTTTATTCTTTTTAAGTTAATAATTTGTTTATGTTTTGGTTTTAGATGAAAACACGTTTATAAGAACCTGAATTTTCCTTTAACCGCTATAAGTTGAATGAAAACTGAAGAGAATGTAAACAAAGCGCAAGCGTTTAATGCTCTTAATCTGTATTCGTATTAAAGGGAAATTGTCTCTTATTTTTCTTTTTCTCTGATAAATTATATACATTTGCACAAAAAATATTTATATGTAAATGTAGGAAATATATATTCCAAAAAATATTCCACAATTATTATTACGAAAGGTTATGTACAAAATCGTAAATGAATAAAATCATTTTTTCATATAATATCAAGAACAAAAAAATTAAAATAAATCTATGTAATAATACTCTACCCGAATACGATTTGAACTTGTAATAAACTAAACACTATATACTAAATTTATATATATTTTAGAATTCATATTAATTATATGTTTAATTCAAAACATACTAGAAATTCGATTTCAAATAGTTTGAACACAGTATTCTATATTGTATTTTATAGTTCAACTGAGAATATTTTTTAAATTGTTTATAGTTTTCATAATTTTTCAATTATATTATCAATTATTATATTATCAATTTCTGTATTTCATTAAAATAATAAAGTGTTTTCGTTCCCGCACTTAGTGAAGTCCTTATCTAGTACACAGGTACATATCTGCTTAAAGTTAAAATTTTATTTAGTTGTCAGCCTTTAAATAATATATTTAAAAGTGTTTTATTTCCTATATATTTCTACTTGTTAACTTTAATAAAAGCAGTTACTTAATTTTATCAATTAAATTTCGAATATTAATGTAAATTAAAAATAAAAAATAACAAAACACAAATTAAGAGTATCTGCGATTCCTTTTAAGTGATAATAATATAAGATTTGTTTTTAATATATTAATTTGCTATTTAAAAATTAAATAAGTAAATATAATCGCATTGCAAATGCTAATAAATAATTCCTTCTGTTTTAAACGATAATTAGACTTACATTAATTTTCATATACATAACAAAAAAATAAAATCATAAAATCGTATATTTAAATATATAATATGTTTATTTAAATGTAATAATATATTTTTAATGAAGTGATTTTCTAAAGTGGAGTTTATATGAAGAAATTATGGAACAATTGAAATATGCCAATGATTATTGGCATGTTTAATGAATCGACAAATAGCTGGTCGGACATTGTGATTTGATCAGTAACCGTTATTCGTACAAACTTATGATAGTCCAACCTCATATGTTGGTGTAGGGTATAACTAACAATTTAACCTCACGAAATTCTATTCTTTAGTATAGCATTTTAATTATAGTATTTCTGTTAATATAATAGAATCCAATTGCAATTGTTTGTTATAAACAAAAAAGATAATCATAAATTAAATTTATTGAAATCAATTCACTTTAATTGATGGTGTGAAAACTGTTACCTGCTATGAATAAAAATAATAATAAATAATCATAAAAATACAGTTTTTGTATGAAATGAGAAGTAAAAAACCAAAAGTTTAAAAGCCTTTTTATTGTCTGACAGTTTAGGTTGAATGAAATAAAAATTGAGTTATTTTCTTCCACCTCACACCCTTATTTTTTCATTTTATCATCGAAAACATATTGTTTTCAATGAAAGTGAATCTTAGAAAAAAATACTTGAATAATATTAAAGGATGTTAAACTTAAAATTCTACACAATTGATTTATGAATTATTTCTCTAAATAAATACTAGCAGTGGAGTGCAAAAAATATCACAATAAGATTTAAAACTTTAAGATAATTTATCAAAACGTTTTGCAACAAGTAAATTTTATTGGTGCATAGTTTATCCAACATTTTTTATATTATCTTCAAAAAATATGGATTTTACGAATAATAAAAAACTAATATTTTCTTTTAACATTTGTACTTGACTATTTTTTAATAGGAATTTATTTTCTAAGCATGATTTGATTCCACTGAGTGGAGGGTGAATCTAACTTTATCTTCACCAAAAACACTTTCATAAGGTTTTTGTTTGAATTTTCCTTTTTGATAGAACGGGGGGAATTTACACAATTACTTAAAGTTGGGCGTGTGTTTGTTGATTTTTCCTATAAATGAGGTTTGATTAAAAGAATTTTCATGTTTTTAAAAGAATACAAGACGAAGAAGTAAGAAAAGAATACATAAAACTGGTGTCAGCATTGAGTGATTTTCAGAAAAAATAGAATGTTTTGAAGTATTTTTTAATCGTGTTTTTCCTAAAAGTGTTGTGCATTATTTAGGAATCAACAACATACGTAAATAAATCCCTATAGGAAATATCAATAACTTAATAATTTATTTTTTGACTATAATAAAGAAATTAAATAAAAATATATATGGTTAGAAATAATTGCATAAAGTTCATTTAAGACTACCGCAAACATCAAATAGTAATAAAAAATTTTAAACAAAAAAATAATTTCTAAGTCCTAAAATAGTACTCACAGAGAAAACACATGAAGCAAAATCAACGTTGAACATAGTTGATTTGTTATTGAATACATTTTTTCATTTAGTTTAAATTAAACGTTTTAATGATTGAGGTGAAATAATATTGTACATTTAAGAATCTTTCGAAATTAATATGTAAAATTATACAACTATAAATTTTTAAAAATAATTTGAGGTAGTTAAATTTCAAGAATATTCTTAAGAAACTATATTTGCTATGCAACAGTGTAAAATATCCATTTTTATCGATAATGCAAAAACATAACTGGAAAAATAATTTCTTTTATATTTTAATTGATATTACATTGAATTTTTTCTGTGTGTACTTAAACGCCTTCTTTATTCTTTAAACAATTCATTGTTAGTTTGTTTCTTTATTTTGACCTAACAGATACAGTCTCTTTAAAATTCTTTCTATATCTATAAAATCTAAATCACGCATAAATTTATTGTTCCAATCATGATGATATCTTTTTTTTATTAATAAAATGCCAGATATTTTATATTTCCATTTAATTTTTTAAGTTCGTTCGCTTTATTTTATTGTTTGTTATGTATTATTTCTAGAGTGTGAGAGAAGATGTTGTTTATATATATATATTTATTTATTTTTTAGATGGGACGCTAAATTCGGCGATAGACTTAATGGCAACCTTGTTAAAATTATACAAATGGGTTACTTACGGTACGATTACGCTTCAATAAAAAGGACACTAAATCAATTGCAATTTTTTTAAATTAAAATTTAAAATTGAACAATTTAGTTTTTAAATTTCCAAGTGTAAATCATGTAAATCAATGTTAATATTATCACAAGAGTATTTGTGCAGTAATTTTATTATTTTTCTGGCGGTTTGTAACAGCAGGAACGTATGTCTGAAATTTGAATTTGAACCGGCAAAATATAAAACGTTATTTTAAGACTTAAATAATATCTGCGATCAAACCATGTCAAATATATACAATACTATAATTTGTCAATTAATTTATTAATTCATCATGTCCTCAACAAGGGGATTATTTAATGATTAAATATATTAATATACTTTTTGCATTTTGCTACACCTGTCAAGATTTTTATGACTACATTTATTTTCATAAACTTAATATTTGCCAACAGTATTAACCTTTTTGTACTTAAATACTTTATTTTACAAACAACTACAATAGCAACAAAGAATTGTAGAAGTGAATAAGGAAGTAGGCACAAAACAAATATAGACAATCATTCACACGTACAAACTCACACAAATAAATTTAAAAGTAAGGAAAATTTTCCTAAATACACAATTGTTGTTGTGGTGAGTTGTTTACAACTAAAATTTTTTGGGGAAAGGGATAAATGTGTACACAAACAATGACATTTACACTAATGTATTAGATATTTAAGTGAATATTTCACTATTTTAGAAGTATTTTTAGACCATCTCAGCATCAGTATTTTATTTGAGTGTGAGTGTGTTTGTGTGCGTGATTTAGCTAATATTATTTGTATTCTTTTTTCTTTCCTTTTCCCTTTACACATCATACTTAATTCGCATCTAATTTAGAAAGCACAAAAAATAAATTTAGCGCGTAATCGGGATTTAATGTTTATTTCACAGGCTTTTTATTTCGTTTTGTTTTAGGGTGTTATTCTTCCAAGTTAATGTGAAAATGTATATAAAAGTGTGTATTGTGTGCAATTTGTTTTGTTTTGTGGATACAATAGTAAAAAAGAACATGAGTGCTAACAACCTTGGTATTAAGCAAGTGTTGTTTTTTGTTTTGTTTTTGCTTTTCAACGATTGAGAGTCTCGGTCGACTTGAAACTCCCAAAGGACGTTGAATGTATGAGTGCGCCTCTTAAGCTGGCATATCTAAAATCTAAATCCGCATAAATACTGTCAATTAAAAAAGGATAATTTTCATGATATTCATCAGTAAAATTATTTTCGACTACTCACGTACAAAATATTTACTTCACTATGAGAATAAAAATATTAAAATAAACGACGATATCTCAACAGTATTTCGCACATTTTTGCGGCAATAAATAGCTGCCATAAAACAAATAAACAAACAAACAAACAAATAATTCAATTGGACGTCAGGCATATTAATAAGGATTAACACAGTTTTTAGGGGGCCATCAATTCAATAAAGGACTGAAACAATTTTAAAATTAAGCTTTATTTTGCAAATCCTAAGTAGAGAAAAAAATATTTATCTTTAAGTAAAATATTTAAAATAGAAAATAAATTATACAATTTCATCCTAAAATGACAAAATAAAATGTTAAGTTACTTGTCAATAAATGCCAATATTCGCTGTTTTTCAACTTTTAGCTCAAGTCAATGTCACACTTTATCATTGGATTTTAACTTGACATGTGTGTAATTGTTCGAATGTTTGTATTGAATGTAGGACCCAATATGAAATGACATCAGCATCATTATAATCAGCTGAATGGACATCATTGGCAGCTGAAATAATAAAGACAGCATGAATGTCGTCATGGTTTTTAATGATCCAAAATGGTCTATGTCCCCTGAAAAATAAAAACAGTAACAAAAACGACAACAACTAAATAACTATAAGTTTGATAATATTGTTGTTGTCATTACTTTATTACTCGTATTATGGAAAAATACGCGTACATACATATGTATACATATATTCGAATACCTACGGATAAATACACGCATACATACAGGCATACATATACAAATTTATTAACCATTTTATATACTTTTATTGATCAGAGTTAACTATTTTATACTTGTCATATCATGATATACAAAATTAATCAGATACCCATATGTGGTCATTCAAATTTTGTACTAATACAAAATTTTATGTAAATACATATATGATGTAGATATATTAGTGGTATAAAGGTACATGCATGCATGTGCCTTTTGTAAATACTTTAAAAATATATTTCATACATTGATATTTATATTACAGTACAAATATAAATTCGAACTGTTCAGAAGTTAGAATTATCCAAATTGTAATTATAAAGCTTAAGATTGATTTAGGCCATATCGACTTTTATTCTCAATTCGGAAGTATTAAAATTAAATTAAAAATTTACTGAAATTATAACTACATCTTTTCTTTTACCTGCATTTAAGGCAATTTTGATAGCTGCAGATAACTTGTAATTAATTTCTCCTTTTAAATTGCCATATTTATTTTAATTATTAGTATGAACTCAATTACGAGATACATTTTAAAAACTATGAGTAATTAGGAAAAATTTCTTATTAACATATACAATCATAAATTGTTTGTAATGTGATTTTCTATTCGATTATTGCTTTACAAGTTTCCATAATTAAATTAATTAAATTAAATTAAACCAAATTAAATTAAGTTAAATTAAATTAATTTCATTTAAGTTAAATTAAATAAAGTTAAACCAAATTAAATTAAATTAAACTAAATTTAATTAAATTATCGAAAATTAACTTAAGTTAAATCAAAAGAATAAACAATAAACATTCACATTTGTCTTTATTCCATTTTTGATTAACATTTGTTAATGTGAGAAGTTATATTGGTTATCTGTTCAGACATATGATTGTTCATATAAGTCAAGTCACTTAATTTATCGTAATTTATCTCTGATGCACTTCACTTCAAAGGATTTGGTGTCTTCTTCTTGGATTTTATTTGTTGGCATTTTTGTTTTAATTTTCAAATTGTTTATAACGTTTTAAACTAACTTTATTTTTTTTAATTATTTTAATTCGATTTTTCAACTCAGTTTTTTATTTATTTAATTGTTTAATTTAAAATTTTGTTTTTGAACACTTTTTTAATTTAAAAGTTAGTATTTTTTCCAATTATTTTTTACAATTTCTGTTTAAATTTTTTTCTTGCAAATTATAAAGCTTGTTTTAAATACTACATTTTATGAAAATTTCACAGTTTAATAATTTTTTTAATTTCTATATTTTGAAAAAAATGGCTTTTTTCTAATTCGTTTAATTTTGCTTAATTCAATTAAAGTTTTATTTAATTTATTTAATTTAATTTCTTTTCTTTCGAAAATTTGCGATTTTATAACTTTCACTGTTAACTCGAATTAAAGTTTTCTTTAATTTTTTATTGATTTATTTGTTTATTTCTTTTGAAAACTTTTTTTATTTTTTTGCGGCTTAGGCTGGTACGTGATACCCCCGTTTTGTTTTCTACTCCGGAACCGTATACCGACTTAATACTTTTTTTGTGTGTGTGTTCTAAAAAAAACTGTTTTGTCTCGGTCTTGGCTGGCCGCTCTTTATTAAATCCAAAAATATAATGCACAAATATAATTAAAAATTATTTAATTTATATTAATATTTACTTAAATATACCAGACTTTTTTCTAGGAATTATTGTACCTTGCATTATTAGATAATTTACTTATAAGCAAATTTAAGTGGAAGTTAAGTAAGCAAAAATAATAAGCAAGAATAATTGTGAAATTATAATAAAGTTTGTTAATCTGCGTTAATTGGAAATTATTGTAATGAAGAAAAATTGTTAACTTTGTTTGAGTTAATTTATATACATTATTTGGTCTGAAATAATTCATTCTTAGTGTTACACACAGAAGAATATATATATATATATATATATATATATATATATATATATATATATATATATATATATATATATATATATATATATATATATATATATATATATATATATATATATATATATATATATATATATATATATATATATATATATATATATATATATATATATATATATACATTGTAGGGCCTGAGATGATTCCTTCTTGGCGTTACACACGGAATTACAAACTTAATATACCCTCACCACCACTTGTAGTTGTGTATAAAAAAGACACGGGAGATGGGGAAAACAATATGAATTTAAACAATATGAATTTTAATTTTAACATTAGTGTACATTATATTCAAAACTTTTCTTGGGATTACTTGGTTTCAATATCGGTTTACTTATACTTTTTCGGACACTTGGGTTTCAAAATATTACTATTTCTTCACGAAGTCTCGAAGTCAGTTCGACTGGCGTGACCATACAGTATTGCAAAATTTATATGTACATGTACTGAAATGTCTCAAACTAAAGAAATTAATAATAAATATCTGCATAACTTGTTTATAAAATTCAATATTTAGGATTAATGAAAAAAACAATATTTAGTTGACAGATTTTGTTAATTATTTTATTTAATATTGTTTTTTTTCTTTTTTTTATTATTTTGTCATTTAATATGATTTGACAATGTCATATTTTGTAAAGTGACATGTTTTCATCCAATTTAATTTCTTATTTTACATTCAAATCAATATCGGTTAATGCTGCGTTCAGTATGTATGAATAGAACACATAAATAATATTCTATAAATGGCTATGTATAAATACAAAAACATATTTAATGTTCATGATATCAATTTGAATACATATATACATATGTGTATGAATATTAGGGAGGCATTATACATTAACAGAAAAAAAAATATAATAAAATTTAACATTATTGATTTTTATAAGTACAATTATATTCTACCGAAAATTGAAAAACGTTCAATTAAATTTATTTTAATTTAAAAAATCAATATTGTTTTAAAAAAAGATTTACAACTTTAATTTTTTTATCTAAATTACACTGAATTCAAAAAGGTTCCGGGTATTTTTGCGATACTGTTTTTAATTAATTATTTAATTTTGTAATTGATTTTGCTCCTGTCAACAATATGCTCAACAAATACAATTAATAATTTTCTTGAGTATTTCAATTAATTTTAATAATTATTTAAATAAATTTTAATTATTTCAATTACTGTTTTTAATTATCTCAATTAATTCTCATAATCATTCGAGAAATGTCTATAATTAAAATTAAAAAATTAAATTGTTGGTGAATATACACTACACCACTGAAGGTGGTTAGGGTATTATGCGTTTGTCCAGATGTTTGTTACGGACAGAAAAAAGATTACTATCACTTCTTTGAAGTATACCGTTAGACCCAGAATCACTTTCTGAGTCGATTTAACGATGTTCGTCTGGCTGTCCATGTAAATATTGTGAACGACAATAAACGAATTTTGGCACAAGCAATTCTTATAATATTCCAAAATAATGTTGCAAATTATTTCTCAAAGATCCCATGCCATTTTAAAGGGATTAAATCTCACATATACATTGGTATTGTAATGAACATTGTTCAGATTGAATAAACATTCAGATTGAATAAACATTATCGAAATTCCGAAGAAAAACTTTTCGAAACATTTCAAAAAAAGTAACAGGATTTAGACAGGATTTTTCCATAATATATAGCCATATTTATGTAATACATCATCATACAAAAAATAACAAATATTGGATCATTAATAAAGTTAAAGGCTAAAATAAGCAAAATTTTTAATATAGATATATAATATAATAAAATCGCTTTCCGGAATATAGTTTAAATTTCCTAAATAATATTTCAATGTATATTGGTATACTGTTAAGTACCCTTCGCAAATAAGGACTCTATGCTAAGTTTGTTACAATTGTTTACAATTATTTTTTAAGGCTATGTTCGGTTTTAATTCCTGGAATAGAGTACTAATTTCATGATTTCATTAACATTATTATTTTTTTATTATATTGGTACTAAAATTTATTTATCATCCATTTCCTCGCCTAAAAATGCTTATAGTAAATTTATTAAGACTAACTTTATAAATTAATCTATGATTTCTATAGACATTTTTTTGGTACAAACACTAATAATCAAAACACTAATTTTCTATAGAAAATTTCTTTGTCAAAAAGACTAATTTTCTATAGAAAATTTCTTTGTCAAAAAGACTAATTTTCTACAGAAAATTTCTTTGTCAAAAAGACTAATTTTCTACAGAAAATTTCTTTGTCAAAAAGACTAATTTTCTATAGAAAATTTCTTTGTCAAAAAGACTAATTTTCTACAGAAAATTTCTTTGTCAAAAAGACTTAAATTTTTCAATTATAGAAAATTTCTTTGTCAAAAAGACTAATTTTCTATAGAAAATTTCTTTGTCAAAAAGACTAATTTTCTATAGAAAATTTCTTTGTCAAAAAGACTAATTTTCTATAGAAAATTTCTTTGTCAAAAAGACTAATTTTCTATAGAAAATTTCTTTGTCAAAAAGACTAATTTTCTATAGAAAATTTCTTTGTCAAAAAGACTAATTTTCTATAGAAAATTTCTTTGTCAAAAAGACTAATTTTCTATAGAAAATTTCTTTGTCAAAAAGACTAATTTTCTATAGAAAATTTCTTTGTCAAAAAGACTAATTTTCTATAGAAAATTTCTTTGTCAAAAAGACAAATTTTCTATAGAAAATTTCTTTGTCAAAAAGACTAATTTTCTATAGAAAATTTCTTTGTCAAAAAGACAAATTTTCTATAGAAAATTTCTTTGTCAAAAAGACTAATTTTCTATAGAAAATTTCTTTGTCAAAAAGACTAATTTTCTATAGAAAATTTCTTTGTCAAAAAGACTAATTTTCTATAGAAAATTTCTTTGTCAAAAATTAGAATCTTAAATTTTCTATAGAAAATTTCTTTGTCAAAAAGACTAATTTTCTATAGAAAATTTCTTTGTCAAAAAGACTAATTTTCTATAGAAAATTTCTTTGTCAAAAAGACTAATTTTCTATAGAAAATTTCTTTGTCAAAAAGACTAATTTTCTATAGAAAATTTCTTTGTCAAAAAGACTAATTTTCTATAGAAAATTTCTTTGTCAAAAAGACTAATTTTCTATAGAAAATTTCTTTGTCAAAAAGACTAATTTTCTATAGAAAATTTCTTTGTCAAAAAGACTAATTTTCTATAGAAAATTTCTTTGTCAAAAAGACTAATTTTCTATAGAAAATTTCTTTGTCAAAAAGACTAATTTTCTATAGAAAATTTCTTTGTCAAAAAGACTAATTTTCTATAGAAAATTTCTTTGTCAAAAAGACTAATTTTCTATAGAAAATTTCTTTGTCAAAAAGACTAATTTTCTATAGAAAATTTCTTTGTCAAAAGACTAATTTTCTATAGAAAATTTCTTTGTCAAAAAGACTAATTTTCTATAGAAAATTTCTTTGTCAAAAAGACTAATTTTCTATAGAAAATTTCTTTGTCAAAAAGACTAATTTTCTATAGAAATTTCTTTGTCAAAAAGACTAATTTTCTATAGAAAATTTCTTTGTCAAAAAGACTAATTTTCTATAGAAAATTTCTTTGTCAAAAAGACTAATTTTCTATAGAAAATTTCTTTGTCAAAAAGACTAATTTTCTATAGAAAATTTCTTTGTCAAAAAGACTAATTTTCTATAGAAAATTTCTTTGTCAAAAAGACTAATTTTCTATAGAAAATTTCTTTGTCAAAAAGACTAATTTTCTATAGAAAATTTCTTTGTCAAAAAGACTAATTTTCTATAGAAAATTTCTTTGTCAAAAAGACTAATTTTCTATAGAAAATTTCTTTGTCAAAAAGACTAATTTTCTATAGAAAATTTCTTTGTCAAAAAGACTAATTTTCTATAGAGAATTTCTTTGTCAAAAAGACTAATTTTCTATAGAGAATTTCTTTGTCAAAAAGACTAATTTTCTATAGAAAATTTCTTTGTCAAAAAGACTAATTTTCTATAGAGAATTTCTTTGTCAAAAAGACTAATTTTCTATAGAAAATTTCTTTGTCAAAAAGACTAATTTTCTATAGAAAATTTCTTTGTCAAAAAGACTAATTTTCTATAGAGAATTTCTTTGTCAAAAAGACTAATTTTCTATAGAAAATTTCTTTGTCAAAAAGACTAATTTTCTATAGAGAATTTCTTTGTCAAAAAGACTAATTTTCTATAGAAAATTTCTTTGTCAAAAAGACTTAATTTTTAACTAATTTAGAAAATTTCTTTGTCAAAAAGACTAATTTTCTATAGAGAATTTCTTTGTCAAAAAGACTAATTTTCTATAGAAATTTCTTTGTCAAAAAGACTAATTTTCTATAGAAAATTTCTTTGTCAAAAAGACTAATTTTCTATAGAAAATTTCTTTGTCAAAAAGACTAATTTTCTATAGAAAATTTCTTTGTCAAAAGACTATTTTCTATAGAAATTTCTTTGTCAAAAAGACTAATTTTTCTATAGAAAATTTCTTTGTCAAAAAGACTAATTTTCTATAGAAAATTTCTTTGTCAAAAAGACTAATTTTCTATAGAAATTTCTTTGTCAAAAGACTAATTTTCTATAGAAAATTTCTTTGTCAAAAAGACTAATTTTCTATAGAAAATTTCTTTGTCAAAAAGACTAATTTTCTATAGAAAATTTCTTTGTCAAAAAGACTAATTTTCTATAGAAAATTTCTTTGTCAAAAAGACTAATTTTCTATAGAAAATTTCTTTGTCAAAAAGACTAATTTTCTATAGAAATTTTGCAAAAGATATTTTATAGAAATTCTTTGTCAAAAAGACTAATTTTCTATAGAAAATTTCTTTGTCAAAAAGACTAATTTTCTATAGAAAATTTCTTTGTCAAAAAGACTAATTTTCTATAGAAAATTTCTTTGTCAAAAAGACTAATTTTCTATAGAAATTTCTTTGTCAAAAAGACTAATTTTCTATAGAAAATTTCTTTGTCAAAAAGACTAATTTTCTATAGAAAATTTCTTTGTCAAAAAGACTAATTTTCTATAGAGAATTTCTTTGTCAAAAAGACTAATTTTCTATAGAAATTTCTTTGTCAAAAGACTAATTTTCTATAGAAATTTCTTTGTCAAAAAGACTAATTTTCTATAGAAAATTTCTTTGTCAAAAAGACTAATTTTCTATAGAAAATTTCTTTGTCAAAAAGACTAATTTTCTATAGAAAATTTCTTTGTCAAAAAGACTAATTTTCTATAGAAAATTTCTTTGTCAAAAAGACTAATTTTCTATAGAAAATTTCTTTGTCAAAAAGACTAATTTTCTATAGAAAATTTCTTTGTCAAAAAGACTAATTTTCTATAGAAAATTTCTTTGTCAAAAAGACTAATTTTCTATAGAAAATTTCTTTGTCAAAAAGACTAATTTTCTATAGAAAATTTCTTTGTCAAAAAGACTAATTTTCTATAGAAAATTTCTTTGTCAAAAAGACTAATTTTCTATAGAAAATTTCTTTGTCAAAAAGACTAATTTTCTATAGAAAATTTCTTTGTCAAAAAGACTAATTTTCTATAGAAAATTTCTTTGTCAAAAAGACTAATTTTCTATAGAAAATTTCTTTGTCAAAAAGACTAATTTTCTATAGAAAATTTCTTTGTCAAAAAGACTAATTTTCTATAGAAAATTTCTTTGTCAAAAAGACTAATTTTCTATAGAAAATTTCTTTGTCAAAAAGACTAATTTTCTATAGAAAATTTCTTTGTCAAAAGACTAATTTTCTATAGAAAATTTCTTTGTCAAAAAGACTAATTTTCTATAGAAAATTTCTTTGTCAAAAAGACTAATTTTCTATAGAAAATTTCTTTTCTTTGTCAAAAGACTAATTTTCTATAGAAAATTTCTTTGTCAAAAGACTAATTTTCTATAGAAAATTTCTTTGTCAAAAAGACTAATTTTCTATAGAAAATTTCTTTGTCAAAAAGACTAATTTTCTATAGAAAATTTCTTTGTCAAAAAGACTAATTTTCTATAGAAAATTTCTTTGTCAAAAAGACTAATTTTCTATAGAAAATTTCTTTGTCAAAAAGACTAATTTTCTATAGAAAATTTCTTTGTCAAAAAGACTAATTTTCTATAGAAAATTTCTTTGTCAAAAAGACTAATTTTCTATAGAAAATTTCTTTGTCAAAAAGACTAATTTTCTATAGAAAATTTCTTTGTCAAAAAGACTAATTTTCTATAGAAAATTTCTTTGTCAAAAAGACTAATTTTCTATAGAAAATTTCTTTGTCAAAAAGACTAATTTTCTATAGAAAATTTCTTTGTCAAAAAGACTAATTTTCTATAGAAAATTTCTTTGTCAAAAAGACTAATTTTCTATAGAAAATTTCTTTGTCAAAAAGACTAATTTTCTATAGAAAATTTCTTTGTCAAAAAGACTAATTTTCTATAGAAAATTTCTTTGTCAAAAAGACTAATTTTCTATAGAAAATTTCTTTGTCAAAAAGACTAATTTTCTATAGAAAATTTCTTTGTCAAAAAGACTAATTTTCTATAGAAAATTTCTTTGTCAAAAAGACTAATTTTCTATAGAAAATTTCTTTGTCAAAAAGACTAATTTTCTATAGAAAATTTCTTTGTCAAAAAGACTAATTTTCTATAGAAAATTTCTTTGTCAAAAAGACTAATTTTCTATAGAAAATTTCTTTGTCAAAAAGACTAATTTTCTATAGAAAATTTCTTTGTCAAAAAGACTAATTTTCTATAGAAAATTTCTTTGTCAAAAAGACTAATTTTCTATAGAAAATTTCTTTGTCAAAAAGACTAATTTTCTATAGAAAATTTCTTTGTCAAAAAGACTAATTTTCTATAGAAAATTTCTTTGTCAAAAAGACTAATTTTCTATAGAAAATTTCTTTGTCAAAAAGACTAATTTTCTATAGAAAATTTCTTTGTCAAAAAGACTAATTTTCTATAGAAAATTTCTTTGTCAAAAAGACTAATTTTCTATAGAAAATTTCTTTGTCAAAAACACAATTTTCTATAGAAAATTTCTTTGTCAAAAAGACTAATTTTCTATAGAAAATTTCTTTGTCAAAAAGACTAATTTTCTATAGAAAATTTCTTTGTCAAAAACACAAATTTTCTATAGAAAATTTCTTTGTCAAAAACACAAATTTTCTATAGAAAATTTCTTTGTCAAAAACACAAATTTTCTATAGAAAATTTCTTTGTCAAAAACACAAATTTTCTATAGAAAATTTCTTTGTCAAAAAGACTAATTTTCTATAGAAAATTTCTTTGTCAAAAACACAAATTTTCTATAGAAAATTTCTTTGTCAAAAAGACTAATTTTCTATAGAAAATTTCTTTGTCAAAAACACAAATTTTCTATAGAAAATTTCTTTGTCAAAAAGACTAATTTTCTATAGAAAATTTCTTTGTCAAAAACACAAATTTTCTATAGAAAATTTCTTTGTCAAAAACACAAATTTTCTATAGAAAATTTCTTTGTCAAAAACACAAATTTTCTATAGAAAATTTCTTTGTCAAAAACACAAATTTTCTATAGAAAATTTCTTTGTCAAAAACACAAATTTTCTATAGAAAATTTCTTTGTCAAAAACACTAATTTTCTATAGAAAATTTTTGTCAAATACACTAATTTTCTTTAGAAAATTTCTTTGTCAAAAACACTAATTTTCTATAGAAAATTTATTTGTTAAAAGAAAGAAAATTTTCTTTCTTCAAAGAACTTATTTTCTAGAGAAAATTTCTTTGCCAAAAAGACTTATTTTCTAGAGAAAATTTCTCTGTTAAAAGCAGTCATTATTTTTTTAATGATTTCTAGAATTAAATTGCAAAAGTGTTTTTCAAGCATTAGAAAATAATTTAATTTTAAATTATTTTTAACTTTCATGGTGTATTTGTTGTTTTTGTATCCTTTAGAGTATTTAGACTCATAAAATACATTTAGCAAACCATCATGATGAAATACAAAGGAAAATAATGTCCTGTTCTTTGTTTTGTCTAAAAGTAAAAAAGAAGAGTTGAGCGGATATTATGACAAGTAGTTGCAGTCTATTGTTCATTCAACTGGGATGTGTATCCTTAAAATAAAGATACTTTTGATAAAGCAAAGAGGACACAGAAAGTGAAATATAAAAGAAGTAAACTTTTAAGATTTCAAATTGTAATCTATCACTCCCGGATTCTACCTCTCCTATGTTTTGTCCATTACAACAATTCATTGAAAAGGAATGGGACCAACTTTGAAATTTTCTGTATTTTTTTTAATTTTTTTTTTTGATGAGAACATTGCAAAATGACATAATATGTCATAGGTTGTCGTTACTCAAAATTCGTAAGTTCCGACTTAGAATCAGTAGTGCATAGTAAATGATATGTTTTATTATCTGGCAAATTTTCGTGAGCGTACCATTCAAATATTAAGACATTTCATGGATTTCAAGAAACAAGGTTCTGTCAAAAATAAAAAATACGGCTTCTGAAAAATTTGATTATTTTGAGCTAAGACTACCTTGCAACAAATGAATGATGTGAAAAGTCATACTTTTGTCAAAATTGAATTTCAACTTCTGGAAGACTCTTCTAAGTCGCTACCAGTACATATCTTACAAAAACGAAATACAACGTTGTTGCAACTTGATCTTACCGGAATATATTAGAAATTATCTTCTAGAAGTTATTAAGAAGATAGTAGATGATTTGCAAAAAAATTACTATTATCAAGTAGTATATGGAGAAGCGGCTTCCAGAAGTTATTTAAAAGATATTGCAGAAGTTACAAAAACAGAATACATTTCTATGTCGCTAAGTCTTCTTGGTGTATATAAAGAAGTGTCATCCGGAAGTTAATTCGAAGATTTTAAAGGAATTGCAAAACAAATGTATTGCTTTTGTTTTTATTTACATATTATCAGTATAATAAGAGAAAACAAGAATAACAGTTACCTCTGCTGCTTTTCAACTTTAAATTTGAGTAGTTCAGTAATATTTTAACTTGGAAAATTATAGTGTTATAATTCCAATTGAATAATTATTTTTCTTTAATTAAGAACTGTGATAAAGTTGTAATTTAAAAATTTAAATAATTACAATCCGAAAATAAGATGATTCCGCTGTCAGACACAAAGGAAATGGTGCATAAATCATAATTTAACTAGACGAGGAAACAAAATTAAAATAGAAATATTTGAAGAATTCAAATTATAATTTTTCAGATTTAACTTTAAAACTAACAAATGAGTAATAAATTAAACTTGGAATGGAACCTAGAAAAATGCATAATTTTAAGACATCCAGATGAAAATTGTTAATTAATTTTAAAGATAGAACCTCGACCTTCTTCCGATTTGTGTCGCTTTTTAAGAATTGAAAAATTCGATTTCATTGGCGTCTGTTTGATTTCGATTTGCGTCGTTATGATTTCGATTTGGGTCCTTAGAAGTAAGAAATAGCTTAGCAGAATTATGGATTGTCATTTTTAGCTTCTGATATCACTCATTGCCACCTGTACGTTATTTTTTCAAACTGCGTGAAATAAGGAAAATTCCTTTTTCCTAGTTATATAAGTGGCGCTTATAACAAGTGTCTGGTTGTGTAGGAAGAGTGAGTTAAAACAAAAGAAAAGCCTGTTAATATAGGACTATTGGACTAGCACCTGTAACGGTAAGAATAATTTGCAAATAAATAAAAATAACTCTTTCTATTTACTCCGACCTTAATAAAATACTGCATCTAGTAGTAACGAAAATTTTGATGATTTCGGTTGGTTTTATCTCTTTTTCTATTAAAAATACAAAATATTTTGTGATGTTTTGAAAAATTTCCCCAACAAATTAAATTTCAGTGTATTGAGTTGATTCGACCTGCGCTGCATTTCCGTGATCATTGTTCTAGTGTATTTATATCATTTAAAAATAACAAAACACATTTATTTATAAAATAAGGTAATATTTTTCCCTACGGAAGACTCTTCTAAACATTTGCTTTTGTGTAAGTGTAGCAGCAAAAAAATTACTTGGAAAAGTCCTCCAGAACTTTAAATTTATCGCCAAAATTATCTTCGAAGTATCATGAAATTTATATTCCAGGATAATCTGTTCTTCTTCGAAGTGACTTCCCGACTTTAAGAATTTTCTGTAAGTGGCTTAAAAGAGACTTCTAGAATTTTCTCAGAATAATAAAATGATCACTAATTTTTAATTAAATTTTTATTTATTATATTAAAAACTAAACATTACATAAAAAATATTTAAAATTAATTAAAAAATTTTAGATTATCTTCTTCTATGTTATCAGAAACTCCCCTGATTTCAAAAACATAAATAAAAACTTTTATTACTTAATATTTACAAAATTTTATGATTTAATTGTATATAATTATTCCACATTTTGTAAATGAGTTTTTATAGTTCCGTCCAAAGTTTAATTTATTACTAATTAGTTAGTTAGTTTTAAATGTAAATCTGAAAAGATTTGAATTTTTCAAATAAATGTATAAGTTATAAAGTTTGTAGTAAAATTTACTTACGATTTTAATTTATGAACCATTTTGTTGGTATCCGGAAATGGAATCATCTTTACTTGGTATTGTAATAAACAAAAATTATAATTCACTCACAATAATAGCACTATCAGTTACTTAAACACATAATAAAAACAATAAAAATGTATTTTGTTTTTGTAAATCCTTTAGTATCCTTTAATCAACAAGACTCTTCCTTTTATACTCCACGAAAATTTAGTGGCAATAATAATGTATTTTGTTTTTGTTCTTGTAATATATTCTGGAAGTCGCTTCTTTATATAATCCGCGAAGATCGAGTAACAATAGTAATATACTTTGTTTTTATAAATCATCTACTACCTTCTGTACTCTTCGAAAATCTTCCCACAATCTTCAGAAGATACTAAGAAGTGACGTCCGCAACAATTTTAGCTTCAAATGCTTGAAGTGATTCGATGAGGGCCATGTCAATTATAAACTTTTTTGCCAAATATCATTGGCAAAAATATTAGCGTACCAACAACAGACAGACAGACGAATAGACGGACAGACATATTATTCATATATGCTTTAGATTTTGATTTGATGTAAACTTTATGGAGTCTTGGATGATGTTTTCTTTCTCTTATACACGGAATGACAAAGTTATAATCACTTCACCACTTGTGGTGGTGGGGAATATAAAAAGAAACCAAAATAAAAATGAATTTTATATTTAAAATAAATAATCATTTATAATGATGAAAAAAATATATTAATAAATGTAACGTATAATTCACAATTCAGCATTTACTTTCATATTAATTAAGTCATCATCATTAGAAATTAATTTAAATGTAGAATATGTTTTTTGTTTATTTTCGAAAATCATATTAAAAGTTAACAAAAAACATTTTACGAATACGAGAATTTTATCTATATGTAACCTTGACAATAAACTTTTTTAATATTAAATTTTTTTATTAAAAACAATATTTTTTACATCGCTCACAATATTTACTTAATTTTGAATGTATTTGTGTGCGTTTGTATATCTGAATATATAAACTATACTTATATTCCTTTCAAATCGTATTAAACCCAACTTTTTTGTTTTTCTTTCACGAATAATATTTGACAAATAGAAGGAACAAGTTTGTTTGTTATGAAAATATGCAAATTTATTGAAAATAGAATGTTCAATTTATTTGGTATTTCTTTCCTCTTCCTCCCAATATCTATATCTCCCCAACGTCTATATGGTGAAAATGTATGTAAATAACCCGAATTTAACGTTGTTCTATTTGCAATCGGTGTAATTTAAAAACAACACATGCTTCTTCAAGATTTAACAAACAATCAAAAAAAATCATTTTATCAAATACATACATTTACAACTGCGTTCACAATAATAACATCACTCACGTCACATTATCGTTACGGACTTGTGATTTTGTTCAGGTATAATTTAATCCAAATTTTTTTGTCACATTATTCAAAGTATATTTAAATAAACATGAGTATTCTAATAAATTTGATTATGAAAACAAAATATCTGATTGATACCTCTTGAAATAATAGCACTATTTCTATTATACCTAAAAACCATAAATTCTCCATGCAATCGTGATAGCATTTAGTGTAAAAAGAGATGCTCTGTAATTTATAATTAACAAAAATTTTAAGAAGTGTTATTAGAATTTAATTAATGGGTTGGTCTAAACACTGTACTTCAGAAAAACGAGAACTCATTAAAAAAGCATGGTTCTGATGAACAAACTTATGCCGAAATAAAAGAAATATAATTAGATAATCAAATAAAATGATAAGAAATACCAACACTTACAAATTAAAAGTAGGGAGTCGTTGACGAAAAACTCTGGTGACACTTTTAATGGTTTATCGTAGATTTATCGACATTTATCTCAGCTGTGGCAATTAAAAAGTACTGAAACTGTATTAAATTGCTTAGACCAATTTACGGTCTTAAAACTATTATACAAGGTTCTGAATATGCGTCTTATAAAATATCATTGTTTTGGGCCATGCAAGAAGACAACTACCTAAAATTTACCAGCAAAAAGCTAATAAGTGGTTTCAGAAAATTGTTATGATTAACAAAGGAAGTACTACAAAATGCTAGGAATAAATAGTAAGCTCAATTTGATAAAATACCACTAAAAAATTAACAACAAATTTTTATTTTTGCCTTTTTGTTATAGTTGAAACAGGGTGGTGCTATAATTTTGAAATCAAGTTTTATCAATACTTTTGGAAAAAAAAAACAATGAATAGAAACGTTTTGGTTTCCCCTTCACTATTTTTTAAACTTTTTTTATGGCTTTTATGACTTATTTAAAAAAGTGACTTATGTAAGTGGTGCTGTTATTTTGACCTCAACTGTATATTTGGCAATCATGTTGAATACAGTTGGGCTATTTTCTATTTGAATGACTAAAAAGGCGCCATATTTTAGTCGATTATATAATTTACTTATTTATTTATAAATGAACAAATACTTATTACACACACAGTTTTA
Organism: Cochliomyia hominivorax; assembly: GCA_004302925.2. Lineage (NCBI taxonomy): Eukaryota > Metazoa > Arthropoda > Insecta > Diptera > Calliphoridae > Cochliomyia > Cochliomyia hominivorax. The sequence goes on from PYHX02000494.1 coordinate 88,997,931, forward strand.
CATATTCTTACAATCATAACGACGAATTTAATAAAGGAATAGTGGTTGTAGGTACATAAGGAGAAAGTATTGACGCATTTTTAAACAATTTTGTTTTTGAATCAATAATTATTTCCAAATCATTAAATACAAGGTTAAAAGTTTTTTATATTTCCCAAAACAAATCCAACAAATATAATGCGAAAGAAAATAGAAGAAAACAGCTAGTACAATGAAGAATATTTTGTTAACAAGACCAAACAAATAGATGTTTAAAGTATATTAAACAAACCCTGCAGTTTTTTAGGTGGCCATAGACAATCAAATTCCCTTGTGTTGGAATCAGAACCAGGCGTATCGTAAGGATACACTAATAAATTTGAAAAATAATACTAACAAACAGCATTTTGTATGAAATCTTATAGAAATAAAGTATATAACTCAGATAAATGAAAAGCTTAACAACTAAATGAAAATAAATATTAAAAATTGATTTTTTTGTTTTGGAAGGAACTTATAAAAAAAAATTTTCAAATCAACAAAATTAGTTCATTTAATAAAGGAGGAAGAACTTGTGTAAGTTTTTCTATTAAAAATTCTATATTTGTGCATAGTAACATACATCTATCTATACTATGTATATCTTTTCAATTGCCTCATGTTCCTCTGCTATAACATTCTAAGTAGTGTTTTTTTTTTTTGGAGTTGTTATGTGACTGATATATGTTAAAGACTTTTCCACTATCCACCTGATCTTTACTTAGGGATGATAAGTTATCTCCAAGGACAAGTCAATCATAAAATGTTTACACGAAATTCTAATACATTGTCGGTTGACTTGTTCAGTACAGTCACCAAAAACTACTGGGAAATTATTATGTGTCACACGTACACCATTATACGCAAATAAAACTTTAAGCAAAAAGAATCCTTGTAGGCAGCTGTTTTCTGTATTTTGTTAGATTTTCCTACTTATTGTTATTTCATTTTCATTAAAGATTTTGTCTTACACTCGAAGAAAAAAATATATTTAAGAATTCAAGTGTAAACATTTCTCATTTTCGCGATGTAACTATTTATTTTTATAACATGTTAATAAATTATCGACACTCTTTTACTTTTCGTAGGTACAATTATGATATTATCCCAATAATATGTATGAATTATCGTAGGAGTTGCAAATTAAACAGATCACTCTTAGGAAAGCTTTTACAAAAATGTGAAATAAGAAACAAATCAAAACAAGAAGAAAATCTAAACAATTCTAAATATCCACAAAAGATATTAAACTTTTCATCGATTTTGTATAACCACAATTCCAATATATATATGTACATTCATACATGCATGTACACATATATGCTCAATGTTGAAAGGAAAACTTTTTTTGATTATTTTATATATTTAACATATCTCTTGTTAATAAATCTTTAAGAGTTGGTTTTGGTTTGAATACTCAATCTGCAATACATGAAACTAAAAACCATATTAAAGAAATTATTATGCTTTTTAATTAATTAATAGACTAATTAAGATTTTAATTTAGTTCTCTCGGTATAACAAATGAACGTAAATAATATACGTGAAATATTAACATGATGTTAAAGTTGTAAAGTATTTTTTATTCGTCTTTGATCAAAATTCACATTTTAATCACATCATAGAACTAGCTAAGGCGACAGAGTGAAGAAATTGAGGGAAAATTTTTTATTTGCTTTATTATGTACGCCACATTGTTTTCTATTTAAAGGAGCTTTAAAAACTTTTTAGCATGTTTGTTAACTAATATATTTTTGCTTTTAAAGTAAGCAAATCGATGTTAAAGAAGGAGTTTTTAGGTTTATTTAGATTAGGAGCAAATTTGATAAAATTGACATAACTGCCAAGTAATATAATTTCTAATTACGAAAAATAAATTTACCCAACATTATGCTGAGATTTATTGACCTGACACCAAAAATCAATGTAGATACAGAAATTGAGATTCAAGAAAAGAACACTGCATTTCATTTTAATTTTTACACTTAATTTAGTTTATTTTATATTTTACTCATTATTATTTTTTATTTTTATTCTTATGGATCATGTAATTAATTATTTGTCGAAAACAATTTTTTATTTTTATTAAAATAAATATTTTTTATTTTCTTTATTTTTATTTTTTAATAATTATTTAATTTTTCCTTTTTATATTTATAGTTTTTTTTCCGAATTGACTTTTATTTTTCAATTAAAAATTTTTATATAAGAAAAATAATTCTTATTTTTAAAAATACATTTAACAAAGTTAAAATTAAAGTTAGTTAACAAAATAATATATAAATTAACAAATCATAAACAATTAACATCATTATGACCACCATAATGATGTTATTTGTTTATGCATAAAGGGTTTACATTTAACTACGTACTATCAGTATGAATTGGTTTTCTTCCATTTACTAGTCTTAATCGCGAACCTTTCACTTAGAAATATTTGTTGAAGTCATAACTTTTGTATACATAATAGTCTGCAAGCGTATCGCAGGAAGACTTTAATATACTGTCTCCTTATAATACATATGGTGGTAATAAAAGAGTTATTAAAATTATGTCATGGGGACACATACCATTTTTTTGCTATTTCTCTTCAATACACCGAGTTTTGTGACTTTAACCTAGGGAAATTTCTTTATATGCTCATTTAAGATATGATCCCACAAAAACAATAATAGAAATTAATTGTATAAGTAACTTTTTCATTTTTTCGGAATAACTCGTTTCCACTCATTCATACACTCATTCACAAACCAAAAAAAAAAAAAAAATATGTTTGCGGTAATCATAATTCAGACTTACAACAAACTATTTTTTATCAGAAATTGGCAATAGTATATCATTGTATATTGCAGAAAAAATTTTAGTATAAAATTTGATTATATACGTATATGTATGAAAGTACATTAGAATTAAAATAAGAAAAACGACCAAAAATGTTGAAAGTGATTCAAAATTATCAATTTAATTCATACATAACGTAATATGGTTGCAGCACAGCTATATGCATATCGTTTTTTATCGACTTTAAAATATATTTTGCATTGTTTCATATAATTCTCAAAAATTTTTTGTTAGATTATTTTTACATTTCTTAAAAACCCCATACAATGAAATTATTAATTGTTGCACACAGAAAAAAATCATGAAGCAAAAACAACGTTTTTGAAACTGTATTTATAGTGAAACAATGTTAATTTAACATTTTTTATAAATGAACACACAGAAAAAAAAACATGAAGCAAAATCAACGTTGAACATAGTTAATTTGTGATAGAATTATTTTTATACAGTTTAAATTAAACGTTGCCATAATGAGATTCCTTCGATATTTATATATAAAATTATACAACGATGCATTTAAAATTACTTTTAAATAGTAAAATTTCAAATTGTAAAATTTCAAGAGTATCAAGAAACTATACTGTGAAACAATGTTAATTATCTAGTTTTTATCTATGAAGCAAAATCATAACTGAAGCAAAATTAAATTATTTCTATTTTAATTAATTTTATATTGATTTTTTTTGTGTATGTCGTAAGATCCAATAATTTGTAGAAATGTTTTACCGGAAAAATGAAGGACTAATTGGTTGCAATTGGTTGGAAGGGTAGGGCAGCAAGAAGTTTGGAGTAATTGTAAATTATATAAACCAAAGAATTTGAATTCTACAAATATAAATTCAATATAAAGAACCTTTCATTACCATGCCTTACAAGTTTTTTTAGTATTTTCTCCCTTTATATCGTGCAGTACAGTGACCCCAAAACGCTTTTTTTAATTCTGTGATTTTGAAACTACTGAAGATTTCACAAGGATATTCTTAACAATTGCTTAGGACAAGGACATGCTCTAAATGTGTTCTGTGGTCGGGAAGTAGACTTCGAAATTTGGTCAACTTGGATACGAAAATTTTAAAAATCCAAAATTGTATCCATAACTGATAAAAATACTCATATGTAACTCTGATAATTCTCTACAAAAAATATGTGGTTAGACCAAAATAAAATGTTGAGCCTTTTTTTGGAGATGTTTTTTCAGTTTTTTATATTTGGTACGATGGATTCAATAAAAAGTAATGAATTTAAAAAAATGTAGAAAAATAATGGATCTTTTTCTTTAAAAAAGTGCCTTGATTATAAAGCAGAGATATTCAAAATGAGAGTGACAAAAAAAGCAAAAAAGTGTGAGTATCTTACGCTCAATTAATTTAAATATTTTTCTTATTACACAGAACGAAATTTATATATGCATTTGCGGCAAAGAAATCAACCATTTACTACAACGGCCTCTATAAATACCGAAATTTACATCAAGGAATCAATTTATGTTAAGTATTTATGTTAAGTATTTTTATCTCACTCCTTATCATATTCATACACTAATTTGTATATTCTAAAAAAAAACACATTATACTGATATTAGATGCCTATAGTTTTGAAAAAGATGTTTCATCACAATTATTTGCTAAGATTTGTATATTATGTTATATTATAAATATTTTTTTTAATTTCAAATTGACTTTTAGTTGGTAAAGATCTATTTTGAGAAAAAATTTCATTTTTTTGCGCTAAATTGGAGAAAACGTTTCATTTCTTCATTTAATAGCAATAAGTGAAAGTGAAAAACGTTTATATATTGTGTGCGTTTGTGAGTGTATGTGTGAGTGTATAACCTCAGCTGATTTTTACTGACATCGATTAGTTGTCAAATGTTTGTTTACAAATATGAATTAAAAAACTACTTTTATTGTCGAGGATTTTTTCTTATTTTATTTTTTTTCTGAAAACCAAATTAACTACATTAAAATATTGTTTCGTACATCAACACCATTAATAATTTGTTGTTTTTTTGGCTTTATTTCTTCTTTTTATTTACTTTGAAATAAAATATTTATAATTTAATATACAAATTTCTGTACATTTTTTGCGATAAAACATGTTCTTTAAAATTACAGTCGCCTAATTTCAGTATAAAATTGGCTTTAATTTCTATGCTCTCTTTCAGGGAACCTTTTGAGACTTATAAGTTTTTAAACCTAGTAGCTTTCCTACCGGATGTGATGGGAATTCTATTTGTTTCCTCTTAAGTAAATAAGAGTACATTGCAAAAAATTATCATTATGTTATTTTTAATTATATTGATATATTTGTTATGTTTCTGCTTGAAGAACGACTCTTTGAGAATAGATATAATGTTTTTATTTTTTGTCGAATAGGATTTTGCTCTGCTTGAATGTTAAAATCACAGAATATTAAAAGCATTCAGAAATGTACTTCCATCTCTGGCAGCTATCAGCAACAATCTACAAAATATATGTAGATTGTTGTTTTTGTTCTAACGGGACTACTTTGTTCTGTTGTATTTAATTTACACACATTTTATACTACCACCACTTTTAAGTACACCGTTTAACTCATAATTACTTGCTAATTTATTTTAACTATTTCTCCCGGAATGAGGTTTTTAGCTCATAAAAGTCCTAAATATTAAATGTTTTTAACGAAATTTATTACAAATAAGTCTTATTACATTCTAAAAAAATATGTCAAATTATTTCTCAAAGGTCCCAAAGAACTTCCCCTGCAAATGTCACTATGAAGGACTCAAATCTCGCATATATGTTGGGTTATAAAAGTTATTGAAATAAATGTAAGCAAATATCGATGTGTGAAATGTTATGACGTTTAGACAATAATTTGTTTTATCTCCATAAATTGTTTGTAGAAGCCATTTCCCACCAATAATGTGGATATTACATAGTCGGGCTTAACCGACTATAACATTCTTACTTTATTAGTATTCCTTCGTTTTTTCATTTTAAAATTAATTTGAATTGTTTTATATAATACAATCAATACATACATACATACATACATACATACATACATACATACATACATACATACATACAATTTAAATTATTAATTTACATTTATTAAAATCTTAAAGGAAAGAAAGTAATTCATATTAAAATTTTATTAAAATAAAAAAATAATACGAAAAATAAGACGTGATAAAAAGTTGAAATCTACTTTTGGACTAATGAAATTATAAAAAAAATTTAAACTACTTTCAGGCTGCTAAGCAACAAAGAAATGAACAAAAATAAATTTTTATTGCATATTTAACAAAATAAAAATAAATTCCAAAGTTGTATGCAAATAACCGTAAGTTTTCTGTTGCTATTTTTTCTTTTTGTTGTTTTTCATTTGTTTTTTATATTATTTGGCGTACGTTGACGTTTCTTTTATCCACTTTCCTCGACAAATGTTTAAAGAATGACAAATACCATTAATAGCATCTGCTCCTCCGTTAGTTTGAGGAGAATAACAGTTAGTGATGACAGTGGTCTTGTAGCTTTGAGGAAAATAAATATGAATGAGTGTGAGTTGGGGACATACTATTCAACCATTCTTATTGGTATTACGTACCATTGCAACAAATTCTACTTACTACTTCTATCAACACCAATCAATGTTATTGTTATTTCTATAGCCATCATCAACACTATAAGTACTTTTGTAGACCCATCTTCAGTAGTTAAGAATTTCTTTAATCTTATTGTTTTTATTTCTTTTTATACTTTATTTTCTAATCTAAATGATATAAAGAACTGTTGCTTTTTTATTTAAACTTACCGTTTTATGAAGAAACTGAGTTCACATTTCGTCAGATTTTGTTTTCCTTTATTTTGTATTCATTGCCTTTCATTTCATGTGTATTCAATTTTAATCGATCGTTTTGCATATATTTTGATGATTGTAGATGTTTAAAATCGTATTATAATATAGAGTATAAAACTGGCTTTGTTGCCTATTTCTTGTCCGCATTATAAATACATAACAATTTAATTTTCTTTCTATGACCTAATATAATATTTAAACATATCTACGCATACATGCATACATTTTAATATATATTTATTCCATTTAGTAATAATCATTTCCATTCATGGGATCTTCCATTAATGTTCACTTTTTTTCTTTAATATGGCCAATATTCATTTTGTTGGACACTAGTTAAGATATCTTTTTCTTCATGCGCTGCCTATAACATTTACTTAATCTCGTACTCTACTGCTACTGTATATATTTTTATTGTCCTTTTTACGGGTTTATGTGTTTCTTCACCCAAAGTCACACTCAAAGAAATTTTTTTCTAGAAGTCATTATTATTTCTTCCATTTATGTTTTGAATGTTTTTGCTTTCTTTATGTTTTCTTAATGCTTATTTTGCGTATGTACGGGTGACTCTGTGTCTGTCAAACTTTCTTTAATAATATTGTTTCCTTCTTTTATATCCTTTTTAATAATAAAGGTGGACATATTCGATTTTATAACTAAACTTTGAGTCTTGGTTTATGAATGTGTTTAGAAAAAAAGGTTTACAAAATGATTATGTTAACGATTTATTAAGTAGTAAAAATTATGTTTTTTCTTCCATGTTGTTATTAAATGAAATAATAATAACAGTAATAATAAAAATACAAATTGACAAAATTTGGGTTTGTTTTTATTGTTCTATAGGAAAGCAATTTTAGAAGTAATTAATCATGGAAAGAAATTTGTGGGAATTCGAAGAATTCTATGGAATGCTAATAACTTAAATTAAATTTTATACGTAAATATCTTAAATGTTATTTGTGGTTGAGGTAATTTAAATAAAAAAATTTCAGTCGTATTATATTAATTCTATAATAAAAAATCAACAACTTAAATGTCATTGGATTTGTTAAAAAAGACTTATTCTTTTTTAAGCAAAAAAACAAATAAAATATGGAAAAAATGTAAAAGTAATAATAAAAGTAAGTGACTAATTAATTTTTTAGTAAGTCTACTTAAATAAAAACATACCTGTCACAAATAATAAAAATTATAAGTAATAATTTTTTAATATTTATATATATATATATATATATATATATATATATATATATATATATATATATATATATATATATATATATATATATATATATATATATATATATATATATATATATATATATATATATATATATATATATATATATATATATATATATATATATATATATATATATATATATGATCATTTATTACGGATATATATGTCAAAATACCTAACTAATGGATATAGATGGATATAGATATATACAAAAGAATCAATGTAGCATTAATTCAACTTTTTTCAATTATGATTTTGCTTCATACATAAAACATGTAAATTTAACATTGTAGTTTCTTCAGAATATTCTTGACTTTATAACTTGAAATTTAACTACTTAAAAGTAAGTAAGTAATATATATAAATAAATATATATATGTTATGTTATCCTACTCTAACGTTCATTTTTTCCCATCTGTTAGTGACACAATAACATTCTGCAACTTCTCAATTTACAATAAATTAATTAATTTTATTTGGAACATAACGTATCGAAAATTTTTCTGTAGTGGAATAGCCATTCAAATCCATAATATACCTCCGACCGAATTTGCGTTCATTAATACATATGTTCTTATACTTAACACTTGATTGTCTATCAATATGTGTTTTTATCAATCATTTTTAATACACAAATTTGTTAATTTAGTTAAATCAATATGTTTTATGTTATATGTTTTAATATTTAATAGTTTTTGCTATTTTTATTTAATACAATTGAAATGAAACATAAACAAATACTTTAATATATCCATATAATACTTTTATAGAATTATGAATTTTTAAAGTTTAACAATACTTGATAACTTTTTTTGCTGGGTAGCAGTCGTTTTACAAGTTGATGTATTTAAATTAGTTTAAATGATTTTGTAATGTGTCAAATAATGGTTGACAATTTGAAACATTTTTTATTAAAACTTCTAAGATTTTTTCTAATTGACCAACCATTGTGATGCATTCTTTACAAGATAAGGAAAAACTGTAAAAAACTGTGAAAAATTGGAGAAGATGGATGAATGTTGAATATTAAACTGAATTAAATATACATTGGCTCAGGAAAATAGCGGAATCTAAACAAACGAAAGTTTTGATGTCGTTATTGTTTTGGCTTTCTTTTTGCTGCTACTTCAATGGCCAGACTATCAATCAAGCGTGAAGAAAATCATGTTACAAGGTTCGATTGAAAAGAGACTGTGTGAAGTGACAACTAAAGGTGTCAAGATGTTACACATGAATAGATTTATAGATATAAAGATGTGATATTATAAGAAATAAAATAAAATGACTTAGCTTAACATAAAAATTTTCAAGTTGATAACCATATTGGAATTTACTTATTGAAAAATCAAAACCTTTTATTATTATTATGTCTATCTATCTATCTATCTATCTATCTATCTATCTATCTATCTATCTATCTATCTATCTATCTATCTATCTTTATATTCCAGTTGACTGATTTCGTTTTACCGAAGTAATGATTTTTGTTTGTATATTTCCTATTTTTCTAGGATTTGAAGGTCTATAGTAAGATTCCTGCTAACAATACTGCTGCTGATGTTGGTACAGTACGATAGGCGGATATTATCCTCAGCGCACTTATTCTTTGAGGCTTCTATAGTTCCCGTACCTTGCATATTTTTTCCATTACTGTGGGAAATATAGGCGCTGCATATAAAAGATGTGAGCAGTTTCTTGGTAGGACTCAACTATTTAAGTTGTCTTCTATTACCTTATACAAATAATCACTGATACCTTCGCATGCTATATCCAAGTCCTCTATATTTAGCGGATTAAAGCCGCTTGCTGGAGGTAGGATTTTCTCTTGTTCTCCACGATGTTCACAGGAAACAACGTTTCTACTATATTTCTAGCCCATATTGATTCCTTAATACCTGGTATGGGTTTTGTTGCACCTAGTTTCTTTCTCACAATCTGGTACGGTTTACGTGTTTTCTAGCACGTTCTCTTGCTTTTCCCAGTACATTCCTGGATTTTTTATACTCTAATCTAAGCATTATATGGCTGAAATTCTTAGTACTTGCTCTGCGTGCCATATCGCATTTCTTCCTTAATATCTTTACTTTATAATTCCACAAAAAACTGATTTCTTGCCTTTATAAGGTCTTATTCTCATCATTCCAGCATTACTGGCTTTCGTCAGTAGATTCGACTTATCTGTGTCTTTCTTCCATTTTATGTATATATTCCCGAATATTGTCTTCCTTGATTTTCCTTTTATTCCACCCAGGAAAATTTACTTCGGTTTGTGACATTTCCGCTTCATTATCTAAATAATGTATTGGTGATCGCTAAGTATAAGATCCTCAAGTACCATTGATTTCATATTATGGCGTTCCAAAAGTGATGTAAATTATACTTCCTCCAGTGCCTCTTCTAAATGTTAATGTCTGACTTCGGTTAAAAACTGTGATTTGGAAACTACCTATCATCTCGCTCACTGTAATGCCTCTGTTAAAGTTTCCCCTGATGAGAACCAAGCATGTTGACGTTCGGATAGTTGTGGGTTGTGCTAGGAGTAAAATAACAGCTATATATCCTAACGCTGTCAATTGTAGCATATTCGCTCGTCTGTTACGTAGAGAATGGCTGCACGTTTATTGGTATCTTCATACCTGACAGGGGTAGTCAATTCATGGTATTGTTCACTTACCAATACTATGTCTATATTTTCTTTTGCTGTTTTTTGGATCATAAGATCCTGGACCTCCCTGGAATCTTCAAGTCATTTCTTTGTATTGCACTTATATCTTTCATGCAGAACGCGCTACCTATGTAGTGTTCTGTGTGCTCCAAAACTGCCTCCTGGTATAAAATACATCTTATTTTGCCTTTGCTAAGCTACATACCCTTCGCTGCAACATTTTCTACAAATGTTCGTTCTATCCACGCCTTTGCAGGAGTCTGCCACATTCTTTGATCTAAACATCTAAAACACTGCATGGGTTTGACCATTCTTCTGACTCTATGTAGCACCCATCCTATGCATATTCTCCCTTTCTATAAGAGCAGTGCATCAGAATTCACTAGGACTTGTATTAGCGCTTGTCTGGCTTTGCCAAAAAACTACGTTTAGAATCTTTGCATCAACTGTTGTAACGCCTATATTAGTAGCCAACGCGTTTGTGACATCACCCACCTCTACAGTACATGTTCTCGTAACTATGTTCTTTACAATATTTTTCCAAATGTAACAGCAAGGGTTAATCTCTCTGTTTGCCCTTCTCCTTTGTTAAACTTTATGACGATATCTTCAGTTCTTGTCTTTCTCATTGTCTTAATGTCAACATCGATTTCAATAGATTGATCTTCTCCTTCATCCTCTTTAGTATAATGTATAATTGTTTTATAGTCAATGCATTTCCTTCATATCTCATTTTTTTGTTGTTTAAATTGTCACTTTTTCTTTTCTGCGCTTTACAGTTCTCCACTCAACTTTCCTAGTGTTGCTATCCTTTGGATCACTTTGTTATTAGCATGTGATTATGTTGATTTGATCAGCTATTATGAACCTTTTGGGATGTTTCTCTTTCTTTTAATAATATATATACCCTTCATATATATATATATATATATATATATATATATATATATATATATATATATATATATATATATATATATATATATGTATATATGTATATATATATATATATATATATATATATATATATATATATATATATATATATATATATATATGTATATATATATATATATATATATATATATATATATATATATATATATATATATATATATATATATATATATATATATATATATTTATATATATATATATATATATATATATATATATATACATTCCTCGTTAGATTGTATTATCCGTTCTTGAGGTTACATCTGGATTAATAAAACATTAACTTAATCACATTAACTTATCACTTGCCTTTAACTTATCACTTGCCTTTAAAGAAAATTTAAAGGTATATATTGTAACAGTTATAGAAAATTACAACACACTTATGACTTCGTCTTTTGGTTTTCTATTTCCATCTTAACTAATTTATTACCCAAATTCAGGAATGATAAATATGATAAATGTATAAACGTGTATATATTTAGATATAGCATTTTCATTTCAATGATTTCATTTTTTCACCTTCCCTGTACAAAATAAAATCTATTGCTCTTACGGGCATATTTTAACACAAATTGGAGATAAATCATCAAAAGAAATATATATGGCGGTATATTTTAGCTGCTCAACCTATACAACAATCTTGTGCATAATACATATAAAATAATACAGGAAGGGATAAATGTCAAAAACAAAAAATAATATTATCATAATTTTAGACTATTTCGGTATTCCAAACAAACATAAATACTGGGTTTAATTTATTTTAATATTTATAAAATTTATATCTTTTTTCCTTAAATATATTTTCTTATAATAATATAACATTCAATATAAAATAAAAAATAATATAAAATTTTCATCCAATAAAAATAGTTTTGATGAAGTAAATTTAATAATCTAGCTGCAACAGTTCTATAGTTATTTGGCAATTAATATTCGCTTGGCTCACTCCATCTTCCATAAACTTATCAAGTAATTCAGTTGCATGAGTTGCAATTGTGTTTTTTACGTATTTAATAATTAATATTTCCTTAGTTTGGAGAAGGGGTACGTTCTCTTGAGCAGTATTAGATCTTTAATAATTTAATAATTAACATATTAATTCATTTTTATAGAATTATTATTTTAGTTTAGACAAACACAGTAAGTTGGCCATTCCGTTCGTTCCACCAAATATATTTGAAGATTTTTAAATATTTTTTATAAATATAATAAATTTTACAATAAAATATTGTATTTCTCTAACGAATGATTTTAATTATTCTAGTTTTTTTAAAACCCAATATGTTGATGGACTGTAAGACACTTTTAACAATATTGTTGGTAATTGTTTTGATGAAAGTGTTACATTAAAAAAATATATAGATCTCTTAAAATGGTAAAAAATGGATGTATTGTAAAGAATTAAAAATTGCGAAAATAGGAATCTAGCCTGGAAAGCTTATTCTAAATGTACTTGTAAATGTACACTTGATAATAGAAAAATTATATTATTTGTAAATATCGTAATAAGGTTAATATGGTAATTAGGTGCTTGAGAAGAAATAATGCGGAGTGATATTTTGAAAACAGTTTCCAATCTCAATTTTGGAAAAAGTTGAGATCTAATCATATATTGAATGAAAAGAATTGTAATGAAAATATGTATATTGAGGAATTTAACCACCCATAAATAAAAGGTTTATTAATAGTTTAACAGTTTATAATAACAATGGCTACACTTTTAGAGATGTTCCTGCTTGATGATATACCTTTAAAATTTTTTAAAAAACTTTTTTCTTTTCATTTCAATACATTTTACTTTTTTATTAATTACTTTAATTAATTACTTCAAATTTTCGGAACTCTTGGAAAACTGGTAGAATTATACCTATATCTGAGGTCAAAATACCATCTTCATGTATGTTCTATAGGCCAGTTAGTGTTTTAATGCCAGCTCAAAAGTTTTGGAAATAAAATCAAAAAATTTTATAAATCCATTTCAATCGGCTTTTAAGAAAAACTGTAATGCAACAGGTTTGGTACTAGATAACTCACACAATTCTTTGCCTATGATTTGGTTTTAAGAAAAGCATTTGATTCTCTAAGTCGTAAATTATTATGTTATAATCTCCAATATATTTTTTATGTTTGATTATTCTGTATGCTCTTTGATTTCGAATTTTCTCTGTAATAGAAATCCACTCTGAGAACTTTTAGAAGTGTACTACAACGTTCAATGTTAGGTCCTCTTCGTTTTGTAATGTATATGAATGATCAGTTCCAGGAAATAAACTTTTGTAAATGTTATATGTACGATGATGATATTCAGCTTTTAGCAAGTGACTCTGGTTTAGGAATAACGTATCTTGAACACAATATCAATAATGATTCAGAACCTGTTGTGAAAGAGTGTGAATCTTATTATATGAGTTTGAACGCTTCGAAAACAAAGGTAATGTATTTTCCTCATAGTTCTATATGCCCACATCTATAGGGAATGAAATAATTTTTCGATATTGTATGCCAAGTTTTTGTATGCTTTAGTTTTTGAAACATTATTAATCGTCGTTTATTACTTCAGTTATGAAAAATAATATATCTTATGGAAAAATATAATTCCATTATTCATCCAAGACACTCTTCGCTGTACATGTCTAAATCTTTTTCGTTAAGATAGCCCCATGTTCCAGTTTCAAATATATGATAAAAAACTACTTATAAAACATATTAAGACGTTGCTGACACATAAAATTTAGTCCGAAGATATGTAGTATTAATTCATAATATTGACTTTATTATTTGTGCAAAAGTTAGGGGGTTTTATTTAATTAAACTTTTTATATATTTATTATTTTCCAAAATATTTTTTCGTATTCCTATTTTATTACTGTATTTTTTATATTACTTGCGGCCAATCTCTTATCCAGATTAATTGTACTCATGAGCTTGTAATCAAATGAAAAATATATAATTCGGAAAAAAATTTCTTAAATAAAAATTATTAACATTCCTAATTGAAATAAGTATATGTAAACTAAAGCTAAATTGTATATTTATAATATAATGACAATATTTTTTACACTGAAAAAACTATGAAAAATATTGTTTTATTTATGTTATTAGTTCCATAGGTTGACATTATTATTCCAACATTATTTTTTTAACATTCTATAATATTAAATCAATACAAATCATTGCACAAATTATCAAATGATTCTTTTAATTTTCTTCAAAGGATACTATACACATTCAGGTTGAATATAGATTTGGTATTTGTTTAAGTATTGATGTATTAGGTTATATTTGCATTTTTAATCTTAATTATATCATCTGACGTTGCATATTATATGTGGAAATGAATCGGTAACTGCAACAAAGTTCCACTACTTCTGTACTGCTACTACAACCACAAACATTAAGTATTTAGTTTTCATCTTTTGTACATTTAATTTCGAGTTAAGCGGGTAATTTAAAACTTTTAACATTAAAATTTTTTTAACAGCTTTGGAAAAAAGTTGAGCTTTTACTTTATATATAGTCTTTCCTGGAATTCTTCCTACCTAAAATATTTTAGTTGAATTAAAACAAAATTAAAAACTAAACAACACTTTAATGTATGAATGTAGTTGTGACTGACTGTATAAATGTGGGTGACAAGTAGGAAGAAGAGAACTAGACTACAAATGTGCCATTTATGTAGTTACGAAACAAATGTAAGAATTGAAATTTGTTTAACTGGCAAATGGTAGTTGAATAAGGAGCGAGCGTGCACAATTTATGAAAAAACTCATTACGTATAATGGAAGTGTAATTTATTTTAATATTTTTTTTGTTTATTTGCTATTGCTACAACAACTTAATTTTTCACATGTCAACGAACTTTTAAAAGTTTTGCTTTCGCAGTACATTTGTAATTATAACTTTATACTTTTGTGTAATTTATACATATTTATATTTAAGTTGTTCAAAATTGTGTAAAAGCGTAAATCGCACGAGATTCAAAAAAAAGAAACTTATGATGTTCCTGTCATAATTTTCAGTATTTAAAAAAAAGATCACAAAAATTATTTTAGTTTACTCTAATGTACATATGAAATTTAAATACTCTGGACACTCATAATATTATAAAATATGAAAGACGACCCAAGCACAATTTAATTTTATACATGTAATAATATGCTAAATGTAAAATTTCATTTAAAATAAAATTACAAGTTATTGTACAAAATCAATAAAAATATTTAATTAAAGTTTGCTAAAAAAACAAATAATGGGATAAAGTTATTAATTCAACAGGAAATCTATTGTATGCCATTTTGAGCAATTCTCTGAAATTGCATTAAGTAGTAAAATTGCAAACAAACAATGACGAATGCCTTTTAATTGTCAATGAATTCCAACTTTCAGATTTTTTTAAATTCTTTATATGAGTTATTAAAGATTGTTCTCTGTAATTTTTATTATTATTACTGTATTGACTTAATACTTAAGTCAATACAGTAATAATAATAAAATATATTAAGAACTATAAATTAATTAATTTGTAAATAAAATTTAGCCTATACAAAATACGGTTATTATTTGTTTTAATCATAATCCTTACCATGTTTGTAGTTACGTATTTGGTTTTTTTGTATGAATGTCAAAACATGAAGGTATTCATTAATTTTATTTTTATTGTTAAGTTTTGATGAACTAATTTCTGGTAAACATTTCATGTAACACAAACATCTGACATATTTTCATATCTTTTGGCATTTGACATTGTAAATTGTCCTTGACTTAAAGGGTACATAAGCAAACTACTATTTTTCTCAAATATTCAGACAAAACGTCACACCCACATGTGGTTTGTTTACATTGTAAAAAATGAGGCAACTTGTATAACATTTGAAAATTGCTATGTACATTAAAAACCCTCTTGACATCAAGTGCCAAGAGTAACAACAGCAGTGAGTAATAATATTATCTAGGATCTATATGTAACTGTTTGCGTAGAATATGTGAATCTTAGCGTTTTTCGAGAGCCTTAAATGCTTAGGTTTTTAACGGTATTATTACTAAAGCTAAAGCAACAAGACGAAGAATAAAAAATATGTTTATAGTAAACGACAATTTACTTAGATTTATATAATGATAATAGAACAAAACAAAATATATGTACGCACATTGAAGGTGTGTTCATTGTGTGTATATACATGCGTTTGTTCCATCAAGTTTTATTGGTGTATGAGAAATTAAATATATGAATTTAAAATAATGTATATGTTTAATACAAGGTACATCAAATCCTTATATTAGCTCTAACTGGGTAATTATTTTTTTAATAATTTTTGTTTCATTAACTTTGACTTTAGTATAAGAAATAAATATATTATTAATTATTTGATTCAATTAACACCAAGGAGTTGATATGAATATTTAAAACCAGTATAATAAACTTAGTAATTAAAAAGTTTTGTTTTTCAAAGACGAAATCCGACAAATATCTAATACAACCTTAAAATCATAGTGAAGAACGTTTATGATTTTGATTTGATGCAAGAATATACATATATACTTATTTTATTTTCGTCAATATCTTGAAACTGATATAATCATCGCTAATTTCATCTTATAGACAATTTTATTATGTATTCGTTCATATTGGAAATAAACTTTTAATGATCGTCTTCCTTTAAATAACTGTATAGTTATTTCATTTCTTTCGTCACTTTATGTTAAGGAGGTTTAAGTTAATGTTAAAGACCGTAAAATGAGTATAGATATTATTACTTAAATAGTAAAAATAGTGTTGTTTTCAAGAATGTATATATTTTAATGTTAAGCTCCATTCGTAAGTTAACATGTTGTCATATTGAATACATACACTATAACAAAAATCAAAACATTGCAACAGTTTTTAGATGGTCGTGGATGGTCTGAAGAGATAATAAATTTCATTTGAATACTCTCAGATGGTGAGTAAACTACAATGTATTCCACCACAAGGATTATAATAGGGCGTCAGTAAGTGCGCATAAGTGTCCACATTTTGAATCGTGTAAAGACTATATGAAATTGGTTACTTCGTAGGATAAGCCAATGTTTAGATGGCAATTCGAAAACTTTCTTAAGTAAATAAACGAGCCCATTTTAAGACTGTCGGATGAATAGTTCACGTCAGTCACCAAAAATTGGTGGGAAACGAGAAATAGAAGTACTCATAATACCATCCATAAATAAGCACAGCAAATTCTTTAATATAATGGATACAGTTTATTGAAGCATTCGTGGAATTGATTCGATATATAAAGAAATTCAATACAAATATATATATATATATATATATATATATATATATATATATATATATATATATATATATATATATATATATATATATATATATATATATATATATATATATATATATATATATATATATATATATATTTATTTATTTATTTGTACTTACATTAATGGTCCTTTTAAAAAATTTTAAAACAGCTTTATAAACAAACATTTTCTTAAATTTCTTACATTAATTATCAAAAACATATCAAACATCAATTATATAAACCAATCGTTTAATATTTTAGGTGGGTATGGACCTTGGTAAATCTACATTAAGGGAAATTTATGATATTCAATAGTTATTGTACGTTTTGTCACTATTTTTATGTAGATGTTATTTAATTTGGAATTATTCATATGACTTTATGGCTGTGTCAACGTTTTTTATTATCACATATTCCTATTTATCTCCATAAATTTAAGAAAAATGGTGTTTAAAGCTCACAAAAGTCCTAAATATAAATTATTTTAAACGAAAATTAGAAAAATTTACATTCTAAAACGATATGAAAAATAAATATTAATTTTTTATTAATTAATTTTTATTTATTTTTAAGTTATAATACAATAAAAACAAGACGAACTTAAATATTAGCTGTTCGAAATTTAAGCAACGTTTAACTTTTTATATGATATTTTCGTTCCTTATGAACACATCACACTTTTTGGGCATGAATTGTATAAAATTCGTTGCAATATATTTGAGATAAGATTTAGTATTAAAGTCATCACAGTACCACAATTTCAACGTTAGTTACGAAAAATTAATGGGTTGTTTATAAATTTTAATAACACAATAGAAGAGGTTCACATTTGCTTCAATATATATATATATATATATATATATATATATATATATATATATATATATATATATATATATATATATATATATATATATATATATATATATATATATATATATATATATATATATATATATATATATATATATATATATATATATATATATATATATATATATATATATATATATATTAAGAATTTGCTGAAGATAAATTGTATTCTTTGCGGAATATTATAGTATTGACGACCAAATGTTATTCAATATCCAGGATGACCATTGCTGATACTTTGATTTCCGTACTTTTATGGTTTTTATTTCATTATTATCTTGGGTTGGTGTTGTTTTCGCTGTTGTTTCTTCATGGTTATTTTTTGAATCAAGAGACCCATTTAAACTTAAATCATCATTAGATGTGGCGCCATCAAAGATTGAATTCAAAAATTTTTTAATTTCCGCATATGGTAAGGAATGCCACCAATTTGTCGTTGTAATTTCCTTTTCAATTTGGAAAGTACCAAACTTATTATTGTTGGAATTTGTGTGATTTGAATTAGAATAATAGAGTGTTGTAGCCGGAAAGGGTTGCATTTTTAGTAAATTGTGAAACATGTTTTTTGTTTCACTATTTGTTCCTTGCAAATGATCTGCCTCCTCAAGGGAAACATTTCCTTCATCATCATTACTATTTCCTTCATATACAACTTTTGAGCTCTTTTTTATAATTTCATTTCCGTTATTTTGATAATCCTTTTTAGAATTTGTTTTATTAAAAATTACATGTGTGTCGTACGGGACTGTTGTTGCTTTAGTCATAAAATCCGATTTATGTTTTGATATATCGATCAGCTTATTTTCAATTGTAGACATTTTATTTATCCCTGTATTTCTCTGTGATTCTTTAAATTCATTAGCTTTTATGTATTTCTTCTGAAATGGTATGTTTGACATAGAGTGATTTTTTCGATTAGCTTGAGCCGTGGGATTGCCATTATTCTTGTAAATGTTTCCATTGCTGTCCACCTTCTTCTTTAATCGTATGTTCTTTTTATTGGAAAAAGTTTTTGTATCTTTAACACTACCATCATCACCATCATAATCACGTGTACCATTAACATAAACATTTACGCCAGTTACATCAGTATCATAAAATTTGTCCGTATTAGTATTTTTATTATTGGCATAATTGCCAGATTTAGTTGAACTGTCAATATTTTGTTGCTTGTTTTTAAACGTTGACCTCTTTTCACTGTTTTGTTTATCATTTTTAATAGTTTTATCTGCTTCCGCATCAGTGTCTCCTTCTTCGCCTTCCTCTTCATTATATGCTATCATTGTCATTGTTAGTGTTGGTTCTGATGGCGATTGTAATGTTGGTATTGAAATTGACATAGATGTTGTATGACAATTGACTGTTGATGTCACATCTTCCTTTATTTTGTGCAGTGTCTGTTCTTTATTCTTATTAACATTTTGTTTTTCATGTTGTTTTTTATCTAGTTCTTCGTATGTGGATGGTGATCCCTGCAAAGAACTTCCAATTATTGAAATCAATTCGCTGATATTATCTGGTTTTTCCTCTGGTTTTAAAATTTTTAATTTGCCAAGATTAGAGAGATTAGTTGTAAATGAATATAGGGGACTAGGAATTGAAGTTTTATAAGGTACGTTTTCTATAACAATAGATGGTTTTTGGTAAGAACTTGATTGAGTTAACCACACAACTTCTGTAACAATTCCATTTTTTTCATTTTGATTTAATTCATTACTGACTGAAGTATTTGATTCTTCTGTGTAGCCCTTCACTAACGTTGGATTTTTTGCATTTTCTGTAATAGAAGTATTGCTTGAACTTAGTGAATTTGAAAGCTGATTTCTGTTTTTCTTTTCTGCTTTACCGATATTAAGATTACCAGCAGTAGAATTATGTTCAATATTAAAAATTGATTCAAACAAAATGTTTAGATTGCTTTGATCTTTTTTATTGTTATTGTCTACATTTGATAATTTGGAGCTGGAAGATGAATTTGGGTCATATTTTGAAGTTGTTTTCATGCGAACTTTATTAGTAATTTCAGCATTTTTTTCTGAATTGTATTTAATATCACATGAATTTCTAATACTTTCATTTTCGAATATATTTTTTGACGTATTCTTTCTTAATAAAAAATTATTGTCTGATTCGTTAATTTGATCGATTGTTGTATAATTCTGTTCGGAATCATTTTTATTATCAATATCAGCGACATCGTTTTGTTTTAATGTAGAAACAGTAGTTGATGTAACCTCAAGGTTTACATTTGTAGTTGCAGATGATACTTTATCAGAAAAAGGATTAATGGAGGTTGTTGTAATATCCAAGTCTTCATAATTATATTTTGCAATTGCACCAGATGTTAAATTTGTTACAGTTATTTTTTCTTGTTTATCTGAATCATTACCCGACGACAAGGTGTTCGTTATACTATTACCTGATGTCCCGATTTTGAAACTTTCGATTCCAATATTTTTCTCATGCAGTATGCTATTGTGGCATAATTCAATTACTGGTCCAATTGTTGATGCTTCTATTGATTCTTCATCCATTTGTTTAGGAAATACAGTTGTTTTCCTTGAATTTTTCTCATCGCTTTCTTCCATAAAATCAACATCTGTGTAATTATATGTCGTTTGATTTCGGAAAGGCTTTTTCGAAGATACTTTTGAAACATTATTGTTATGGTACTTAAGAATTTCTTCTGTAGTAAATCTGGAATTTGCATTACTAGATTGTGATTCATCGGGGTCTGTATCGTTAGAATTTACAACTATGGAGGAAGATTCAAAATCTTCATTATCACTATCCTTGAAGTTAACATTCATAGCGCTGTATTCATAATATTTCGTATAATTTTTATTGGAATTTACACCCATGAAGGACTCAGAATAATAAGTTTCGTTGAAATTACCACTCACTTTTGGCATTTCAATATAGCCTACATCATTGGAATTTAAAGTTGTAGTATTCACCATCATGGTGGAAGTCTCAATGTATTCATTATCTTTGGAATTTACATTGATAGTGTTAAAATCATCGTATTCATTATTACTAAATTTCAAATTCATAATAGTGGATTCATAATATTCAGTATCACTAGAATTCACGTTCATAGTAGTGAATTTAGTGTTATTGGAATTTATACCCAAAATAGTGAAATCAATATTCGTAGTGGTGGATTCATAATACTCTGTATCATTGGTATTCATATTCAGGTTGGTGGATTGGAAATATTCATCGTTACGGTAATTTATATTCAAAGGTTCAATGTCACTATAATTAATATACATTACTGGGGATTCATAAAACTCAGTATAATTAAAATTCATATTTGCTTTGGATAATTCATATTTATCATTCCCAATGAAATTCACATTCATAGTAGTAGATTCATAATATTCATTATCATTAGATTTTATATTTTTAGTGGTGGATTTATAATATTCCTCATCATTAGAATTCACATACATTGTGGTGGATCCAAAAGATTCTGTATTATTGGAATTCACATTCACAGTGGAGGACTCGTTTAAAGTTGTGAATTTAAAATATTCAGTACCATTAGAATTCAGTTTCATTCTGGTGGTTTCATAACGTTTAGTGCTATTATCACTCACTTTGGATTCGGTTGATATATTTATTTTAGATTTTGTTAAATTGATATTTGTCTCTGTGTATGCATCAACTGTTGTAATATTATCTTTGGAATAGTTAGGACTTTCTTCTTCATTCCCAGCTAAATATGATATATTAAACTTATTAAAAACTGATTCTGTCATAAAATTATTCGTTTCGTTTGGGGGTTTTATTTTATTATCGGAATGTTCAGTAATTCTAGTTGAATAAAAGTCATAATAATTTGTTGAAGTTTCCAGAAGTGCTGATTCAGGGTTTTCAACAGTTTTTAACTTCTGTATCATTGTTGTTAGTTGTGGTTTCGATTCTTTAAAAATGGTTTCGGCATTCATGTTAAGTTTTTCACTTTTTAAATTTTGATCTGAATTTTTAAATTCCGTTGTAATTATTAGATTTTTACTTTAAAGTTAATAAAAATACGTATAGATACTAACTTACCTTGTAGATATACTGTTGTTTGTTCTAATTCTGTTGAATCTTTTGTTGACTTTAACTGACTTAATAATTCATTTTGTTTTTTAAAAAACTTATCACCTCTCTTCAAATTAATGTTTTTAAGATATTCTGCTAAACTAATTGGAGGCGTATAGTTGTGATTTGGTATATAATATTCTTCGGAAATATTTTTGTTCGACCATTGTAAAAATTGTGTTGTATTTTCTATATTATTTTTACGGATATATTCTATGTTACTTTGATTGAATTTGGTCTTATTTAAATTTCCAATTAAGACCTTTTTTAAATCGATATCTTTTACTTGTGAGGCAATATTTTTAGATCTTTCTTGAAACTGTTGAAATTTTTTAAATTTTTCGGCGTTTTTTTGCAAAAAGTCTAACTGAAGTTGTATTTTTTGGGCTGCAGTAGAAGTTGAAGTATTTTCACTTAGATTTGTTGTACTAATTGAACTTTCAATTAATGAATTTTTCTTTGAAATAGAAGTATTCTGTATTAATGATATTAAATTTTGCTGATTGTTTTTATAATCTGCATCAGCTTTTGGTGAATTACTTGATTGTGAATTTTGATGATTAATCCTTTCATCATTACTTTCAATATTACTTCTAAGTACTAATTCTTCCATTAATTGTCTCAATCGCAAATCGTACTCCACATTGTTCATATAAGGCCATGTTGAAATTTCTTCTTTTTGGGAAGGTATTCCTACGTCTTTAATGGGATTTGACATTGTATATAGGTCAGATTTTTTTAATGAATGAAATTTTGTATCTCTAAATTGAGATTTTCCTCCGCTATTTGTTAGATGTCTATTAGGCTTAATTTTTTTTGCTAAAATAATTATACATTAAAAAACTCTGTTAGTAATTTATTTTTGTTTACACACATACCCTGGGAATATACAACATGTCTTTCTATAATCAATATAATTAATATAGAAGCAATAAATTTGCTTTTATTTAACATCTTAATATTATTACAGAGAAACTTTAATGTATACTTATTTCCGAATTCAAGTTAATATACATGCAACTATTTAAAAAAATTTGTTAATTGTAACATTTGTAAATCAGTTGTTGTTTCAAGAAATTAACTTTATAAACTGAAAGAAATAAAGACTTTTCAACACTATTTTATTCCTTTTTTGGAAAGATGGTATCATCTTTTTTAAAATTGGGTCAATTCATATGAATGAAAGATATATTAACATAAATTGTAGAACAATATTATAAATAAATTTATCTTTGTTTTATTTTATACGTTTCTTATAAGAACCGTTAAATAAAAGTTGTTATTAAAATGCGTAAAAAACTTAAGATAGGTCCACACTATACAAATGTTTGGTCACATTAAAATAAACACAGACTTGATTAAAGAAGTGTTAGTGCTATAGCCGGTTTTACAGAATATATTCTACAACAATTTTACATTGTTAATATATATAAAACATATATAAACAGGTTTATTAAATGTTTAGAAACGTGATAACAAAAAATCTGTGTCAATTTCATTGAATTCGAGGTTCTGAAATATATGCTGAATGTTATAAATTATTAGATTATTTTATTAAGTGGTCACAACAATTTCGTCATACATTTGTCAAATCTGAATTGAAGTATTTATATTTCTTAATAATAACTTACACCACCATAAGTGATTGGCTGAGTTATTAAGTAGTCGGTTTTAAACGCAGTAATATAATTTCCTTGTTTTAAGAGAACAATGACTGTTATAAATTAAAAAAAAAAAGTGAAATAACATATCATTGTACCCTACATCACCCTAAGAGTTTTTGGTTTTATGCATTTGTGTATGTGTGTAACATACAGAAGGAAATGATATTTCAGCTTCTTTTAAGTATATTCTTTGACTTAGAATCACTTTCTACAACGATTTAAAAATGTCGATCCGGCTGGCTGTCTATGTAAATGTTGTAAACACTCTTAAGGTCGTAATTTTATAGAAATTAAGATATTTTAATAAGAATAAAGTCTTTATCAGTCTAAATCGACATGCTAAATATAACATATACACCCAATTCAAAGAAATATCTTTAAAATACAAAGGTCTCAAAAATTGTGAGTTTTGTGATGACATTTAGCATTTTTAAGATTTATACAACCAGAAAATAAAAAAAAAACATTTTCGATGAGTGTGAAAAAATATTTTAAATAAACATATTTTATACCAGCACAATTATAAAATTAGATTCTATGATGATGGCTCATACTTTTACGTCTTCGCAATGGTGTAGGTTATTATATAGGCGATCTTAACTAAATATTACATTCATTATGTAATTGTATAATTTTATAATGAAAGATTCTTATATGTACATTTTTATTTCACTTTTAAACGATTAATGTAAACTGAATGAAAATAAGAAAGAATGCGAATGAAGTAAAAACATTATGTTTTGTACAATGTGCTGAAAATGTTTTTGATTATAGTCTATTAAAAATCGATTTTTAGGTACGATTTCTCGACCAAAATTATCGAAATCAAGATAGTTGATCGAAAAATCGGGAATCTGTTATTCATTTATTTACCATTGTGTATATAATTGTAGTATTATAATAAAATAAATATTAATAATTAAACGAATATTATTACCGTCTTTATTATTTTTTTCAAAAAAATTTTATGGAATCTTAGATGATTCCTTATTATAATTACACACGGAATGACATAGTTAATATTACGTCATTCGCTACTTATGGTGGTGGATGATATATTATAAATGAGGTACTTATGACGTAATATTATGAACCTATTTTATTGGTATTAAATAGGAAAATTTTGGACAATAACAAATAGTCGGGCCAAATAATAATATCAATTAATTTGGATGTGGGCATACATGATTTGATGCAAGATCATAAATACGACATGGGGTCTTAAATGATAAAGAAAATAAATATTTCCTTCTCATTGCTTGTGGTAGTGATTTTTGTCAAGTTTTTTCTTTGTGAGCTTTTAAATTTTTTTCTATTGGTTAATAAATACAATAGTATTTATAATAAAAATTTTTTATTATGTATAAATAACTGCTACCAAGTTAAACCATACTTCTGTCGGAAAACCTCCTATATAATATATAGAATCATATTATTTTTTTGTTTCTTATTATTTCTGTAAAATAATTTATCGTATATCGTATATATATATAAAAAAAACAAATGTTGGTTGGGAAGTGACTGAATTAACAAATTTGTATGTTACTTAATATTTCTATTATTTTGTAAAAGAGACACATTTTAAGATGCTAATTTACATAATTCTAACCGTATTTTATTTAAATTTTTTCGTTCTGGAGTTTATGGCATGTTTGACACACATTGAAGAGACATTCACATTTGCTTGTGAATCAGTGCATCATTCAATGTTTGGGTCACCTAAATATAAAAATATATATAAAATATATATTAAGTTTAGTTATTTTTATGTTGTTATTTAAGTGCTATTACTACAATTCTTTCATTCTTTGCTTTTTTTGTTGCACATGGAATGTTGTCTAAAGTTTAAATGTTAATAACTAAAACGTGATGATAATTTATCTAGTGGTATTATAGTGATTTGTATTTACTGATAGATCTCATTGCATTTATATATTTTACCAGTTTTTTTTCTAGAAATTTAATTAAACCATTTAATACCTTTCTTAAATCTATATATATATATATATATATATATATATATATATATATATATATATATATATATATATATATATATATATATATATATATATATATATATATATATATATATATATATATATATATATATATATATATATATATATATATATATATATATATTTATTTATTTATTTATTTATATTTCAATAAAATAGTAATTTAAACACAACGCAGTGAAAAAACGTTCTTATATATTTTTACTACTTTTTCCAACAACATTTTTGTTTGTCAAGTAGTACAAAAATTATTTGCCGCTTTCATTTATTTTGTATATTTCATTCCTTTTTTCTTTGCGTCAACCGCAAAATATTGAGCTGTGAGTTCGGTTGTTGAATCTAAAATTGTTCCCAATATTGCATGTGTTAAAGAAATTTTGTTGTAAGTCTTGTTATTTTTTGTGATACAACATCTGCATCTTTGACAAAATGATTATTGTATGTACAAACCAGTATACATCAAGGGAGTGGCCTTGTTAAGTAGTTTTTATATTTTTTTTATAGCTCCACTTGTACTACGGTTGACACTTTTATGCTACATGATTAATTTTGCAATTTTTATAATATTTTAATTCAATTTAACCATATAAGAAATAAAAGACAAAAATATAAATATTACAGAACAAGAAACCCAAAAAAAAAATTATAATTATATAAAAATATATGAAAAAAATGAATTGAAAATGGAAAACATTTATGTGACACTAACATCTTTGTTTATTAATTTAAGTTTTTAAATAAATTTTTCTGTCGGATTATATGAGAGCTACAAGAAATTGTGAACCGACCCTTGTATAATTTTGCACATCAAGTTTTGCTTATATTTATCTCAATTTAACCTGTTATTATTACAATACCAACTGTTTTTGTGAGGTTTTTATGGAACCTATGAGAAATAAAAGAATATTATAAAACTTACTTGTACCAAATTTCGTTTCAATTGTTTTATATTTAGGACCTTTATGATATTAAAACCACATACCGGAGGAACATTTGTTTGAGATGTATCTGAAATATTGGACCAAATATGGTAAATTTCAATAAGCTTCGTCCTTAAGCCAAATAATATGTACCAAACTTTATCGAGATATCGACGAATTTCAAACACAAGCAGAAATTCACATATACTTTGGTATTGTAATAAAACCTGATTAAATTAAAATAAATATAAGCAAAAATTGATATGCAAAATTAAAGGGGGGTTGGTCCATAATATCTTCTAGGTCCCATATAACCATCCACAAAAATTAATTTCAAAACTTCTTAACTTCACATAAAAACTAGATTCACAAAAATAAACTGTACACTTTAGAATATAAAGGAAAATAAAATTATACGAGTGTCGTCCATTAATTTTTCGTTACTACTATTTATAACCAAGATTGTGGTGTACAGTATTACGTAGTCGGTCAAGACCGACTCAATCTGAAAACAAATACATTATCATGTATTAGCTTTCAGATTGACTCTTTTTACTATATCAGTATCTATATTTGGGATTTAGAATATGAATATTAAACTCTTCTATTTTATTTGTATATCCTAAACAAATTTATATGTATGTAAATATATATATATATATATATATATATATATATATATATATATATATATATATATATATATATATATATATATATATATATATATATATATATAGGGAGAAAAGGGAGAATATAGTACAAGTTAAAACAACAATATCATCGTTTTGCCTTCAATATACAACTATAAAAGCAATAGCACAACTACTACTTTAATTCATACAACTATAACAAATACGTTCATAGCTGCTTTTGCATTCAAAATTATGACGCTCGTGTTTTTCTTGTTGTTTCACAGCAATAACAATGTGTGAAATGAATAACATAGACGTATAAAATTAAAAGCAGAAAGTTGAAAGAATTTCAGCTTCTTCAATAAAGCAACTTTAAAGCTTAAAAAATAATTTCGGAAAACAACTACATTTAAAAATATCTCAAATAAATTAAGTTTTCAAATACTAAGTGCACAAGACATACCTTCAAACATTTGGAAGTCGCGGACGCGACACTTCTTAGTTACTTTTAGAAGGTTGTAGGAAGATTTTCGGAGATTTAAAAAATCAGAAATTATTAGAATATATTATAAAAATATTTAGAATATTTATAAAAATTTCAAAAACAAAATACATTACTTTAGAAGATTTTAAAGGAATTGCAAAACAAAATGTATTGCTTTTGTTATTATTTATTTTTGTTTCTTTATTTTTGGCATAGTAATAGAAAACACAATAACAGCTACCTGCTCCTGTTAGAATTTGAGTAGTTTAGTAATATTTTGCCTTGAAAATTAAAATGATAATGTTATTATTATGATTGAATAATTTTCTTTAATTAAGACATCCAGATGGAATTTATTAATTAATTTTAAATATTTGCATTTACTTATTTAATTTTAATGTAACAATTAAACATTTATTTAAAAAATGTGCATATTTTATTTTAGATGTAAAAAAATTAAGCATTTCTAAAAGTGTCTAAGAAGTGGCTTCTAGAAGTTTCTTTGAAGTGTCTGCTGAAGCTTTTCTAGAAGTTCCTTCTAAGCCACACTTTCGGAAGTAACTTCTGAGGCACTTAGTATCTTCTTAGAGTCGTTTGAAAGCCCAGAGTGGCTTTCAAACGACAGTTTTTCCTGACAGAAGATGATTTTTATGGTACTTCAAAGATATTTTTCTCGATAAATTTTAACTTCTGGAAAAATCTTATAAGCCACTTCTGTAACAAAAAATGTTTGCAGGGATTAGACGACATTTTTGAAAATTATCACCTAAAATTATTATTATGAAATTTTCAATAGAGTATAAGAACAACTTTAAAATACGATATTTTCAATTAAATGTTAAAGTAAATGAGTGAGTTTTTAATGTGTTGTAAAAGATAATAAAACCATTGTATTATATTCTGGAATGTTTATTAAGCTTATCTGTACGTAGAAATGAAATATTTGAATAAGTGTTTTGTAAGCAAAATTATAAGTTAAATACTCATAATGTTGAAGAACTTTCTTAAGTAACTAAACAAAGATAAAATACTTGCAACAACAGCAGGTCAAAACCACAAAGAAAGCGATTACACAAAAAGATATATATTGACATCACAAGTCATCTTTAAGAATATTAATACAAAAATGGTATTTTTATGGTCTCAAACTAGTTGGCCGATATATTTGAATACTTATCCAAAAGTCAATAAACATGTTACAATGTGTTAAGTATCTGAACATTTTTATTTTTTATTCTAAAAAGTATTTATTAAATAGAAGTTTATCGAACTGTAATTTTTGATTTGTGAACTGAACGTTATTTTAAATATTTTAATAATGGGTGAAATTAAATTTCAATAGATTTCAGAGAAGTTATTTAACAAATATTTTCAATATAATTTCTTTTACTAAAAAGGCATTAAATATAAAACTTTATCTGAATTTTGATTGATTTTGTATATGTGTAACTACTCCAATAAACTCTGAAGAAATCCTCACTCAATTCGATTTCTGAAGGATATAAGGAAATTTAAATTAATTTAGTATTGTTGAACAAATTTTTATTTTTTTGATTTTAGTATTAATATTTTACTTATTTATTTTTAATAAAAATATATTTTTAGAAAATAAAAAGAAATAATTTTTAATTTAATGAGGAATCATTTTAAATTAACATAATTTAACATGTAAATTATAAAATTTTTATTGTTAAATTTTTAAAACAATTTTGATTTATAGAGCAATGTTCACTCTAAAATTATGAACACTAATATTCCAATATTAAAGGTATGTAATCAAAATAAAAGAAAATAATATAACAATAAAGAAATATTTTGAACAAAATATTTGAAAAATAGTTTCCAATTTCGAACGAATTTCTTACACGTAATCACTACATCAATTAAAATGATCCAAAGTTATAATTGTTAACTATTTTAAAAATTAATCTCAAATGAACTGATTTTTTTGTATCGATGTAGTAACTTCGTATATCGAATTTCAGATAAATCGAAGAATGATTTAATTTTTTTCAAAATTTTTGGATTGACGCTAAAACTGTGATGTCCAAAAATTCAGATTCCCGACTCGAAGGGTTAGGCTTCAAATTCCGCTTATGAAAAAATACTTCACATGTATAGTTATGGTGAAAAAACTTACACGGTGACCGTATAACTACAACAAATACAACATTAACAAAATAACAGCCAGTTTTTTGGGGTTTGTTCTATAACCGTCAAAAAGTGTTTACGAAACAATATAATAAAACAAAATCAATAAATATAAGTAGTTAAGGTTGGTCAAACGTGACTATTTAATACTCTACATAAACCAAATACCAGTTAATAAACCACACTCGTATAAAGGTTTTCTTTTTAATTTATACTTTAGAGTGCAGTGTATTCATATGGGATTAGTGTATTCTTAAAGGGTTTTTTACGTGGAGGTTATATAGATGCTGGAATTGTGGACCGACCCTTTTAGAATTTTACACATCAATTTTTTTATGTTTATTTTATTTTAACTAATTCTTATTGCAATACGTGAGAATGTGAGATTTAAGTCCTTCAAAATGATATTTTGAAGGGGAGTTATATGGAACCTATGAGAAATAATGGACCGACCGTCATATACGGCATATCTTCTTAGAATATTATAAAACTAGTTTGTGCCGAATTTTGCTTTATATAAAGTGCTTTTGTGGCCTTAAATCCCCATTTCGGAACATTTTTATTAAACCAACTTCAATAGGTATCGGCCTTGGGCCAAAATAATAACGCATGCCAAATTTAATTAAGACAACGTTTCCACTTATACTATACACATGGTTTCCACCATGTGTATAGAATTGACTTCTGGAGTTTCTAAGCCACATGCAGAAGAGTCTTAAAAGTCACTCTCGAAAATAACTTCAGAGTCACTTCCAAATGTGGCTTCTTAGAGTCCTCTAGAAGTCACATAGATGAGGAACAGTTTTCCCGACAAAAAATGATTTTTATGATAGTTTGAAGATATCTTCGGCGATGAATTTCAACATCGGAAAAACACTTCTTAGCCACTTCCGCAACAAAAAATGTTTGCAGGGATGCATACATTTGTGAGTGTATCTGTGAATGCATACATTTGTGAGTGTATCTGTGAATGTGGCTGAAGTGGCTAAGAAGAGTTCTCTGAAAATTGAAATTAATTATCGAAGACACCCAAAAAAATGTAAATATTTAAAATTAATTAACAAATTCCATCTGGATGTCTTTCATCGTCTTGTCGGAAACTCTACTGACTTTAAAAATCTATAAATAAAAACTTTTATTATTGAATATTAATAATATTTAAATATTAAATTACTTCAAAATATTCCACATATTGAAATCTTTAAATGATGCATTTTTCTAGGTTCAATTTCAAATTCAACTTATTGCTAATTTGTTAGTTTAAAGTTAGATGTAAAAAATTATGATTTAAATTCTTTAAATATTTCTAAAAGTTCCAAACTTTGTTATAAAATTTACTTGATTAAAGTTTTTGATGAAAGAAAAGTAATTATTCACTAATAATAACGATCGGTTTTTAGATTTTCCTTAAAATTCACATATTTCGAATAAAAACTTGAGTTTAGTTAAACATTTTATTCATTTTCAAAATTTTATTTTATTAAAATGTGAATTTAAATACGAATCCCACATCATATATAAAAGTTATTCTAAAATATGATATAGGAACACTTACCTTTATATTATGGCAATATTCAAATTAAAATTTACAATTATTTTATGAAAGTTTTTCACTTGAGAAAAGTTATATATATATATATATATATATATATATATATATATATATATATATATATATATATATATATATATATATATATATATATATATATATATATATATATATATATATATATATATATATATATATATATATATATATATATATATATATATATATATATACCCCTCTAAGTATACCGTTCGATTCAGAATCGCTTACTGAGTCGAATGTCCGGCATGCAGATTCATACAGAAATACAATTTGCAAGATTTAACGAAATTCGATTACCTCAAGGTAACTAATTC
Source organism: Cochliomyia hominivorax (assembly GCA_004302925.2). Classification (NCBI taxonomy): domain Eukaryota; kingdom Metazoa; phylum Arthropoda; class Insecta; order Diptera; family Calliphoridae; genus Cochliomyia; species Cochliomyia hominivorax. The sequence continues at coordinate 89,030,551 of PYHX02000494.1, forward strand.
AATAACAAATAGTTATAGATTACCACTCTATGAATAAGAGATATTACTCTTATATATAAGATGAAATCTTGCGTGATTCCGAGATTGGAGATCGTTAAACGTATTGCCAAATTTAACAATTTAAAAAAAATTTTTGTTTTAAAAATATTTAGAATTGATCTAAAAAACATTGTTGAGAATCTTTCACTAGCTAATACAAACATTTGCAAAAGTTTTTATAACCTTATTCTAGTAACAGCGTCAAACAAACTAAATTATCCTGTTAACTCCCACTTGTTTTTCCCTTGTAAAAACCAAATATTAAGTTTATTTAAACTATTCAAATAAATTTCATATATGTGAATATAAAATTTATCATTGGGAGTTGCATATTATTGCTCATCATAATTCATTGTTAGACATCAAAACTATTATGCATAATCCACAATAATGATTGTTTTAACATCATACTCCTCAATAAAAATTTCGACATGGTTTCTTTTATATTTAGATGTAAAATAAGTAAGTTAGTAAGTAAGGAAGTAAGTAAGTAAGAGGAAATAGACAATATGCAAATGAATACATTTTATACACTGTTAACTGTAGTTTTGATTATACTATGAAATTTTGAATACAAAGAACCTAATTCATATTCAGTTATAATTTTTAAGTCTAGTACCAATTAACGGATTATTTTGGCAGTTTTAGGTCCGTTTGTTTATTTATTTAGTCCGCTAACAGATATTGGTGGGGAAGACTTATAAGAGATTTGTATAAATATAAGAGACAACATGAAGAAGTATGTATAGTGATAGTTTTTAATGTTTACTTGTAAATATTTATAGCAACCAAAAATGGTAAATTATTAAAATTGTACATTGCAGAATCTCATCGAACTTTAGCAGATTGGAGTAATATGTTACCAAACAATTGAAATGCATTTTTTATTGCTACAAATAAGACATATGTTATTAAAACTGATGAATGTCAAGAGCGTTGCGCTAGAAATATCAATAATACAATATTAATTTTGCCGTCTTACCTTCTAATGTAGATTATAAATGTTCACCATACTATGTATATCCTCACTATGGGCCCCAATATCATCAACTACCATTTATAGAACATGACGATAAAAATAATGACAAAGAGAATGATGGCAATGAAAAAAGTGATGCACAGTGTCACCAAAACGCTTTTTTGGAAATTGTTCTGTACCTTTGGAAAAATTGTATGTTTTTTAACGAATTTTTGAGGTGTTTTCCAATTGATTTGGAACATGTCCACATGTTTCTAGTAGGTTCTGGGGTCGGAAAGTAGATCTCCAACTTTAATCGCCTAGGGTACGATGATTTTTTTTAATCAAAATTTTATTTATGATTTGATAGAAAAATATTTCATACATATAACCCTTATAATTCTCTACAAAAACTACGCTTACGTATGTGGGATAATTCCTAAAATTTAAGAGCTATTTAGACCAAAGACCCATTTTTTGAATTCTGTTATTGATTCTAAATAATTTTCGCGAAAGAACCATATACCTATGTGAAGTCAATAAAAAGATATATTATTTTGAAATAGAAATAGAAATAAAAAAATGTGACCTATTTCTAATTTTTCAAAAAGGCAATAGTTTTGGGACTACTGTCTGATGCTGAAAAAATTCAGATGACGAGAACACATAAAATGTTCCTAATAAAGATTTAAATCCACCTGTTATAAATTGTGTGGTTGTTACAAATCCATGTTACTATAAAACAACCGAATTCAAATACTGAGGACACAGAAGAAGGTTCTCCTATTTCTTATTACCCAAATCCTTTCGCATTTCCACTGGCCTTATCGTTTCCCTACACATCGCAAAATTTCTCCATATCCAATAAATACAAAAATATACATTCCAGTTATAATATTCAGTCATTATCCAGAAAAAATAAAGTCATTATCATTAAAATTATGTACAAATAAGCCCTGACTATGCCAATAATTTATTATTGAATACTATTAATATCTATAATCATTTCACATGAAGGATGTCTCCATCGGTACCATGAAAATTATATTTCAGCCTGAGTATGTGTACGAAAATAATGAAAACATTGATGGAAATAAAAATATGCATATATATATATATATATATATATGACTATGCAAATAATTTATTATTGAATACTATTAATATCTATAATCATTTCACATGAAGGATGTCTCCATCGGTACCATGAAAATTATATTTCAGCCTGAGTATGTGTACGAAAATAATGAAAACATTGATGGAAATAAAAATATGCATATAGATTGGAAACAATTTCGAACTTCCAAAGTTTTATACACAGTTTGAAATTTAAAAAGATGCTGAGAATTGGCACAGATTAGAAAATTTATCCAATTTCAATCATTGAGAAAATAGTACTTTACTTATACTTTAATTATAATTTTTACTATCAATTTTGACTTTGAAATAAAACACATAATTTTCTAAATCATATATATGTTTATGTTTATTTTGTTTTTTTTTCTATTTAAATATTATTTTAATGTATACATTTTAAGTTAAATGTACGTTATTTGTTCATTATTATAAAAATTAAATTTGTCAATTATTGTATGAGTTTATTTTTATTAAGTATTATCAATTATCATTTTTTATGCAACTATTACGATTTTTTAATATTTATTCTACTACGTTGTTATTTTTCCTATCTTTTTTCTGTGAGAATAAAACTACGTATGCATATATATATTTTTGCATAATTATGGTTAAGTTCAATATTAAAGAAGCACATGTCCCATAATGCATTTTCCAAAATTATTTTGTAACATTGGAACTACTGTTTTTAACGGAATTTTACAAGGACATTGTTATTCCATTTGATTTGGAGAAGATCATGTTACTACAGTAGGGTATGAAAATTTTTCGAAAAGCCTTAAAATGTTAAATTGATTTAAAATGAACACATTTACAGCCCTTATAAATATTAAAATAAACATGTTGAAACTGGGCCAACATTTTACTTTGGTGTAGATATCACTTAAACTAAAAGTAATATCCCATGCATGAAAGCATATTTTTGTAGATTATACGGGCTATAAGTATATATTTTTCGCTAATATTTTATTTACGATTTGGAAAAAAATCTTACTAACGGTGGCCAAATTTGAAAGTTCAAATCCCGACCCCAGGGCTGGATTCCGAATGAATTGAAAAAAATATTCAGTAGTTCCAAAGTAACATAATTATTAAAAAAAACTTTTGGGCCATTGTGAGTAGTAATAGTTACAGAAAAGTTTGAGATACAAAAATATATATACAGTTATTACAAAACAAAAAAGGAATATTATATTCGGCTGTGCCGACTCAATACCTCTCACCACAACATACATGTATATAATCCAAAGAACCTATAATTCAAATTATTTCTTGAATATAGCCTGAATAATATATGACACTCATAAAATTTGTCACATATATATAATAAAATTTGTCACATAATATAATTTTTTGATAGTTTGCGTTAGAATTCACTTTATTAAATAATATCAGGAAAATGTTTTTTAATATTGTTCCTTTAATATTATTTCCTTTTATATTGTTCCTTATACGATGGTTGTAATTTCCCTCAACCTTTTCATTGATGTTTCATTGGAATTATATAGATTTAAAACTATATTTGAACAATTAACTAATGTTAAGGTATTGATAGTGGAAGGTATTAATCATTCAAGTGTACTGAATATAAAAACTATCTTAGATTATACATTTGCATTGACCAGTAAATGTTTGCTTTTAACAGTCATTTCAATATAAATAAATTTATATTTTGTAATTTTTGGTTAGTATTCTAATTTCATATAACAATTTCTAATAAGAACTTTGTTATTAATTTGCATATTTTATATGCATTTACATTATATCAAAAACTTTAAATTTATATTATGAAATCAAACAACATTTTCGACTCTTCTTGTATTAAATTTTTGAAATGAAAAATTATTATATCTTTCGGTTGTTACTTAAATATGTACAATTTTTTTATTTATTAATTTATTATGTATGGTTTGAACACCAGGTTTATCTAATAACACTATAATTTGATAGGTGGATACTCATAGAGTTGGACTGAATTCTTATAATAACTATACAAATTAAAAACAAAAAAAGAAACATTTTTATTATTTTGCATATAAAGTTTAATGTTTCATTAAAATTCAAGAAATCATCACTCATTTACTTTAAGTAAGTTATAACTAAAGTATTTTTAAATATTTTAACGATATATGTAATTATATTTTCATAAAATTTTCAGTTGTTAGTAAACATTGGTGTACATTTTAATTGCCACAATTAGCATTATATATCTTATTAGTTAGATTACAAATAGAGTTCAATGTTAATTTTTTTGTACATTTTATTTAAAAACTCAAAATAAGATGTAAATCCCAGAAGCAGGACTCTAATATATTGTAGTGATAACTATTATAATATTATGGTAAATATTGGTGCTGATTAAAGTTATTGCTCTTAAAAAATCGTTATTTATGAGAAAAATTAGTATAAATAATCCAAAAAATGTAGACATTATATTGAGTGGCAATGGAAATTAAAATACGCAAATTTTTTTGAGTTCTGACGTTTTTGAAGTAAATGGGGGATATGCATATACATATTTATGTACAGAGATTTAAAAGTGTTTGTTACATTAAATACATTATATACAAAACTCTTGCTTTTCTAAGTTGATTATTGGATTGAATCACTGACTGCCTGTGAATATGACAATAGTTTTCCTTTGGTTATTGATTAGAATAAAAATTTAATTTTTCATCTTCAGACATACAAGGACACAAGGGACATACACTTTGTTATTTTATTAGATATATCGATGTTGGCTGGAACTAAGTCCATTATACAATTTTGTGTTTCATCTAGAGATTCTGACGTTACGTATTAAATGTGATGTATTTTTACAAATTGTTGATTTTGAACTTACTTCTGCTTCTATTTTCGTTGTTTTCTTGTTGATAAACAAAAATGCTGACAATGAAAATAAGGTTAATAGTGGGAATGATGAAATATATTGTTCGGGTTGTGCAATTCTAGCAACTCCAGGTATTCGAAAAAGATTCCATATTTTCACTTTTCTTCTTTCGATTAACGCTGACGTTGGTACTGATATAGATGTTGATGTTGTAGTTCCACTTGATATTGTTAATGAGAGAACTCTACTTATTGATACTTTTTTTATTGTAAATGTTGTTACTTTATTTTCAGTTTTCCCACCTTTGACGTTGTCTGTACACATTAGATGTTGTAAACAACATGATAAAACGGTAAACAACATACAACATAGACTTATATGAAAATTGCTGCAATGCATGTTGCTAGAATTATGTTGCATTGCAGCAGGATGTTCGCCTGTAACAATATTAAAGATACGATTTTGAGTTTAAAACAACTAAATCTATTAAATTAAACATTAAAATTCACTAATTTTTATTAAACATTTTTAAAATTTTTAGCTACGAAACACAGCGAAAAATATCAATTTAAAAAATGGATTTATCAAAAACAAGTGTAAGAATGCTTAATTCTGTACTGTCGAATCTATAATACCCTCTGCCGAATCTACTGTAATTGTTCGAAATTTAAGCAACTTTTTACTAGTAAACATGCATTGTATTCATTCCTTTTAATAGGATACAAGACTTAAGTTTGCCACCGCAGATTTAAATCCCATAGAGAATCCCTAAGGTATCTTTATAGGAAGATATTGTGAACGACGTTTTAGAAGTAATCTGAAACTGATAAACTGACTAAAATCAGAAAAAATAATAAATGTTAAAAGTTACTTAATTTTCAAACATCTAATTTCTAAGTTCGTATTTTTGTTGTATTATAATTTCTATGGAAATATAAACTAATTTTTGTTGTCATTTTTGGACAATAGACATAAATAAAATAATAAAAATAAAATAAAAAAGTACTTATTGATATAAGTATTTGAAGATAATATATGACAATAAATACTGGGAAAAAGTTTTCTAGATTTCGAACTTTAAGATAGATATATAAACTCTTATATACCTTACACATTCAACACATATATAAACTAATTTCATCAAACTGGTTTATATATAACGCCAAAAATGACTCCCGTATATTTTTTACTCTAATTTTATTTCTATTTATCTGATTTTGACGATTCTTGGAATAGTAATTGCTGTAATAAGCTATATACTGCAAAAACATATAGTTACATATGTAATTACATTTCAACGACATTAATACTTTGAACATTACATGATACATAGTAACTAGATATTAATAATCTTAAATGTTATTGCTTAATTATAATCTACTGATGTTTTTCATTTTTTTATTATTTAAAAATAAAAGTGTGATTTTAAACTATACGCATCTTTTCAAATCAAAGACATCTTTTCAAAATCAAAAATCATGTACATATTTGAACAAACGTAGTAGACGCATTGAAAATTGTATTAATATTTTCTTAATATTACTTAAATAATATATTTGGTGTAACTTCTTTATTATGTAAAAATTTTGATTCATGTGAAGTCAAGGACATTTATTCCCAACAATATTGTTATAGAACATAGAAGCAATTCATCATAAGGAAATATGAAACAAGAAAAACATTCGGCATTGACGAATAAAGCATTCTTATATTTTAACTGTACCTATAATATTAAAGTTAATAATAACTGTTTCAAAAAGGGATTAGCCTTTACATTACATTATTTTAATACATGTTATTATTATTAATAGTAACAAATCGCTACTCACCAATAATGATATGCACATAAACACTCGAAGATTTGGCTATTGTTGGTACGCAAGTATAATTTCCGGTATCACTTGAAGATGCACCTCCAATTTTTAATCTATAATGCAGAGATTTGTAAAAACATAAATAATTGCATCTGACGTGAATATATTTCCAGAATGTTTCATAAGTTTTCTACATACAGCACCGAGAAGGAAATACCCACACAAGACTATCTAAATTTAACAACGTCTATTTTAAAATAGCGGCAATTATTTTATCTCGTCTTTTTTGCTATTTATTCTATCTGTGATACGCTTTCAAATAATCCTTAATTTGTTCCAAACAAATAATGAAAAGTATAAAATTTTAACGAGCAGATTCAAATGCAACGCTATAAAATTATTATTTGAAAGCTTTTCACAGAAAGCATAAAAAGCAAAGAAGGAGAATATAAATTAATTTGTTATTTTGAAATAGTCGTTACTAAAATTGAACAAGTTCTGTGTTGCGTTTTTTTCTGCTCGGTTCTGTAAATAAAAATGTAATATCAAACTAAAATACAAAAAGGGGAAAATTTGTAAACAAAATTGTATTTACCTTGATGTGAGACCATCCGACCAATCATTTTCAACTGTTATCCTTGTCCCACTATCAATATCATTTTGATTTGTCGTCATGTCAATTATATCAGATCCTTCAAAAGATAAAAGAATAAAATACAAAACATAATATAAAAGTTGAATAAACCACAATTAAATTAACACATTTATTATAAAGTCTAGTTGAAATTAACACCGGAATTGACTATGAGAATGATGGATTTTTATTATGAAATTTTTAATTAAATATTTTGATTGTGAGTATTGATGGTGTTAGTGTCTGTAATGAGGATAAGTGCTGGTATTTATTTTCAAATCGTATGTATTAAAAGCATAACAATAACAACATACATATAAAAATATAACAGCAGCATTGTTCGAATGAAATGTATTTAATTAAAAATACAAAAAACAAATAAAAATAAGTTTCTTACAACATGTTTGTTGTGGCACAATACCATCAATTTTTAATAAAATATAAGAAAACATTAAAAACTCATTCATATTAAAAAAATAATTTACATAAAAAAGATATTAAAAGAAAAGTATATTAATTACCTTTATACCAAAATATATTTCCAAGTTCATGAGGACCCTGTATTATTTTACATGTCAAATTTATATCACTGCCGCTTTTTACGTATAAATCTGTAGGACCAATTATTGAGGCTTTAAGTTCTGTAAACAAAAATAGTTATAAAAAGAAATTATTTTGGTAAACATATATTACAAATATTAAAATATGACGGTTTTTGTAAAACTCCTCATAAAATTGCTTTGGGGATTATTAGTAGATAATCTATGTGATTTTTAGTTCGATTTTTACGTATTATATATTTTGGGATTTTTCCATATCTTGTTTGTAGTTGGGTTAATTTTCGTCACATTTTCATATATTTTTTTATTTCATTCTTCGCTAGCTTTCCTTATTGCTATAATTTAATTATTCTTAAATTCTGTTCGGTTAAAATAAATTATCGTTTATTGCTTTATTTATATACATAAATAAATACATATAAATGATTTCTTTGGTTGCGAATGACTTTTACAAATTGAATTTTATATATTTAATTTAGCGATTAATTAAAAATTATTTATGTGTAAGTATTATGAAGCTTTACGTTGTATATTTCTGCGTCCTAATATATAAAAAGTTAAAAAAATACAATTTGTCGATCAAGACACAATATGTTGTCTCACATACCATCAGTGTTGCCACCTTTCATTTTGCAAATACATTTTATTCTTGTGACCGAATTTCTTTCATTTGATTACCTAAGTACTACAAAAATGTTATAAAAAGTCCAAAAATGTTAGAATATTAGTTGAATATTACAGACATGGGGAAACATAAAAATTTTATTGTTGTCGTTATGATTTTACAACAACTTTTTATTTGTAGTTAGCTTACCTAAAAACGCCCGTAACGATAATATACGATACTTTTAATGGCAAAAATAAAAATATTTAAAGACAAAATTCGTTAACTAACGAATTTGAGCTACTTAATGGAAATTTTTTTTCGTTAATAAGTTACGGAATTGCGCTACTATTTCTTACAAATATGAGTTTATTTTTTATGAAAAATAATAGAATTTTTGCTCAAATTGTTCAATTAAGGTATTTTAAGCCACTATTTTATAAGGATTTAGCCACTTATACTTCTCAACAGTTGGCAACAGTGTACACCATACATATTGTTTTACCCTACATCACTGAAGATGGTTGAGGTATTACGCGTTTGTGCTGTTGTTTGTAAAGTTCTTGGTGCTATTTTATGTGGACTATTCCTTTAAACGCAAACTTTTAAAACGTTCAAAATTCACACGAAATTAGAAGAGGAATGGAAAGAAATATTTTTCTCTGTATAGTTTGAGATAAAACGATGTTTGGATTGGCAAATCTAAAATTTGTTTTGATCCAAACAAAATGAACATCACAACATGATAATGCTGCGGTACATGTTTCAAATCAGTCAATAATGGTTTAACGAACACAGCATATCTTTCTCTATTTTGGAAACTACTAGGGCAAGCCTTTAGATAATTAATTGTATCCACAAATTTGATAATAATTAAGAAAAAGTTTTCGTTATACAAATTCATATTATATTCACATATTCATTTTTATATCCATATTTTAAGCACTAATATATTCTGCATATAATAACTTCAATCAGTCTTAAATTAATAAACTGCTGTTCACAAACGCCGGGGAGCTATATATTTTCATGTATTTAAAAATCTATAAACTTGTCTTAATATCGCGGTACATATTTACAATTGATCTCAACATACTTTTAAATATATTAACATACTTGGAAAATAAATTATCATAATTATACCTTTCCAATGCGCCAGTAAATCTTCATGTTTTAATTCAATACACATTTTATCGTACATTTGTATTGTTCTAAGAAAATCAATTTTTTTATGTTAAGGCACATAAAAATATAAACGTATGTATATGTAAATTTCAATAAAAATATTTTAATTTCCCAATTGTAGTTTTGAATATGGAAGTGGGGATATTAAAAAATAAATATCTTAATTTTTAGAAAAGACAATAAATTATGTGTGTACACCTTATGATACTGGCACTAATATCACTTATAATATTTATCACTTGATTCAATATTAATAAAATAAAACTAATATGTTTACTTAAATATTTAATTAAACCAACGAAAAATAAAAGAAATACATAAATATAAAAATGTTGAAATAGGTCCAACCTCAAATACCTCCCACAACACTTTACCTATACTTGTTTTTCACACACAACATGTATTGAAACATGATATAATAATTTAGTCATCCTGTATGTATTGTCAAGAAAAACATTAAACAAAACCTCTCTGAGTGATATGTGAACTATCTTTTTTACCATACCTATAGCATGGTTAACATTTATTAAACATTTGATATTTAAATTGAATATATAGTGTTAATTTAAATGAACGTTTGTTAGTGTAGAAAGACTTACCTATTACGTTTAATACATATGAAAGTGACATTTTAGGTTCTGTGTTAATTTGACACTCGTAAATGCCTGAGTCCCTGGGTTGTGGATATTTTATTTGCAAAGTCCAATTCCCCGAATTTTCAGGACGTAAGACCTGAAGTGGTAAAATAAATTTGGATTTATTCAAAATTATAAAAATTGTATTATCATCTTAGGAATATATTCGCAATTTGATTAAATGTTTGTAAATACTCTTTTTTATAACATTAAAAACAATACGTATTATGTTATGTATAATGGTTTTTAATGTTATTAGGTTTAAATCATATTTATTAACTTTTTACCTGAAATCGTTGATCTGAAGTGTACGTTGTGGAACCTGCAGTGAGGATGTGTAGATCTCGTTTTCTAATCCATGAAACCTGTGAACGAAATAATTATTATTATTAATTATATAATTATTAATTATTAATTATTACGTATTTAATATTATATAAAATAAAATAGTGCATGTATAATATATGTATATAAATGTGTATATACAGTATATTTACGATTTAATTTTAAAGGAAGGAGAGGAAAATATTTTTTATCGATTCTAATTTAATTATTATTTAATTTCACCTTAAGTCGCAGTTGTATGTTGAATCAAATTTACTAAAAATGTCACCTTCATAAAAGTTTTTTCTAAAACGTATATATATTAAAATCTGTCATCGAAAATTCGGATTCTAACATACATACGTTTACTTTAGGATATCGTTTTTTGTTTCCTTTTTAATTTTAGGAATTTTCTGTTTTTATTTTTCATCCCTTCGACGAAAAAATTTAATTTTATTTGTCTAAATCTATTTTGAAAGCTTATTTGTATGTATATTATATGTTTGCAAATGTTTGTATGTATACGTTAAATCTATGAGGACTTCTATGAATATGACTTTGTATAAAAGGGAATGTTCGTGTTTGTATAGGTAATATAATGTTTTATATTCAATCTCCTCTTTCTTGGGCTTTGTGTCTATTGTTATTATTGTGCTATTGTTGTTGTTGCTGCTGATGCTAAAACAAAATTGTTATTTTTCTTAAATTGGTTTTTATTTTTATGGTTAAAAGTTTCATTTTCACCCTGTTTGTTTCATTTTAGGATTATTTTTCTTATTGTGTGATAGCGTAAAAAAATGTGTCCTTTATATTTTATTTAATATTTTTTGTTTTAATATTTTTGCTCACTTTTTATTTTTTCAAGTTACTTTTCTTATTCATTTCCTTTACATCCTTATTTCCTTTCCATTCCCATTTCGTCTAGTTTATATAATTTAATATATAAGTATATACATATGTATACATGTAAGTGTGTATTTGTATTTAAAATATTCTCTCCCTATTTACACTTTGTTGTTATTTATTTCTTTATTTAATGACTTTAGTTTTGTTACTACAGTTGTTTTGATACTTAATTTTAATTACAGTTTTGTCTACAACAAAACACAATTTAAACCAATTGAAATTTCTAATGGCTATGTATGTGTATTTGTGTTTACTAAAGCACTGTAAGCTCCGTAGGTCGACCTTTTATAAGGTTAATGTGTAAATATGCCTACATAACCCAACAATTTGTTACTTTAGAAAACATGTTGACACAAGTTTTATAAAGTTCCTTTAAATTGAGTTTTTTAAGTCTTTAGAATTTAAATTATATACTTTTTGTTTGTCTTAAAAAAATTTGTGTTATGGTAATAATGTCTTTATATGATTATTATATTAAGCTGTTGATCATATCCTAAGCATTATACGATCACCATATTATTGTCAGTTTAAAAACAAATTATTTTTAAAGTATGCAAAATGTGGTAATACGTCGGCAATAACAATAAATATTTAGCCAAAATTGCAGTGTTTCAACGAAAACAGGACTTCTGTCTGTGTGATAGAAGTCATATTATGTGATATCTCCACATCTATTCCCTTTACGTTAACAAATATTTTAATTATTATTTTTTATTATTTTCTCAAAAATTGAAATTTTAACTATTACCACATACATTAAAATATTTATTACAGTGGCAGCTATAACAGTACATTTTGTTATATGCAAGAATATGTTTTTCAGTGGACTAAAAAATAGACACTTCACAAAAAATTAATAAATAATTTAAAATATGACAATAGGTATGTACTGTTCTAATTGGTTTAAAATAATTTGAAGTTATTATGGGCGACACGAAATAACTCCCAATGAAATAACGCACAATAAGGAAAATGAAACAACACCCAATAAAATTTAGGAAATTAAAAATTTTAAATGGCTTTAAATTATTTCATTATGAATTAATCTAAAATGCGCTAAAAGAAATTAATGACTGACCCTCGCAGTAGAAAACTTTAATCTTATATAAACATTATCGCATTGAACAATTTTTATTTCGCAAGGTTTGCATGAATCGCTAATCAGTATACTTAAAAGTGACATGAAGGTATTGTTTTGCGCTACAATTTCCAAACACCTATAGACGTGCTGGATATAAAACATTTTTTAAAGATGTTGTACCTATTGCTTATTTAAGGCAGTTGATTATTCAAAAATTATTTAAATATCTTTAAGGAAATTGCTATTGTTCAATTTATATCATTAGTAGCAAAATTGTTTACATTTATCCAATTATATAAATTAACACATAATAACTTTATATAGCGATATATTCAAACTCTTTTATTTCAGAGACTTCGAAGTTGCTTTCATGCCTTCAACATCCATTAATATCGAGCTTAAATCCTTATAATCTGTAATTGTAAGGATTTAACCAAATTTGAATTAATAAAAATGGGGAATTTAGCCTATTTTATATTTGAAAGAGAAGATATGTATCTGGAAATATTTAAATAACTGGAAATATTTAAATTACTGAGCAAAGTCCTATATGACTTTTCATTTAGCTTTATTTCCAAAAATTTTAGTTCTTATTTCATAATTTAACAAAGCCAAATTTTGAAAGGTTCTTATTTAATTCTTATTCTTACACTAACAACGTTGTTTTCTAATTGGGTGAAATTAGACTTTTTCATATATTTTTTACTTAAAATTTATAATTTAATTTTTCTAATTGGGGGTTATTTCATTGGAAGTATGGCACCAGTTCGAATCATGAGGATCTTTTTATGGTACTTTTTAATTAAAGTAAAACACGAGATATATGTTCAAAGTTGGGTGTGAATAGACAATATGGGTTTTGTAGATTAAGGATACTTTTTACTTCAAAAGGAAAAAACATGTGGAACTTTTGGATCTTCTGAAGCAACTATTTGTTTTTTTATTTATAGCAATTAAATTAAAAATACGAAGTTTAGGTACCATTTGGGTGAGAGTCGGCAATATGGAATTTTGTGATACTTTTTCGATCATCCAAAAAAACATTTCGTATTATTGGTAATAATTAGTTTAAATACATGCAATTAAAGGTAAATTGCTCAAAAGAGATTAAAATGTAAGGGGATTTAATTTACTTATGAAACTTCAAATTGTTCTTTTTGAATTCATTGAGATAATTAACTTAAAAACAATTGTAGATATTGTATTATTTGATATTTTTTGGATCTTCTGTAACTTCCTAATAACACATTATGAAAAATTCCAGTGGATGCGCAAAATTTACAAAGATTTTTAATGTATTCATCGAATTCGGGAAACTCCGGATCTTAAAAATTTAAGTTTCTGAAACAATTTTTTGCATTACACCTATAAATCTCTAAGAAAAGTATAAATACTGTATCAGCTATTTGAAAAGGAAAAAATTTACATTTTTAAAAATTTAAATTCAAAGGCTTACTTACAACTTTTGAATGAATGAAGATATTTCTTAAAAAATGATATCTTATAAATATCGGATAAAATTTGTACTCGCTATAACTAAAACTTCGGTAAGATCTGTCAAAAACTGAATCTTCAGTCTTGATTTTGAAAAAGAATCAAAAAATTTGATTAATTCTTGTTCTTTTTGTAAGTGTGACATGTTCTGTTACTTGGAGCCGAACACAGAATTCTTACTTGCTTGAAAAATAACATTAAAAGCACTCGGGTGTAAAAATTGAGTTTTAATATGGCAATAACTGATTTTATTTTGGATTTATTCTATTTAATTTGGATTTTTATTTAAGTTCTTAAAATTTTAAGGCGATAAACCATAAAAACTACAGTCAAAATCAAAGATTAAATTAAAAAAACTTGGTTTTTACCTGCTTCATTACTTAAATAAGATATATTTGAATAAACAGGAAAAAGTAATGGAAATATTTTAATAAGATTATTTAAAATATTTGTTCGAGTTGTGTTGAAATGAAGCAACTAATCCAACATATTATGTTTAATATAAAGTAATACTTACATAAGTGTTCATTTATTTAATTTAGAGATGATTTAGCTTAACAACTTTTACAGTATCAATATTACACTCATCCGAAAACTATTGAAATTTTAAAAAACTATTAAACTCAAAATTCTATTTTAATAAAAAACATTTTGCTTTTAAATTTATCGTCAAAAATTTCTGTGGAATTGTGTTGTTTACTAGTTTTTGTATTTAATAAACATTTAAAAACTAAAAGTGAAAAGTTTTCTAAACCACAATAGAGCACTAAAGGAAATATTTAGGGTCCTTTCAAAATTCAATCAGCAGCCAGCTAAAAACGAAGGCATTTGTTCAAAAACAAAATATATATCGTATCATGAAATGTATCATGCTATGTATGTTACTTTAGTTCGTCTATATATTTTAAGTGCTTCAATGCTATTTTAAAGTGTTAATTAAGACCACCTTATTTCTAGTGAAAATATATTAATGAAACTCATTACCTTAAAATGGAGAAAGCAATAGGATTAAATAATTTTTATAAATGCTTGAAAAAGATTTTGAAGAAAACTTTAAATTTAAGGACAAAAATCTCCAAAATCTATAGCAAAGTAGAAAACATTCCAAAGTACTTATTTGTTAAAGTGTATGCGTAAACTGAAGCAACCCAAATACGAAAAAAGTGAAATACATAATATTTTCCAAATATTTCGAAGAAAATAATAAAATTATTCAGTGTTTCACATAGAAATCTTCCTTTATTTATTCAGGGAACTAAATGTCCAAAAATATAATTAAGTTCATGTTTAGATTTATCCAAAAGATATTAAATATCTAAAGATGTTTATATCATAAAAATGATTTGATTGATGTCAACATTTTTTATAAAAATGAGAGAGCCAAAGTCTGTACACACAGAAAAAAATTAAATAAACGTTGAACTTAATTGATTTTAGACAATGTTAATTTTAATATCCTCCACTTCAAGTGGTGAAAAATTAGTATACCCTTACTTTCTCTTTTCGTTTGTAACGTCAAGAAGGAATCGTCTCAGAAACTATAAATTATATATTCTAGCATCAAATCAATATCTGAGTGGTTTTGCTATGTCCATCTGCCTGTCAATGAAATTTGGCAGTATTGTTTATTTAAGATTCGGCACAGCAGAATATAGTTTGATTTTAAAGACTAATTTAACATTTATAATTTTTCTTCATAGATAAAAAATGTTAATTCAATTTTGTTTCACAGTAAATGCAATTTCTTCTTCCCTGAAATTCATTTTTTTCTGTGTGTATGGTTTTTAGCTTCAACTTTATACGTTAATAAACTTTCAATTACAAATTAAAAATCATATATATTTAAAAAAATTTATAAAATTGAATCAGTAATCTTTTTCAATAAAAATTGCAATTTGAATTTGAAAATAAATATTTTTTTGAAAAGTAATTCTGTTCAGTAACTAAATCAAAGAAAAATCGTAGAATTACTTATATAGTAAACAATTTAAATAAGTATTTTAAAAACCTGACTCGAAATCTTGATAATTCAAGACTTATAAGTTAAAAACCATGATTCAAATTTTTGTAAATCATTCATATTTCATTTATATCAAAAAAGTATATATTTAATAACAACATAAAATTTTGAGGTTGTCTCAGACATCGTTCTATAACTTTCTGACAATAAATCGCTGCTTTTTAATAAGAAACTACTTAGGACAATAATAAACAATACGGACAAATTTCACTGAATTCTGATAATTATTCTAGGCGTGAGTATGTTTCCAAATCAATTTTATGTTCTAAAATCCGAAATTCTGATTATTAAAACAGAATAAAGTTTTGAATCTCCTGACGATATTTCACGCCTTTTGGGTAAATCTAAACATGAAATTAATTTTACTAATTAAATTTAAGGAGATTTAGTTAACTGAATAAAGAAAGAAAGATTTCTATGTGAAACACTGAACCATTTTATTATCTTCGAAATATTTGAGAAATAATATGTATCTTCACTTTTTTGTATTTGGGTTGCTCCAGTTTACGTTTAAATTTTTACAAATAAGTGCTTAGGAATGTTTCTTACTTGTTTTTATATTTCTATTGTGGTACTTAATACCTATAAATTTACATTTTTTCTCATTCATTGTGGGTTATCGTTACATTCGTCATTCGTAATGTTTTTTAATGTATTCTTTTAAAATCATATTACGTTTAAATAACATCGTTCACATATGACTTTCATGTGTTTTTTAATTGAAGTTTTTCTTAAATTGTCTTTCTGTTTCACAATTTTATTGATAAATGAAAAGCTACTCACACGGACTTATTCTATTCAGCAAAATTAAAATATGTAAATGATATACGATTTGTTACATTTTTAATTTAATATTATTTGTCAAAATTGGGTACACAGGATAGCTCAGAGTATTTTTGTACGAATTAAGTACGAATGCTATATTCGGCTGTGCCGAATTTTAAATACCCTCCACCACGAATATTATGTAAATATTAGAGTCCTTATATGGGTGCTAAAGCAAAATATGGACTAAGTTTGTTCAAATTAACGATATATAATTAAGACAGTTAGAAAAATCACTGTACCGAATTTCAATGGAATGGGTATTTATTTCAATGTTTTATAAGCTCAAAAAAGTTTTTCGAGAAAGGGTGTAATATGAGAGCTTTATCAAAATATGGACAGATATGGACTACAAAATTAATTGCGTCTAATTTTAATATAATTTGTTCTTATTTAATACTTTTTAAGCTAAAACCAAAGGAAAGGATATGGACCGATATTATTTAAATTAACAACATATATTCAAAACGATTCAAAAATTGATTGTGTCAAATTTCAATAGAATCGATTCATATTTAAGAGTTTCATAATCTATTCCATTTTCCTAGAAAGGGCTTTTTATATGAGCTACGTCAAAGAATGTTAGTACAATTAAGCTTCTTTGGACTTATCTTATAAATGTATGTGGCAAATTTTAGTAAATGTTCTCAAAAAATGCGACCCATATCAGGCACAGATTTTCGGGTCTATCAAAATTTTGCATATTTCCGCCTATAACTCTTTTTATTGATCCCATCTACATGATTTTTTCCACGATGATGAAAAATATAAAAATGAATATTATAGTTACTATTATTATTTTTTTAATGAGAAAAGTTCCTTTTCGAAATTTGAGGTTGTTTCAGATATCGGTCTATAACTTTGTAAATGATAAACCGATAAAGCGTTTAGGAAACTGCTTAGAACAATAAGAAATAATGTAACCAAATTTATGGGATCTGAGATGATTCCTTTTTGGAGTTTCCAGGGAATGACAAAGTAAAAATACCCTCATCACCACTTATAGTAGTGGAGGATATAAGAATTCTTCCCTGTATGGAACTTAATTCAAATCAAATTCTTTAAGCTCAAGAATTCGATATCCTTTTTAAAAATGACTTGTTCTTTTAAAGAACACGTATGTGTAAACGTAGTATAAAATAATTTTTATGAATTACAAGTTAGTAAAAAATTTTATTTCATATTTATCAGTATTATTTATAATTTTATTTTAATATTCGGCAAATTCTTATAATATCAAGAAAATAGCAAATAAAAAGTTTGTGTTTTGATTTACTGTACTTTAGAAAGTCAATTCGCAATTAGCCATTAAGTCAGAAAATATTGGAACAAACCTAATATGTATTTACTTTCAATTTGTGGAACATTGTCAAAGTATATGAATATTTTCATAAAAAAATTCTATACGTTAAATTTGTCAAAAATTTTATATATTTTTATACAATTAATTAATAACAAAATAATTCATTTAAATCACGTTTCAATTTGTACATCCCATATATTTTATTTAATTTGGGCGCTAATAAAAACTTTGAGAAAGTGTGAAATTCTTTGTTTTAAATACGATAAAATATTTTATTATACAATTGAGCAAATTAAGAGAAATGAAAAATACTAAATCCGAAACATGTATTGAAATCAATACCCAAATCCACTATGAATCTTACGATGTTACGCAAACATATGATAATTGTATTGACTTTTCCCCTGGAACCTCTACAAAAAACTGTTGTAACTACATTAATAAATCATTAAAACTTAAAAATATGTCGGAAGACCCTGGTAAAAACGATATTTCATCCAACGATTCTTTTGAATTTATAGTGTGCAGAATTTGTCATAACAACGAAAATGCCGAAAAGTATGAAATAAACCTATATAAAATAAATACTTTAACGAAGGTCATACATCAAAATAATATGATAATATTTATAGGCATTATTCTCCAACAAAATTAAAAATATATATCTTAAAATATTTTTTTAATATTGATGATTTCATTATTTTAATCTAGAATTGTTTCACCATGTTTGTGCAAAGGTTCTCTGGGTAATGTTCACATGTATTGTTTAGAGAAATGGATCCGTATGTCGCGATGCACAACCTGTGAATTATGTCAGTTTGAATATGCTACCGAACAAAATTTAAGGTAAAGAATCATACAAAAAAATATTTAATCATTTTTGACAAGCACTATTGCCAAAACAGTTTTGTTCGTTTATTACATTTTAGGTGTTAATGGGAAATTTAGCGATTTTTTATTATGTAATGTTTCATTTAAACGCTGTAGACGATATGTTTGCTTAAAATTAAGATCATTAAATATATTACTTAAAAGTGTATCGTGTCCATATTATTTTGAAAATAACATTGGTATTGGTTCCGTTGATTGAATTCTTTAGTATTTATTTTCTCTCCACTATATAGAAGACATATTTTACAACATCTGATTTTGACCATTTTTTTTTTTTGCTCAGCACTTTCTGACCAAATCTTTAATATTTAAATCTGCTTACTCTTAATTGAAATTTGTATGAAAGTTTTTCGCTTCCGGACAACAATTACCATTAGTTATTTGAGCATGGACCATTAATATAAGCGCACCAACAACAAGCAGACCAGTGAAACATGGTCGGCTTGTGTTGTAATGCACATTCTAATGTTCGATTCCTACGTTAAGGTTATAAATATTTTTTCATTAAATGTTTTATAACACAAATATTTACAGGTATACTTTATTGCAATCTTTGCGTATATGGTACTCGCGGTCTATAAGCCGTAGAGCACTACAGGTACATTTTTATTCACTTTACGTATTTTAGAAATTTATCTATATATTTGGTAGGAAGATTGTCAAATGCTTTCATTTTTAACACTGGTGGCATTTGGAATTGTTGGCACACTCTTAATAGCTGTGCAATATTACATTTCACAAGGAAATATCAGTGAATTGGGTCGTATGTGGACAAAAGGCTGGCTGATATTTTTTCTATTTTCTACGGTAAATCGTTAAATTTTGTACTAAAAAACTGTTAACTTACAATTTAAATTTGTTCTGATAGTTGTTTGTATATATCATAAACGTCTATATAATCATTAAATCGCATTTGGCTCCTTGGTATCGGTAAGTTTTATAGTTAAACAGTAACAATAGAATATTTTGCAATTAATATATTAATGATTATTTATATATTACAATTAAATATGTTCAATATTCACTTTTTTCCTATAGTAATTTATGCTACCAAAAAAACCAAATTAATGATAGTGAAACATTTTTTGTTTTCACTTCCACTAACTTTTAGTGGAAGAGAAAATTTTACACTACATTCAAAAAGTGCACGTTTTTGGCAGGCAGTACATAAATCTTTATATTACACGTACTAAAACATTAAAAATAAATATTTCAATCAAACCCAAATTAAAGTTTTTTTTCATAAAAAATAAAACTTAGGAAATATGTGAAACTTCCAATAGGTGATGTGCTGTTGAATTTTTCTAACATTGGTAAATGATTTTATTTATATTATTGAATAATTAAGTGAGAACTGCAAGTATTTTAAACTCTCTTTTTTCCCTTTTCATATATCACTATGAAAATAATAAAACGTATACGAATGAACATCTTTTTTTCTTAAAAAAAAAAAAATAGTTCTGCTCCAAATTTCAGAGGCTAACCATTTTACAGTATTGGTAACTAATTATATTACATTAATTACATTATTATTATTATTATTATTATTATTATTAAAATTTTATTAATTACATAAATTATTATTATTATTATTATTATTATTATTATTAATTTTATTATTATTATATATACAGGTGCTGCGCAAACTCATACACAGCAATATTAATATGATTTTAAATTTATACGAATGTTTATTATAATATAATTTTTAATAAGAAATAATTTTATCTTTTTCAAAATAACAGTTTATTTTACAATAAATCTTTTTAGATGGTGGCAGTCAGTACGAGATATACGATTAATATTAGAGAATCACAACGCACCGAAATTAAATATGAAGCAGTTAAAAAATGTTGAATATTCTAAATCAAGTCATATCACAACAAATGTGGAAAACCCGTATTCTCAATGTTAAATAAAAATCAAAACTGATCGCAAAAAATAAATTTTTGTTAGACAAAACATAATGGCTACAAATGGCAAGTCTAGTGTTGATGAAACAGCTAGAAAAAAATTATTTTGAAATTTAAAGTCTTAATATTATTTAAAATTTTTTCATAAAGGTACTCATTGTCATATATTTGTTATATTTAAAAAGAGTGAAAAATATTTCTTTCATTTACTATTACATAATACGGATATAATCGAATTAAAAGAACAAAAATATTTCTTATCATATCCATTGTAGGAACTTGTTGGAATAGATATTGGCATAGCCTTCTACACTGATTCTAAGCAGTTAATTATCTGTGGTGGCAAATCCAAGACTTGAATCTTAAATGAATACGTCGGGCTATGTCGCGCAGAAACGTTCACCCAAGAGTAAGTTCTTACTCAATACCCTTTTCCTACAGTAAAGGAATTTCTACAAAGGAACCAACACTTCCAGAAATGGTTTAGACTAAAATATTTTCACAACGATGTATTTGGTAGACTATAGATGTAGACGCTTTTTTTTTGGTATTTTTAATGGGCACACTTCATCTGAATGTTGAATTTTAGATTCATCACTAAATAACACATCGTAATTTTTGTTCCAATAAACGTTTTCTTAGTAAGAAAGAACTAATCCCTTTTATTACATCAATCGATAAAAAAGTGATTTTTAAACTATGTTTGCTTCAATCAATCATAATAGAACATTTTCCTATTTAAATTATTGTTGAAATTTTTTGCAACAAATAAAACAATGCTAAACTTGTTTCTGATTAAAAGCTGAAATAAGAATACAAGTAACAAAATAGTAACACTATTTAAGATAACACTTTTTCAATAAAAAGCATACCAAGTCGTAATTTTTGGAAAAGAAAATTTGATTCTTTTGAAATTTGATTATTATTGTCCTTAATATTTCTTTGTTTGGTAAAAATTTTGTTGTGTTTAACTTAATATATTGAAATATGATCTTTCAACATTATGAAAATTCAAAATTCAAATACAAATAACTCGAAAACTTAAGAGATAAATGACACATGTAAGCATGTCTTATAAGGTCTCTTAAGGGATTATAAAATGGTATTTTTTGTTGAATGAAAAAATAAGAATTTTACCAGAGGTTAAAAATGTAATTATTCTTCAAACTTTAACTCAGACCCAAAAATATCTGTTTAAAAAAAGTATTTTATAAATTTAAGAATGATTTTTTAAACAATTTTATATTTACATATTTTTTTATACATGTTGAAATTGTTAGCAAATACAGTATTGTTCGAAACGTAAGCAACTTTTTGCCAAAAAGTGCGCTGATTCAAAAAGAAATGTTAAAAAAATAACTTTTGAACAACTATTTTTTAGTTCATATTGTTTTAATTTTATTATAAATTCGATAGTAAAATATAAATATTTTTTGTTGTACTAAATATTATAAATAAAAGAAAAAGTGTTCAGTAATTTATTTATAGAGAAAATATAAGACAATGACTACTTCATAAACAAAGAAAAAAATACCGTATGTGTTAGATTAAAAAAATTATACTCTAGTACATATCAATTGAATAAATTAAAAATTAAGTGATTATTTGGCCAAAAGTTTTTCATTTCTATAACGATAGTGTACGTATGTAACACATATGTAGAAAATAATTTTAGTCTGACCCATGTATAATAAAGGGAGAATATATAATAAATTCATAATAATTATTTTTAACAAATTATTAGAAATACTTACATCTTTATCTCCAAGTCTCTCTACCCGACAATGTAGAAAACCTGTTTGACCATTTGTCACTGTGATATTTCGCGGAACATCAAAATCAAAATATGGTAACAAATTTGTCGAAGTCACTACAGTTGTGAAGTCTAACGAATAGGGTGTCGAATGCATTGTTGTCAAGGATTCTGAAAAGATATGTATGTATTCTCATTAAATAAATTGAAAAATCAATAACACAAACACTTTAAATATATGTATTTATATAATATTACACAATTAAGAAAAACTAAAACAAACTATGTGAAAACTATTTATAAGATATTATAAATTGAAATTTATGCTTGTTTAGACGTCACATACATTAAAACAATATTTTTCTAATTTTTCATACTAAATTATTTTTCCTGCGGCGAAAAGGATTTTTTCATAAAAATATTAGAGTGGCAAAAAGAGTGTATTAACTTTGTTGTTAAATATGTAACGCTAAGAAAGAATCATCTTAGACTAGTGATTTGAGAATCGATTTCGATTATGGTTGAGAATAAATTCTTTGTGTAAAAAAAACAATTATTTTGTGATCGATTATTTACTTTATACTGAAATCGATTCTTAATGGACGATTAATCGAGAAGTGCTCTCAAAAAAGTTTTAAATTTACTGTTTGTATTTTATTAAACAAGTTTTCATTAAAATTAAAATAAGTGAAAAAATAACTATTTCCTGAATAAAATATTTTTTTAACTTTTTATACATGTTGTTTAAAAAACTACCTATAAAAATTTTCAGTAATTTTATGTTCCTAATCAATATTGAAATGTATACAGGAAAGTTGTATATAATTTTATTTTGTTGTCAAAAATATTAAATAATAAAAACCATTAAAAAATTAAAGCAAACATACTCTAACACACTGTGAAAACTAATTTAAAAATGTTGACCGCAAATTACTGTTTTTAATTTTTCTTGTGTCCCTTTTATGTTGAATTGTATGTGCATTACTAAGATATTTGTATGTAATAAATCATAAGATTTCCTTTTTGAGCTCAAAATTTTTAAAATATTTATTTATTTATTTATATATTTATTTATTTATTTATTTATTTATTTATTTATTTATTTTTAATACTAAAACAATTAAATTATAATTTTAAACGTTCGGTTAATATTAAAAGTAAAAAAATAAATATTATTTAAAAAAATACATGTATTGAAGAATTTTATTTATAGAATTTTTTTTCTTTTTAGTATTAATTATTAAAATTTGATGACTTTTTAATTATATTATTATAAATGATTAAATTCCTGCTACATTTATTAGTTGAGCTTAATTGTTTTAAATTTGTAATTTAAAAAATAAAATTATGAATTTAAACAATATTTTAAACTTGCTGGTAATTATCATTAAAACATTTTGAAGAAATCGTACATAATTTAATTTCCTTAATGTACCAAATATAATTTTTCTACGATAATTCCCTAATGTTTGCCGATTCGTTATATGGGGACAAAGTCCTGTACGTTTGTTTTTCACACTGTCACATTCATAATAATTGACAGAGCTATGAATTGAGCAATGAAATTTCGTCTGAGTATTTGTAATTGTCCTGAAAAGTATTCTGTTTAAAATCAGCAAATCGATTCGTATATTAAAGATATAGACCGATATCTAAGGCAAATCTTAATTTAAAAAGAAACTTCCGAAAATTTTCAATTATAAATCGACAAAATAGAAGAAAATTTTACACTAAAATTAATATTATTAATATTTTTCATTTTTTTCTTTTTATATTCTTATTGTGTACTCTATTGTTCGCAAACAATAAACTGAATTGTTGCAAAGAATAATATTGAAGACTTTAGTTTTAGTTACATAAGTAAAGATTTATTCACCTCACAACAAAAATATATGAAACAGCGAACAAACAATAACCAAATAACATAAATAATGAAAAATATTAACAAATAAACCTAAACTTAAAACAGTTTGGGGCAAAAATGGCCCAACAATTGTAGAAGAACAACAATGTTTTAAGTTTTCAATGTCACTATGTGCATTCTCATTAAAGAAAAATGTTACATTTACATTACTTAAAATTTGCTTTAAGAATTACTTTACTTTTTCTGGTCTAGCAACCCTTTGATTTTTTAATTCAATTTATTTCATTTGACTCATTCCTAAACCATTACTTAATCAACAAGACGATTTAACTGTTTATTACATTTGGATATTTTATAATATATACAGAAATTTGACTCAGGGTTACTTTTTGTTCTAAAACACTACATTCACTTAAAATGTGATTCCGAATGTGAAGGAAGCATATTTGTTTTTCTACAAAAATTGGAAAGAACAGAAAACCATTTATTAAAAACATAAAATCTTTGCCGATTTCTTGTGTCAAACTGTATATATTTTTATACATCAACTACTATTTTTAATATATTTAAACTTTGTTTTATCTATTTTATGTTTTATCTATTATTTAAATGTGGATACTTAAAAAAATAACTTTCTAATGTGTGATCACATTACATCACACATTTGTGTTCGTATACTTCACTTACTTATGTTGAGAGTCTTAAAATGTACCATATTTTTGGTGTAAATCTTTTTTTTTACTTATCGAATATTCATAATTTTTACAATTTAATATGTTCACTACTTGAGCTGTTGTGAAATACCAAAACATATCATTCAAAATATACATGAACACAAATATAAGTGGAACTAATAGATTAGAGAAATATAGTTTCTACGTCCAGGTTTTTTATATTTTTTATTAAAGAAATCTTAGAGAATATGGAATTTACATTTGGATCCAATTTACATTTCAACCCGAGATGGGTGAAATTAAATTTTGAAAATTATGATTTTATGACTCAAGAAATCTTACAATACATATTGTATTTTCAAGTTGGTCCAATGGACATTTGGAACGGACATGAATGGGGTATGCGGGATAATGGAAATCTCTAAAACCAGTAGATTACAGAAATATATTTTCTACGCCCAGGTTCAGCCCGAGTTAGGAGAAATTGAATTTTTAATATTATGCAATTTTCGTTGATGTTGGGAGTTTGATTTCGGAAATATCTTCCATAATCTTCTTGAGTTTTAGAAAATCAAATTTTAAAGAATATTTTTTAGGAAAGTTTCCAGTTTAATGTACATACTGTTCGTCTAATAAATGTTTGCAAACATAAAAAATATTCGAGATTTAAAATTCATTGTTGACTTTTAACTAAGAATAATTTATTTATTTTTTCTGTACATTTTTGCTGCTATAACTGTGTATCGAAGTTAGCAAACATTTGATATCTTTGATATGTGTAAATCTTTTCTTTAATTGTAGTTTATTTTTTGTATTATGTCCCTATATTTGTATAATTTTGGATCTTACAGTTATAAACAGGTATAACAACGAAGTATTAGCGTTTTTAACGTTAACTACTCTAACGCATTATTTTTTAGTTCTTTTGACTAAATAAATTACAAATATGGAATATTGATTAAAAAATTTGCTTCATTGTCAAAGCGTATATTATAAATTTATTTTTTAGCCAGATAGCTAGTCAGATTTAGAAAAAGTTGGCAATTTTTCTACTTATACCACTTATTTTAGCCTTCCAAATTATATATTTTTAGTAGATATAAAAATTACTTTGCCATGATTTAAAATATTTCAAAAGGCTTTTAAGAAAGGTGGTAAAATCTACCACAAACCAAGGTAAACTTTATTGAAGCAAAAGTGATGTAACAACCTTAATATGAAAAAATTCTCATATTATAAAAATTATTTTCTTTCAACTATTAAGAAGAAAGAACGTCCTTTTCTACAAAAGCACAAACGTCTATTGGACCCACTCAGAATTCTATATTTGCAATTCTAAGAATTCCATATTTTTCGAGATTTCTTAAGTAAAAATCTTAATTTTCACAATTCAATTTCTCCCATCTCGGGATTAATCAGGACGTAGAAACTATATTTCTGGAATCTACTGGTTTTAGGCTAGTTTCATTATTCGACTTATCACATTCCCAACTTTTTCCCATTGGAACCATTTAAAAATTCCACATATTTATATTTTGCTATGCGAAAATCAAAGAACCAGTGGCGAAGCAACATACTATTGTTATTAAATATAATTACCGTAACTAAAAAGATTGTTTATTCGAATTTTATTTTTGCATTAATAATATATTATATAAAATATGTAAATATTATTTGAAATGTTTTTGTCATATAATTTTATTCATTTTAATTGAATATTTTTTATTTATAATTTGAGAATATAATTTCAAATATATATTATTTTCCATGTTAACACAAATTTGTTCACATTTAGTTTTCAGTAAACTGAAAATAATATTTTGTCTAATAACAATAGTTTTTTATAGCGGGCTGTTTAATAACAATAAAATTGTTATAAGTCAAACATATTTCGAAACATATTGCTACCACAATATTTTTGTTGCAGTAACGAAAATGTTATCAAAAATCAATAAATTCAACAATTAAAATGTTGGTAATAACATTAAATGTTTGCTATTAATATATTAGTGTTTGCGACGAACATATGGCGAAATAACATTTCTCTGCATGTACCACTTATAACCAACAATGTATATAGGGAAGTCGGGCTTGGCCAACTATAACTTCTTACTTGTTTTTATATTTATTTCAAGAAATTGGTATATTTTTGAACAAAAAGTAAAAGAAACGAGATTTTTACATGCCGAAAATCCTGGGATTGAAATTTTAAAAATCCGAACATTCATAATAATTGAACATAATTTCACAGACCTGCATTTATAGCTAATGTTTTAATAGTAACAAAGTATGCGTTAAACTGTCAATGATGAAAGGTCATTCCGATGAAAAGGAAAATATTTTTCGTTGTTATAGAAACTTAAGAGAGAGTTTAAAATATGAAAAGCTCAAGTAGTAAAAATATTTTTAATGATCCAAAAAGCGTTATATCTTAACCGCTTTTAAAGACTTTTTATGTGATGGTTATCATTTATTTTATACACCTGCTATCGACGGGCTTGAACGACTATAACTTTTTACATATTTAAATTCGATTTTATTTCTTTGTACCGTTTAAGAGATATGTAGCTATTATAACAATTTATTCTATAATGTAACTTTGTCGTTCTGTGTGTAACGCTAGAAAGGAATCATCTTATTCTTATTAATCGACAAATTAGAATAAAATATTGCCATAATATTAACTTATTTGTAAAATCGGTTCTTTAGAAAAAAATATAACTAAGTGTATGCCCCAATAAGTATTCCTATGTTAAATTTAAAGAAAACAACTTTTCGTAGTGAAGGGTATTGAAGATTAAAGATAGTCGAATATAGCATTATTACCAGTTTAAAACATCTTTTATTTTATTAAAAAAATAAATAAAATTAAAAAAACTCTTCCTCATTATAAACCTTTAAAAAATATTAAATAAACTCCAAATTTTGATGAATTCCGAATTTCGAATTAATTTCGGATATTATCCACCACCAAAACTGGTAGGTGACTACATTCATTGTATAACATAAAAATCAAAAACCAATAAAGTATTAATGGTTTTATAGTAAATAGTTTTGCATTTCATTTTATTTAAAATTGCGAGAACTGCTTCTGTTGAAATAAAACAAGTTTGATAAAAAATATAATAAAAAAATAATACATTATTTAATTTTATACTCTACACCTCTGGAATTTCTTAATATTTACGCTCCTACTTAAGCACAATGTATATATTTTAGTGAAATTATGGTTGTCTTTAATCCCTCGTTCTTGCTTGTTCAATTTAAAGTCCCTGACATTGAGTATATAAGTATAGGCACAAGATGTAAATTTTTTATTTTTGTGATACTCAAATTTACCATTTTATTGACAAATATGAGTAATTTGCAATGTAAAAATATAGTAACACAATTTTAACGTAAATATGTAAAATTTATTTGCCACATGACAAATGCATACAAAGAAGTTTAAATTGGAACTACCTGGTTACTTGCATCATTTTTTAATAAGTTATACAAAGTTTGACAAAACTTTGAAAGTCCCGTTTCATTTTTTTAATATTTAGAAGTCAAACTGCAAATATACATGATAATTCCTTAAGAATATACAGTAATATGTGACGTTCAAATTAATTTTATGTAAAGGATCCTACTCTCCAAGTGTTTTAGAGACACGCGATAATATTGGTTTAAGTTTATCTATTTGTTGTAACAGTTTCAAAGATATGCGTTATAAAATGTTTCTTTTGCATGAAGACACCTGATCCCCAAGCAATATCCGAAAATTTTGTAGTATTTAATATATTCATAAATTTATCAGTTTTTGGAGATGTTACATAAGCTTTATATTTTTTCCTGTGTAGTATTTTGAACATTCAAATTTACAATTAAAACTAATTGTAAGCACATGATGTTACATACATATGTATATGACCTACTTAAACTGCAAACATTTTTATAAATGGTTAATGTATATATATGAGTTATTATTTTAATGTTGTTACTATAATTATTTTATTTTTCTTTATCCCAACAAACATGATAACAACTTATCAAATGTCAAAATCTACCTAATTGCTTCAATTCAACATCATAGGATATACGAATGACATCTGCATTGCTTCACCGTATCTTCAATACTTTTCACCACAAATATACCGATGTACTTGCACACACACTCACAAATACATATTACATAAAAGTTTTTCTTAAATATAACAACGAAACACTTAATTAGTCATAACATTAGTTAAATTTTTTGCCTATAACTTTTTTCTGTTTGATAATTTTGAAATTGTAATGAGGTATGTTAAATTTAATATTACGGCAAAATTTCGTTATAATTTGTCGATTTATAATTGACAATTTTACGAAAGATCTTCGCTTGAATTTAGAGGTTGTCTCAGATCTATATATCTTTTAAAATACTGAACCGATTTTGCTGGTTTTAAATAAAAAACTATTATAGATGTGACAGAGAGAAGAATAACATAGCTAAAAAAATTTATTGATCAAATAACAAAAGGCTTATTTCATCAATTTAAATTTTACATGTCTCAATTTTGTGTTTTTAATTTAATTTAACTATTTATATTAAGCGTTAAAATTTAAGTCAAATTTTATTTAAACTATTATAATGAAACAAATACGTATAAATTTGATTTAACTTTTTATTTTATATATTTAAATATATAATTAAATATTACGAAATCAATGTTGTAAAAACTTAATTTTACATTGTGTTTTTCCTGAGTGTACTTCTCTTCAAACAATTTTAAAGTAAAACAGATTTGCATTTGACCTTAAATAAAATCTATTAAAGTTAATTTCGTAAAAAATCGCAAAAAAACATAAAAACATATTATTCCAAATTTTATATTAAATCTACTTATGCATATAATTCTTGTATTTTTTTCAGAATTTTGTTCAGAGACCACTTTTTCATTCTTTCACTTTTGCTTCAAAAATTTAATTTTTTGGTAATTGGTAATTCAGCCTATAAATTAAATAGCCCATTTTTAAATAAATGTTTAACATATGTTTAATGTATATTAATCTTTTAATATTATTTTACTATATAAGCTTTGAAATGTTTTCTCCTCAGGAAACTAAAAAAAATAATGAAATTTCAGATTTGCTATAAATCCTTCAGAATTATAAAAAAATATATAGGCCAAAAAACGGTTAATTTAAAAGTGAAAATTTGTTATCACCTTTTCGTAAAAAATCAAAAAACATTATTTTTTCAAAATTCTATATCTAAATCTACAAATTTTGTTTAGAATTTTGTACATAATCCATACAATATTAAAAAATATCATAAAATGAGTTAAAATTTTATACTGTTCTGAAAATCACTTAAACTATAAGGGATATTCCATACATGTAAGCATATTGAAAACTTTTAAAACGTTGTAATTTAAAATTTAAAACCTTTTTATATTTCATTTGACAGAATCTAATTACTTTCTAGATATAAAATCCAGAAATAAACTGCAGAGTATGTAAATATATTTGTTGAAAAACATTCAAAATATTAGAATCGATTCGCAATTCATGTTAAAACATATAAAAACTAAAAATCGTTTAAATGAAAATATAACAAAAATTGTCATAATGTACATTAAATTAATTAATTAAATTAATTAAATTAATTAATTAATTGAATTAATTAATTAATTGAATTGAGAATATTGAAACAGCAGACGTTTATATAAAATAAATTGAACTAAAAGATATGGTCACGAACATTTCGCACTAAAGCCAAAAAGAACATTTATTACCCTTGTCGAATGCTGGTTTTATTGCTTGTCAAACAATTATTTACATTCAGTTTAGTTAAAACAAAAAAATGCATAAAAAATTAAGATGTAGTTTTCCACAACGGCACAGACTCATTTCAACTTACAAGTTTAAAAGTGGAAAATCAAAACTGGTTATTGACCTTTTTTTAACACTCAACAGTAGAAAGAACAAAGCATAGCAAATGGGAAGTAGGGCGATTTTTAAAGTAGTTGCAGAGGTTTATTGCAATAAAAACATTAAAGTAAAAAAGGATGAGAAAATTCTTAATAAAACGAAAACATTACCAGCAACAGTTCAATAGCGTTCAGAAAACAAAATAAATATAATGGAATAGAATGAAAAGCGACAGGCATAAATTTTGGCACAAAGCCAAATCCATGTAATTAAACAATGTCATAAAAAGCAATCACAATCATCACCACTATGATTATCACCATCACTAACATCATCTATCATAAAGGCAAATAATGTAGAGGTGAAAATGTATCGCCGACCAAACCATTTTAAAAATTCTATGAAAACTATTGAAAAATACCAGTAAACAAGATAATAAAAACCGAACTTTATGTCAAAGTCTATGAGCATAATTTATAAAAATTGCTTATCATCTTACAAAATACAAAATTTTTAACATGAAAAAAACGAATACATATGTATGATTTAATTTTTTAATTTAGTTTAGTTAAAATAAAATATTTATACACACATTTTACCTGTGTAAAATATGTATTTTTTAAGATTTTTGCAAGCACTAATATATATTTAAGATATGTGTCGTAATTGTAATGAATATGTTAAATTTTGATGTATGATAAATTAATGATTCTAATACGTACCATGTAACTGTATAATTATATAACTTTTCTGAAGAAACATTTGAAGATTCTTATTAAATACTTAGAAAAATAGGTTTTTAGTATATTCAGTTATATATTCAGATCCATTATCGACATCTGCTAATCCATTATTGATTAAACACTATTTATAGACTTAATTAGAAAATCAGAAATAATGAAGACTTTAAAAATACATTAAGAAAAAAAACAATATTAAGAAAAGTTTATTTTTAATGATTTCGATTCCTGAATGCTTGAACCGTTTTTTTAAACTTTGTTCCCTTTTCTTAGTTATTTCTGTGTATAGATCTGTGAAAGCTTTCATGTGTGAATATATTGCCCACTATGTAGTGTATCGGTGGTTACGGATTAACTTTATACCGTTAATCAGTTATTAAAATATTTTTGGTTGAATTGCCAATAAACCAAATAATTTGCTTCATATAACCGATATCTCATTTATTTCTAAAGGAATTGTAAAATATATTTTTTATGACAGATAATGACGCAGAAAATTTTACAAAATGAACCAATGCATCACCAACGTATTTAAACACTGGAAGACAAAGAAGACTTCATTGGTCAATTTAAGATTTAATTCGCATTAGATGATAACTATTTATAAACAAACACAACCCGGTACCTTGAATGCGCATTAGGTCTAGCCGATATTAAATTTAGATTCTTTATTAAATGAAAAGTCCTTCAATCAACGTGAAAATTTCATTTCAAACAAATGAAAATTATTTTAAAATAAATTTGTTACTTATTTTTAAATGTTATTTTTCTGAACTGACATTTTCATTAATAATAAATGTTTTTTTTTCATTTATTTTAACTGTAGAAAATTACCCACATAAACAGTAGAAATTACTGATTAAAAGAAAGATGAAGTGAGTTTTGAATAAATATACATTGTTATCAATATTGTAAATAAGTGCTAAAATATTGCATTTATAAGTATATATACACACATACAACGAAAACATATATTTTATACCTTAAAGTATACTTATTTCTCGGCTTGAGTATGACTTGACATGCCTTTATTATTTTCTTCTTAATTTCTGCACAAGGAATTAAAGTTTCGAGTTCTGTAAAATAGTAACTAAATGTATGTAATTTTCAATTATCACTTACCATTTCCTGTATTTTCCTTCTTCTTTAAAGTATATAAAATATTTAATAGTATACTTTTTTATTTTATATTTTTGACAAATATGTATACTATTGAAAAATATTAAAAAGACAAAAAGTCTCAAAAATGAATTGAATTTTTTAAATGTTACTGAAAACTGTTTTTATGGTAGTTTGTTTTTTTTTTAATAACATACTAAAAAGCTGAAAAAAAATATTCGAGAAGAAACTATAATATCATTTATTTTCAACTTTGCTGAAAACTTTTTAAATAAACTACAAACAGTTAATGTAAAAATTTTTTGAGTGTGCAGTTAATTTTGATTTTTTTTTAATCACATAAACATAATTCAGGAATTCCACTTATTGGAGATGAGAGACTTAGTCCTGGGAAACTTTCTCCATATAGCAGGATTCGATGTAATGGTTCCATTTGGTCACAATATCCAAAATCCTCCACAAAACCAATAATGACTTTCATTTTTTTTTAAATCTCACAAACTCAATCCAGGAATACTATTAATGGGAGATAATAACCTTGATCCTGGGAAACATTCTCTATATGATGTTTTCAAAATATATAACAAAATCCTCCACAGAAACCATAATGATCAAAAGTTAATTTACAATTTTTTTAAATCTCACAAACACAATTCCGGAATTCCACTTATTCGAGATAATAGCATTAGTCCTGTGAAACATTCTACATATTGTGGGATTTCATTCCAGGAATGGTCACAATATCAAAAATCCTCCACAGAACCCATGATGGTCAAAAGTTAACTTTCAAACATTTTTTAAAGTCTCACAAAAATTCAGGAATTCCACTTATTGGAGACAATAGCCTTAATCCTGAAAAATATTCTCCATATGGTGGGATTCGATGCGGTAGTTCCATTAGGCCACAATATCCAAAATCCTCCACAGAACCCATAATGGTCAAAAGTTAATTTTCAAATTTTTTTTTAAAATCTTACAAACGTGATTCAGGAATTCTACTTATTGGAGATGATAGCCATAGTCCTGGGTAACATTCTCCATATCGTGGGATTCAATGCGATTGTCCCACTAAGTCACTATAACTTAAGTCCTCAAAAGAAATCAAAATCATTTAAACCATTTTTATCATTTTTGTTTATATTGTTCATATTTGGATGATTTATTTAATTTCTACTAATTTGTTAATTTTTTAAAACTGTATTAAATATTGTTTAAAATTGATTTTTAAAGTTTTTTGAGTTTCTTAACAGTTAAATATGTAACGTGTTACGTCGAAACATATTTAACTCGGCATTATGACATAATGCATAAGAATGGTTGGTTTTATTACCTAAAGGCAATTAGATGTGGAATAACTTTAATTTATTCGTATTTGTATAAATTATTAAGATAAAAAATGCTTTTTATTAAAGTTATTATTTCTGAGTTTTAATTTATACTAAATATAAGTTAAGTTAATAATTGTATCATGGTTTATTGTTAAAATTTTTGCGTGGGTTTTTAGCAAAATAGACTCATAGGCGCCACAATTTTTTACAAAATAAAAATAATAAGTAAAATAATTTTACATAAAAACTCAATATTGAAGATACATGTGTATGTAGAAGCATAAACTACAATACAAGTTACAAACAAATCTCACAAATACGAATGACAATAAGTTTATATGAAACACACAAAAAATATATCAAACGTGACAAGTACTTCGAAACATACTTATATAATAAAATGAAAAAAAAACATAACTGTTTCTATATAATAAGCATGAGTTCATGAAAAACTACCAACAAAAGAAAGGCTGTAATGAATGAGTGAGAATTTGAAAACGGTTGTCGCGTGTGGGGTATCTAATAACGAAAGGAAAAAAGGAACAAATATAAAATTTTAGCTCTATCGCAATAAATAGTATAAAAATGAAGAAGAAACAAGAACAACAATAATGAGAATAACTGAAATGGAAATGAAAAGGATTTTCCGTTAACACCGGAAATTTTTTGTTATAGGCGCTGATATGTCTGCTTAAGGCCTAACAATCATACGATGACAACAAACATCCATTTATCAAAAAATAGAAACAAAAACAATAAAGAAAATACTACTAAAAATAACAAAATAATAAATAATGTTAAATGTGTACATGTCAACCTAAATAGGATTTTTATTTGATATAAATTATATTTAAAAGTATTTGTGTGTCTACTCATTTGTTTGAAAATTCAAAATGATCCGGTAATTAATTGTTTGCGATTCTTAACATAAAAAACTAATAACAACATTTGTCATTTAATTTTACTTTACAAATGTATAAAATAAACTAATTTCGTTTAAGAAATTCGTGTTTAAATCACAAATTTTAAATTATTAAATAAATGTTGAAATCTTAAACGAAACGTTTTTGTAATCGAAAAATATGTACATAATATAAAAAAGTATGAATGTAATTAATATTCTGTTATATATTTAACATTTATAAAGATGTCCCGAATTTATAAGATCAAGTAACAAAAGCAAAAAAATTAAATAGATTATTTTTTCATGTACAAATTAAACAACTATTCCTTTCAAGTTTAAAAAAATATAATTATATAATAGTTTTTACACAAAAAATTGTTTTCTCAATGTAAATTTCAATCTTTAAAAAAATTTTAACATATTATGTAGCTGATATAATAATGTTCCAAGTTAATTTTTGATTAAAATCAATATAGTGCGTAAGATTTTCTAAAAATTTAATGTTTACTATTTTTCAATTTAAATATAATTACTATTTAACAATATTAAAGTTTAAATTAAAACATGAAGTATTGTGGTATTTTTTGCAAAACGTAAAATAATTTGTTAAATTTTGTTAAAATATTTTATTTATTCTTGTCAAATAAAATATATTTTAAAAGTAAAGAAAAAACTATGTAAATGAAAAAATATATACAAATGAAGGAATCATAATATCAATGCGAATTTGGAGTCGATGGAAATGCTTGTATACAAATGTCCTTCAGAACAATAGACAATCCTAACAGATTATTACATTATTACGTGTCAAAATAAAATTTGTCTCAAAATAAAAAAATATTCGTATAAATATTTAAAATAAAGGTATACACTTAAAATTTATTAGTAATGTATTTATAATATAAATAGATTATTATATTTACAAATTAGAATTTTTTTTAATATCTATTTAAAATATTTATTTTGACAGAAGAAAACCATTACAAATTATTATTCCATGCGAATACGATCGCAAAAACTTTTACATTACCTTATGAAACCACAAGTGAATGCAACATGTCATTGTAATCTCTTCTCATTCTCAGCGTACTTTAAGTGGATAAATGCCATGCATGAAGGATTCGCTATAATCCTTCAACACAAAACGAACACAGAAAAATGCACCATTAACACTTACAACAGACCTTGGAAAAATGTTTGCAATATAAAAGAAGCAACTTTGATACATAGCAGTACATAAAAAAAAGAAGGAAGAATGCTATATTCGGCTTTGCAAAATCTTCGACACCCTCCACCACAAATGCGTGAAAACATCTCCGGTAGAACTAAGAAGTTTCCTCAGATATATATATATATATATATATATATATATATATATATATATATATATATATATATATATATATATATATATATATATATATATATATATATATATATATATATATATATATATATATATATTATATATATATATATATATATATATATATATATATATATATATATATATATATATATATATATATATATATATATATATATATATATAATTATATATATATATATATATATATATATATATATATATATATATATATATATATATATATATATATATATATATATATATATATATATATAAATATTCACTTTCAATCATGGCACATACTTGCCACATGAGTAAATTTTTAATATCAAGTAGAGAGGAAGCATAATATTTAGGAAGCAAAATATTTAGTTACCGATACTGGCCGATACTAATGATCTGATACTACTGATAAATAATCAGTAGGCTTTAGAGTATAAAAATTGAAAAAATATATATTTAAATTAATGTTAAACAGACCTCCCTCTTAATATCCATGTTTGATTTAAAATATTTGTCAAATTTCAATTATGGAATAATAAAAAGATATTTCATATGTTTCTGATACAGGGATCATACATACAACCCTTTTAAATTCAAATTATTTTATATGTATAACATTTCACACAATAATTTTGACTTAATCAAAAATTTTCCAATTCATTTAACATTTCTTTAAGAGAAAAAGAATAAAAAATTTGTAAAATAATTTTAATAATTTGTCTTCGTTTCTTTTTCAATTTAAACAAAATGGAATATTTATTAAAAAAATCTTGTTAAATTTATATAAAATTGTAATACTTCATTTTTTCTTTGAATAGCTGATACTGTTGTTATATTTTACATTTTCTATGGCTTCTTATCTATAAAATACCAAACTGGATCTAATAATTCACTTTCATCCATGATGTTTTCTCTTGTACAATGTTAAATGTTTTTCGACTCATTCACTCATCCACCCAACCATTAATTCCATCATTATTCGCATTCGCAGCAATAATACTAATGTTTTGTAATAATCATCAGAATTTATCACAGGAAAAGCATGTACAAAAGTACAAATAAGAAGACTGCTAGCAATTATCACAATAGTAAAAGAAGAACTTTTAATGATAATTGTAATTAGTTGCTATATTTCTTCAAAAATTTTACGATAAATAATAAATATATGCGAAATGAAAAGAAACACAAATAAATTGAAATCCAATCAACTACAACAAGACCTTGGAAAAATGAACTATTAATTTATTTATTTTATAATGTCTGTACATTATTTCAAAATTATAACATTTTTAAATTGACGAATGCATTAAATATAACGTTTTTAAATAAAATGTATTTTACATTATCTGAAGCCGTTATCATATATTCAATTTTGCTTTACAAGATCATACATTGGTCTGAAATTAGCTAAATATATTAATTGAATTGTTCAAACAAAGATTCCACAATATTATACTACTAAAAATATATAAAATTAGAGGATAATTAGTATAACTTATGCACATTAATGAAAATTTTATTAGTTAAAGTGCCATGTAATAAAAAATAGCGTTCCTAATTATTTATCTTACGTACTCCATAATTTGGACCGATCGCCATATGGCGATTATCATATTTTTAGAGTTAATAAACAGAAAATTTACTTAAACTAAATTTTAATATTATAAATTGAAGCAGTGAGATGTATTGTTGTTATTGGTCGCAAAATTAAAAAAAATTTAAACTAAATAAATCGTTGAATGATTTAATAAATACGATCCGATCAAAATACTTTTTTAAATTATTTTAGGTCAATGAATGTGAATTTACTTTTACTTACCTTCAATCAAAGAAAGTAAAATTAAGAAAATTAGACTGCATCGGGGGAAAAAATGTTTTTCCCTATAATTTTGCTGCTGATTGCTATTGAATTGCTGTGGCGCATGATAATGGTTCAAATTATTTTCCTGAAGATGTTGACCTAAATATAGTGGTCTTAATAAAGTTAATGGTGATGCTCTATAAGTTTCATGGTAACACTTTTCAGGTTTCACTTGAGAATTTTTACACATTTTGAATTAATATGTATATATATGTTAATATTTTAGCGAAAATATATATTACTACTTTGTAAAACTTTAAATATATACATATGTTTGTTAAATGAAATTAATATTACTTTGACACACATTCTGCAAATTGCACTTTCATCATTTTCCAACTCTCATTTACCCTATTTCAAACTTATACAGTAGAACCAATATGAAGACCACCAGAGACATTAAAAATAATTCGTCGCTTTCTTTAGTTGCATTGGAAATTACTCGATCAAGTAAAATAGAAATTATTTTATAGTTTTTACAATAACCAACCTACTTATTCCATTTACTAAATATATTTTTTTCAAGTTACTAAAATTAAATTTTAAATAGTTTTTTTATGTCGATAAATTTGCAATCGTTTCGTCGGGACCTAAAATGAAATTTAGAAATTGATATAAACGTTAATAAACATTCAATAAAAAAAAAAAATTATATATATATATATATATATATATATATATATATATATATATATATATATATATATATATATATATATATATATATATATATATATATATATATATATATATATATATATATATATATATATATATATATATATATATATATATATATATATATATATATATATATATATATATATATATATATATATATATATATATATATATATATATATATATATATATATATATATATATATATATTAAAAGGAGTTTGCATATATATATATATATATATATATATATATATATATATATATATATATATATATATATATATATATATATATATATATATATATATATATATATATATATATATATATATATATATATAATTCCATCTTAATATTACAGAATGACACAGTTAATACACACTCTTCTCCACTTGTGGTATGGCGTGTCAATAGATAGACGGACATAGCTTAATTATTATACCAAATTTATATGACAATAATTATTAAAATCGATTAAGAATAATAAATTGTAACCAAAAAATAAAACTAATTTTATGAATCAAATATATATTGTATACGTTTGCGAATGTATATGTCTGTTTATACGAAACATATCGTATTTATAGATTCACATTTTGATATGATGTAAAAATAATATACATTATAGAGTCTGAGATGATTCCATCTTAGCGTTACACACAGGATGTCAAAGTTAATATACCCTCTTCACTATTTGTGGTGGTACATCAACTATGTGAGCGTGCCAGGAGGCAGATGGACATAGTTTAGTTATATACCAAAAATTTTAAAAATCGGTTAAGTAGAAAAAAGTTATAACAAATAACAAAAATATAATTTTATAACTCATTTAGTGTTTCTATGTTATATTAAAGAAAAACATTTATATATTGTATACGTTTGCGAATGTATGTGTCTGTATATATACGAAACATATCGTATTTACTTCACACTCATTTGTGGTAAAAGAAACTGAAGATTCGGCATAGCCGAACATAACATTACAATTTGTTTAATACCTTTTCAGCCCACAACCAGACTGCTACTTGGTGACAATAGATTAACTAAATTAAATCTAAATTCATTTTAGTTGCAGGTTCTTCATTATTAACTTAAAAGAATATTATTAAATAATTTTTCTTACATTCTGTATATTTTCCGAAATCATTTCTCCATGGCTTACTATTAAAATATTTTCCAATATTTTTTGATGAAGATTAACTGATGTTTTTATTAGGATAATTTGTATTTTGTATATCACAATTGTATTCAACTGTATTCAAAAAATATTTTATTATATTTTAAATTTATTAAAAGTATTTATAATTTCAATAAATATTAATATTTCATTTATTATCTTTTTTATTTTTAATGCACATGATATAATAGTTTCACTTTCCAAAGTTATTATTTTATTGTTAACACACATATATAAAATTTAACCTCGCTTATGTATGGAAACATACACACACATTTTTAATTATTGCAAAGCTTACATTCACCATACGTACGAAACATCGACTTTATGTCTTTATTAAGTATTGCATTGGACTTCGTTAACTAGTTTTAAATGCACTGTTAATATATGTAGTTAATAGAAATGAACTGATTTTTTTTCTATTATTTTTTGTTGTTATATAAAATTTTTGACTTTTTATTATATATACTTTATTAAATAAATTTTCTTATTCCTTTTGGACTTTTTATAATTTATTTTATTATTTCAATTTTTCATACACTGACATTTTACATACCCACGCATGCAATTGGAAACGCGTGCTGTAATCTCAACTCACAAAATGAAACTACCAAGTATTTGTCACTATTACAATTTATACTGTATGTTTTTTTTAACATTTACACTCGCTTAAAATTAAATTGAGAGAAAAAGAGGGAAAAATATGAAATGTTTATGTTATTTATGTTTTCTGTTATTATTTCCCAGTTGTTATTATATTTTTCCACCAACAACATAGCCTGCTTTTACAGTGTTGTTAGAGAAAACAATATGTCCATAAATTGGGAATTGGAAAATAATGCTCTTTTCTCATAAACTTTTGAGAACTGAAGAAATATTTTTATGAAATTTAGTATCGACTCTTCAAACGAACATTTATTTGAACTATACGTTTCCTGATACTGTTGTTAGCAGTAAAATCTTCTTCTGATTTCACATTTTTCTTTGTGCCAATGGCAACGTAAAATAAACCCTTCAAGACTTTTTTTCTTAGGCAAATACATATTCTCTCGCTAATACATCAACAGTTATTTCATCCCTCTCTGTTATTCGGACATATAACGCTATTTGTATTGTCATTAAATGAGATTTTTCAGAAAAAAGTATATAAACGTTTTCGAACACATTAAATATTAAATATAACAGTAATTACTTTTTAATGGGCTTCATCGTCATGAGTTTATAATTAATTTTATAATAAATTTTATAATTCATCAAAATTTTAACGTTCGTAATAAAATATCCTTTTACGGAAATTAAAAACCTGATTTGTAACATACTTTAAAGAATATCTGTTAATTAAATAAATTAACAAAACAGATAAACATTGAAGTGAACATATCATATCCGACAAAAAAAAAAAAAAAAAAAAAAAAAAAACAAACAAACAAACTTATCGAATTTATTTATATCTCTTTGATTCAACAAGAACGTTGTGAACTTGAACGCTGATTGAATTTTTGCAGTAGTAGATGCGCATTTATAATTACATATGTATGTGTGTAAGGATATCCACAAAATAGCAAAAAATTTTCAAAAAAAGAGTGTTTGCGCGTGACTCTCATATAATGTTACTAAAATGAAATGTTAAAATTTATAATTTACCAAGGTGGAAACGGGTAAATTAAAGAGAAAACTTCCTTTTGTGTTT
The DNA here is from genome assembly GCA_004302925.2 of Cochliomyia hominivorax. NCBI lineage: Eukaryota > Metazoa > Arthropoda > Insecta > Diptera > Calliphoridae > Cochliomyia > Cochliomyia hominivorax. The sequence continues at coordinate 89,072,764 of PYHX02000494.1, forward strand.
TTTTTTTATTGAATAACAATAGTTATCAGAATTTTTTAAAATAGAAACACAATATTTGGAATTCCGGGCTAGTCAATTTATCTTTTCTAATAAAAATATTTTTTCTTTAAATTGAAGAATTTTCTTTAATTATACTTAAAAAATTTAATTAAAAATAAAATTTCGTTTAAAAATAAACGAAAATGTGTTAAATCAACAGATATTTAAAAACGGCAATAAAGCATCGTAAGTAAAATAACACTCAAATTTATTCAATTCTATGTACTAAAAGTAAGTTAATTTGAATATTTTGTTTATTTTACTTTTTTTAGAAGTCCAACCACCTTTTTTGTGTAGGGTATAATGAGTTTTTTCCTATTTTTGCGATTTATTTCTTTATAAAAGTTATATTTTTCCTTTAGTAAAGATTTGAAATATTTTTTGTTTGAAAAAATCTAGTAAATTTTTTTTGAGAATTTCTTATTTTTTTACGTTACACAACGGCAATACTGAATATTTTTAACATATATATTTTTACATATGGACATGTAAGAGGTTTTTAACAATTGATTTAAGAAGGACATGTTCCTAGTGGGCCCCGGGGATGGGCAGTTGACCTCCACAACTGGTCGCCTTGGGTAACATAATTTTTCAAAAATCACCAAAATTTCATTTATGATTTGATTAAAAGAATAATAATAATAAATAATAATAATATAATTGGATAAAATACTTTCTACGCTAGCCCTATAAGAATTTCGTTTATTTTATTTTTCTTTAATATATCTTTAGTTATAAGAGATTTCGCACATATGTAAACATTTTTTGTAGAGAATTATAAGAACTACCTATACGTATTTTTTTCAATCAAATCAGAAATGCATTTTCGGTGATTTTTTACAAAATTCAAATACCCGAGATGACAAACTTTGGAGGTCTCCCTCGAAATGTATTGGAAAATGCCTCAAGAATGTCCATGTGAAATTTCATTAAAAAATGCTCAGTGGTTCCAAAATTACAAACAAACATTAAACATAAATTAAACATAAATCTTTCCAATCTTTCATAAGCTTTCCAACCTTTCATAAATCTTCCATAATACCTCAAATCTTTTCTTATAATCATTCTGTGCATATTTATGCCTTACGGATCCAAAGTCATTATTTCTATAGCCGGGTTTAAGAAGTTTTATCCATGTCCAGCGATTTAATGTGGACACATGAGGCAACCTTAAATTTAATTTATTTCTTAGGAAAATATGTGTATAACTGGGATTTATAAAATATATTTTGCGCTAAAAATTTAACTTCTTCAGAATATTCCTTTGGTCGAAAGGTCAACAGAAGTTTTAAAAAGGTCCTGCTTTCAGTACTAATATTACCTATAGATCTCTTAGATACTTTTCTCCATTTCTAAAAATTAATTTTTTTGACAGTTTAAGTTCTTTTAGATTTTAATATATTCAGTGCCATATTGTTCGAAATTGTAAAAAGGTTACTTCAATTAAAGCGAGAAATAAATACTTAATAATTAATTGAATAAATGGAATAAATTGTTTGTAAAAATTGATAAAGTTAAAAAATAAAAAAGTTGAAAATATATGTTTATGGGGACAAAATTAAAATTAATTAATTTTTCGTATTGTTGTCATATTTTACTGAAAAAATTTCAACTTTTAAATTAGAGCCTTTTTGTATTCTGCTTTTTTATACTGATTTTCTAGCTTGTATATGTTTTTCAAAATTTCTGCAGTAGAGGGATTCGAACTTTTTCCTTCCACATTTCATAACTCTAAGTAAAAAGTATATTCGATACTTCCTCCATTTCAATTAAATTTACAGCCTTTAATTTTTTCCTCCACCGTTTAAACTTGAAAAATGATTTTTCACATACATATATAAAATTTTTTATCATAACCCTTCTCAGAAATTTGGCATTTTCCCGCCAAATCTGTCCTAATATTTTATTCAACGAAAGAAATTTAAACATTTTTAAAACTTTGAAATCTCGTCTTGATTTTGACATTTCTTTATATATTTTATGCCTGAATCTGTTTTTAATCTAAAAGAAGCTATATTGTGAAGCCATTTCATATGAAGAAAAATGTCATGTATCATCCCCTAATCGTCCTTAACGGTCGTAGAGATTCAGCTTTTTTAAATAAAAATGCAATAATGTCGCTCTCCAAATCTGCAAAAATTTAATTTAAATATTTTCTTCCATTAGTTGTCCTAGATCTTGAAGTATCGAACGTCTTCAGGTATTTTTGGCCGGTCAAAGCTTCTTGAACTTTGAGTGTATTTTCTGATAGTATGGCCAATGCATCTCCATTTTCTACATTTTATTTGTATTATTATAGGTCCCCGTTTGTAATGGTCCAGAGATCTATATTGTTGATGTTATTAGAATTTTAAGAATGATAATCATTCTCTAATGTCTTTGCCTTAAGAATATTCAGTTTTGTGTATACTTCGGTATATTTAATTTAAAGATTTAGGAAATAAAACGTTTCCTGGAAAAAATTGCAAATATTTATAGCACGTTTTTTTTTTTTGGTTAGAAATGAGCTAACAATAAAGTTATTTATATAGAAACAGTTTATTATCCATGTTTAAATAAAAATAAAAAATATATGTATAATTTAATTTAATTTAATTTTATTTTATTTTATTTAAAATAAGTGTAGTTTATAATTTTTTTAGTGGCAGCACTGATAAATACACAAACAAAAACATATACGTACGATGAGAAAAACAATTTTTTACGATGAGAACAAAGAGTTTTTACGTTCTTGCTTGTGTTACGCTTCCTTCTGTGTTTTCCACCGCGTCATACAAAATTTTGAAAAATATTTTTATTCAATATTATATTCTTTCATATAACCTAAAATTATAAGAATTAACAAATTTACGAATTTTCTTCGCTTGAACTTAGAAATTGTCTCAGATATCGGTCTATAATTTTAGATAAACTAATCTGATTTTGGTGATTTTAAATAGGAAACTTCTCGGCAATAACAAATATTCAGGGCAAATTTGAGGACTGTCACTTATTGTAGATAATACCGTGCCAACAACGGACTGGCAGAGAGACAAACAAACAGATAGACATTGACAATTGACAAACTCATAAAATTTTTTTGGTTGAACTTAGAGGTTGTCTCAGGTATCGATCTACATCTTTTGATATAATAATCCAATTTACTGGTTAAAACGTGTACTCGGGCCAAATTTCATTCAGGTCAATAATTGTGGATGTGATAGTGCCAACAAGAAACAGACAAATAGACGAACATATCTAAATCGAACATATCTAAATCACGAAATTTCTACGCTTGAACTTAAAGGTTGTCTCAGATATCAGTCTGCGTTTTTTAATATAGTAAACCGATTTGCTGGTTTTAAATATGAAACTTTCCAGGGCAAGAAAAAATACTGAGGTCAAATTTCATCTAGTTCTGTCAATTATTGTGGATGTTAGCATGCCAACAAGAGATTGACAGACAGACAGACAGACAGACAGACAGACAGACAGACGATCAGAGCTAAGTCCTAATACTACTCTTAATTCGGGTTTTTGGTGCTACTTTATTTTCAAAAAATCCTTTATTAAATGTCTGCTTATATGAAAACTAAAATGAAATATGACCTCATATACTTGAAATTTATAACACATGTTGATACCGAGCTAAAGTTTTTAATGGTACATTTAATAAAAAAACTTTAGTATCAAAAAAATGTATCAGCTGGGAAAAATATATTTGTTTTTTAATGTAGAAATGTTATCGTAAATAAGTAGGAAGTAAAGACATTTTAATAAAATTTATCTTAATATACCCTCTTCTCCACAGTGGATATAAAAAGTGAAAACAACATGGTCACATGATAACATATTAAAACTAATTGTGGAAGTAGTTTATTGTAATCTTCACTTATGCGTAGAACAAAGTTTCTATTATTTTATTAAAGGCGATCTGAAAAAAATATGAAAACTATAGTGTACGTGTGATTATAAATCTTCCTCGCACTTTTGTATTTTTCTACTAAAAAAATACATGTTGTTTAAAAATCAAGGATAATGCAAATAATAGGCAGGTTTTACTGATCAGGCTTGATGGACATCCATTACAGGTTCAAATGCTTAAGCTGACTTTATTTATTTTTTAATTAATTTCTTTATTTCTTGCTATAAAAACCATCATAATTACTTTACCCTTAAAGTTATTAATAACTATTAATTTTATTTTTTCCATGGTGACGAAAGTTGTTTCAGCATTCTAAGTCCTTCTTTTCCTTTAATTTAGACTTTCAATTCAAATTTAATTTATAAATTTTAATATTTTTCATATTTCGCAGAAACAATATATTTTTGTATAGTCAGAAAATGGAACCCTGTTGCAGTAACGTTCCTTTTACCGATCATTTCAGTGCCATTGCTGATGGATTTATTTATTCAATATATTTTTAATTAGCAAAATTAATTTTATACGTGTTAGTTTCAGACAGGAAACCTTAATACTATTCAAACTTCAAAACTCTACGATAAAGCAATAAAATGTACGATCGCACGTTAACTTTTTGAATCGATGGCACTTGTTGATACGATGAATTATTGATACGATGAATTATTGATACGATGACTTCTTTGTACGATATAAAAGCGAAACAGCATGCCAATAAAGCTTTTAGTCGAACAAAGTTAATTGAACAAAAGTCTCAATGGTTTCGTTGTATATATTTATAACCTCTACACGTCATATAGTAATTATGTATTTACTTTTATTATATGCTTTCCATCGATTAGAAGGTGAGTAAAATTAATATTAAAAAGAGATCTATAAAATAACAATATTTGAAAAAAATATAGCAACGAGTATATCACTAATACCATTAAAGGCACGAAATGTATATCAAGTTTTAAGAAAAAGTAATAATATGGATGCTATACCAGAGGGAAGGGTTGTAACTCAGGGAATTGCGGCTGTTACTGGTTTTACATTGGGTTTAAAAAAAGCTATAGGAGCTACACTAGTTTATGACATAATAACAGCTAATATAACAGAAGATGCATCAAACCCAACAGTTACCACACCCATGTACACGACCCAGGAAATATGTTTTAGTTCTAGAGGCGCCAGAAGTCTTTATGAGGCTGAAGCAGTAGCAGAAGCATTTAGCCGTCTGGAACTGAAAGAAAACATAAATCAGGTTCCAATACGCAGAAGTCAAAAGAAGCGGGTTTTAAAACCAAAACGAGATCGTAAAAAGAATTTTAGTAACAAAAGTCCCAAAAGAATACGTGTCATAAAAACAAAAAGTTCTTCCGATATGAGCTCAGAAACATCGGAGGGATCTGCAACATTGGTCATATCAAACAATAAAATTCAAACTTCACAACCAACTGGAGCGTTAGACCGTACAAACTTAAATTCGCAATTTGATACGGACACTACCAGCACCACAACCTCAACAGATAATGATCAGACCATAACATGTATTGTAATACAAACTCCAAAAACATAATACATTCATAAAAAACAAATATTAAAATGTTTTCATTATTATTTTCTTCATATAATAAAAGCAAATTTTTAATAAAGTATAGTAACGCGTCAAGATTTTAGGCCAATTAGAAATTAAAATATGAGTTTAAATAAAATTTTGCTAATGAGGTCTCAGCAGTAAACGTTCATGTTACACCAGCGATGCTTTTGTTGAAGTTGTTGTAAATCTTTCATCAAAATATCGGTAAAAGCACAGCTTGACAACACTTCATTAGTTATTGATGACTGTAAGCAATATGTTTCTAACTTGTATTTATACATAAATATTTGTGTTTTGGTTGAAAGATATTGAAGACTTAAAAATAAGCAACACAAACTTATTTATACCTAAATATTTGTGTTTTGGTTGAAAGATATTGAAGACTTAAAAATAAGCAACACAAACTTTCATATGCATGTTCATACAAAAAATTAAATCATCACTGAAAATAATTTTAAATTAAAATCTAAAGACAATGTTGATTTCTTTCGAATTAGATTCACCATAAATGAATTCATGATTAAATAAAAATATACGTATTAACATCACACCAAGTTTTAATATTATATAAAGTAAATTTCTTAAATTTTATTTAAGTAAATCTAGTAGAATTTGAATGAAAAATATTATAAAAAAATATTATGCAATTGTGAAACAATGTTCAATTATACAGTGCCGGACAAAACTATGACACAACAAGCATTTTAGGTGCTCGATGAAACAGAATATAATCTAACTTATATTATAGCTCATTTACACTACAACAAACGTTGTGAATATTAAATATTTTGGGAATATTAACGGAACTTTTTAAAAAGATCAAAATATATTATTCAATTTCTTTTGATAACCAAAGAACTATTATAAGTTCAATTTGACGTAATTATTCGTAATATATTTAATCTTTTTAGCTCCAATATAAACCGCCGAAAAAAACATTTTAAATGGCATAAACCTCACAGAAATATAAATTTCATAATAATGTACTACACTCCTAAGCACAAGTCAAAAAAGAGACTTATATGAGGGTCGTTCATTAGTAATTGGCAGCTACTATTTATAACCAACCATGTCTTTATATACATACTATTTATAGCATTTGTAAAATCTATTACTCAGCAGAGTATTAACACCAACATTTATATCGCCATCAATTCTCTAAGACAAAGTCGTTCATATTCCGATTAAATAATTTGAATTTTTTATTTATTTTCTTTTTTATATTATGTAATTTTTCTCTCATCTCAAAAAGTGAAAGTATGGGTTTCTTTGTTAGAGTTGTAGTAACAAACAAATATAATAAATAACAAATATAAAAAAATATTTAAACTAATTATAATTCTTTGTAATATACAAAGTTTTTATATAAAATTTATATTGATTAATATACATAGATAAAACACTTACCATAATTTATCCAACAAACAAGATGCGATCTTATTAACTCGTTAATAATTAGTTGTAAATTTTCAACTGAGAAATTTACATACAATTCCCTGATAATATTTATAGTACCACAATTCCAATGACTATATAGTATAGAAGTACAAACTTTTTGACGAAGTCAGTGTAGTCACAATGTAAAGTGTATGATCATATTTCCAATGAGAACATTAGTTTTTCAAAGTTTTAGTAGTACTAAAATGTAATTAACATAGTTAAACACGAATATGGAATATGTCAAGAACTATAATTGATTGAGTTCTGAAACTTAGTATATATATATATATATATATATATATATATATATATATATATATATATATATATATATATATATATATATATATATATATATATATATATATATATATACTGGTCCTATAGTTCCTACATTTTTTCCAGTAAAACAGTTCCTTGAGTTTCTCGTAGTTATAGTTCTTTAGATATTCGATTATCAATATTTGCTTTGCGGGGGCGGTACCCCTCTCACATTGTTCTGTTTTTAATTTATAAAAATTTTCAATAAGAAAGTACTACAATTTATTACATCCAATATATTTAGTATCAAAAACTACAACATACAACTAAATTACCAATATTTTAACAAAGTAAACGTACCTATTTATATAGATGTATATTAACATTGCTTAAAATATATAAATTTGTATAGTTAAAAAATAACAGAGAAATTTTTGTTAATGCGTAATAGCCTGGGGCCTTTAATAAATATTTTCTTTGTTAAAAAAAAACCTAAAACTTTAAAAGCTTCGATTATATGTTCGGCTATTGTTTTGAATGAATTAAAGTGTGTTTTTATGAACAGTTTTGGTTAATAAAAGCAGCTGAAATAAAAAATAACTTTCAGTTTTCATGCTTGACATCTCGCGGAAAAGAACATACATTTTTATTTTTTTACCGTAACGTAAAAAACACTTTTAAGTGTTTTATCTAAGAAATTTATAATATGAAAATAAACTCTATATTACGATTTACAATTATTCTATCAGTATTAGCTGATGCGACACTCAATGTTAATGGTAAAGTTTTTAAAACATATTGCTGTTTATATAAATAAATAAATATTTTTTAAGCTGCTAGACGTGTAATACTGCGCCCTTTATCGTCGCAGGAAGTTGTTAGAATCCTTAAGATAGCTGGACGTGAGGATGCTATACCTGAGGGTCGCGTGGTTACGCAAGGTTTAGCAGCAATGACTGGTTTTGCTTTGGGATTAACTAAAGGTATTGGAGGATCTATACTATTTGATTTGGCCACATCAAATGCAACTTCAGATTTTATCAACAACTTTAATATTACTGGTATGATGGGCGATTATCAGGGTATAAATATGACAGCTCTAACCCAAATGTTTTCATGGGGTTCTGCTAACAATTCCAGCGGAATCAGATATAAAACAACCGAAATCTGCTTTAATACTCGAATCGAAGACCCTGTTGTTGAGGAAAAGGCAAAGCAAGCAACTGTTACATCACCTGCAGTTACTACAGGGACAGCAGATGAGACAGGTACTGATACAGCTGGTGCGGATGATACTGGGACCGGTGTTGCCGGCGGTACTGCAGCCAGTACTGATTCTGACGCTGGATTCGATACAGTTGTTGATACAGGTGATGCCACCAATACCAAGACAAATACATATACCCAAACTGGTACTGGAGACGATCAGACTTGTATAGTTTTACAAAAGCCAATAGTGCGTAAACGTCGGTCATCGCATCGGTAACGTTGATTTTATTAATTATTTCTACTATAAGTTTTTTAAAGTTATTTATATAATAATAACAATAATAATTATTTATTTGCTAAATAAAATTTACATGCGTTATATTCTGTTGTATATGAGGTCTACGTGAAATAACTTATCAAATTTTGAATTTAATTTTGATTTTTCTGACTGTTTATATAAATAAATATAATGACTATTTTATTTAAATCATAATACATAATAAACAGTGGAGCCAAATTGAACTAACTAATTTAAAATTATTTTATCGAAATTGAAAAAACAACAAAAAATGTATTTAATTATTTATTAGAAAATTTCAAGTTAAAATTATGTCAAACGACATAAATCTTTTTTATACGTGAATATCAGAAAAATATTTTAAAATAAGATTTTCTTTACAGATCATATTAAAAATTTTACGAAGGTCGGTCTAAAATAATGTATGAAAAAATTACAATTAAGTTAAGAATTTTGACAAAAAATTGTTTTCGGAAGTTCTCAAATCACTGGAATCATAAATTATGTCTAAAATAATGTATGAAAAATTACAATTAAGTTAAGAATTTTGACAAAAAATTGTTTTCGGAAGTTCTCAAATCACTGGAATCATATATAAATTATGCTTATTATAAAGCATATATAAAATAAACACCCAAAAAATATTTCCTGCCGGACGCCAGTTATAACGGCAGGGTTATTTTAATCAGAATACATGGATATTTTTTCTTGTATTAATGAATTAAATACATGGACAAGTTTATATACATCATACAAAAATTTCAAACAAATCTTATTATTCGTTTCAATATTATTAACGTTCAAATATTAAATTTATTTTTTAAAAAGCAGCAAAAATTCAAAAATTTAAGTTTTTCACAAAATGTTGGCATTTAATAACATTCCATTTACTTTTTCTTAAATCTTTAAGTACAATCGTTTTCTCACATAGTTGATTTGAGAATTATTATCATTTTTTATTCAGTTTAATGATTTGAATAATTTTACATCGTAGAATTCTCTACAAGGATTATGTTTTTAAATAACTTTGTAGAAGTAAAATTCTAATGAAAAAAATTAAAAAAAACTGCATTTATTGTGATCAATGTTAAATCAAAAAATTTTTATCTATGAAGGAAAAACACAAATGAAAATGTAAATTTATGTCTATTTTAATTTATTTTATTTTGATTTTTTCTTTTGTGCATAGTTATCAAATTTCAACGAAGTTCCCTTCCATACATTCCATAAAATCATATTTACATTCAAAAGATTTTTTTAAGAAAATTATGGAAAATTGCTTCACATAAATAAACTTAACTTTGTTCTTGAAAAAATCCAAAAATATTCAAATGCTTTTTTTTTCAGCGGAGTTTTATGATGTGATACTTATACTTACTAATATGAACCACATTTTTTAAGAGCATAAAACCCCATACTACACTACTAGAACTTTTCCTAATTAAGTTTTGATTAACACATATATACATCTAGGAAAACATATATTGCTAATTTAAATGTGAATTTATGTTTTTATTGTCGGGTGCAAATGTAAAATTCCAATCATTCCAATAAATTCCAGCAGAATGATAAAAACATCACTTGGGAGATAAATTAGACTATTATGAATAGCGATATAGTGAATAAGTAAATTGTTAACATTGTTGTAGTTTGAAAATTTTTTGGCAATAAAAGAAGGGTTTATTTAAATGAAAATAAACCAACAATAAACAGCTAATAAATTTTACATTTTGTTATAGTTTTCCAATCTTTTGTCACACGAACAAAAGCGTTCGACAAACAGAAACAGGAAGTAAATGTAATAATGTAATATTTACCATACATTGTACATAAAATATTTTGAAATTTCGAATAACCTTAACTTTTGCAGAGATTTTATTAAAAAAAACAATGAAATTGTTCTAAAATTTAAGCGCTTACAGTTACCTTAACAGCAATTTAAGAACATCAAAATCTTTCATTTTAGAAGCCAAATTACTGGTTATTGCAAAAAAGTTATTCTAAATAATTTCTAAAAGAGAATTCGGTATTTAGACCAAAAAAAAAACAAATAATATAATTCGTTGCAAAAACAAAATTTTAATATTGTAGACCTATAATTGTGGATAGGATTATTTCCTCTACGATTTATATACGCAATACCCAACCATCATTTTATTTGGTCTTGTTTAATTGTGTGTAGTAAAAATAATTTAATATTCAACCCTTAGTTTTAAGTTTATAAAAAACTATAGCTAACGAAAGATAGCAACGAATTTCAAAAAATCACTACGGCAACCCCAATAGAGAAAGATGATATCAATTCAGGAAACGGAAGGATAACACCGTTAGACTATAATAACACAACTATCAAATAACAGTATTGGCAATAGATTCATCTATATCTCGAAAAGTGGGTAGTGTCAAAGAACTATCTATATTGGGAATGGAAGTTTACTACTAGTAGACTACAAAACATCGACCGCGCAAAATTCCCAGACACGTGTACTCATACATTTTTATATAGAAAACAGATTCAATGGTTTAATGAAAACTGGGTAGGTAGGAACTAGCTTTATTGGGAATGGAAGAGTGCTACTAGTGTATTATAAAACAATAGCATTCTCAGACATTTCCAAGAAATCTGATAATCTCTGGTAAAGTATAGATTGTTAAACCTCACAAAAGATTTAGTGTATTGTAAATGGAGAAGAACAAAACGAAAAGCTAAATAAACTTGAGCGATTATAAATTTCTTTGGGCATTTTTCATTTTCTAAAAAATTTTAATTGTTAACATTTGAATATTTCGCGCTTTAGTTTTGGTTTGGAATTGTTTTTTGCGCACTTTTTTGGCGTATTGACCATTTACGCTTTGTCAAATCAACGTCAGGGTTAAGAGCTTTGATTTTGTGTCAATTTAATTCTGTATTTTACTTATAAATATGTATTGTTGAACTGATGTTGTTGCAGAGTATTTATTTTGAGACCATTTAATTTCTTTTGACATAAATGTTAGTACAATTAAAGGAAGACCATATATTTCATTATATTCAATAACTTTAAACTTTAATAAAATAAAATTTACATCTACAAAGGATCATTAAAAAATTATAATATAATTTTATAATATAATTATAAATTATAATATTATTCTCAACATCTATGTAAAATAAACTTCTGATACTTATAAATATAACAAATATTAAATTGCACCAATAACCATTAAATAGTCCCACTTTTATATGAATATGATTTATAGCTTATAAAACTTTTAAATTTGAACCAATTCTATTGAAATTTGGCACAATTAATTTTTTAACTATTTTAAATAAATGTTATACATTTTATTAACATGGGTTCATATTTTGATATAACTCCCATATAAGGTCCCTTCATAAGGATTTATAGCTTATAAAAGTTTTAAATTTGAACCAATTTTTAGAAAATTGGTTTAAATTTAATTAGAAAAATCTCGATCCATATTTTGATGTAGCTCCCATATCGGGCTCCTCTCCGAAAACAGTTTTCAGTTTATAAAACAAGTAAGACTGATCATTTTTAATGTATCTGCTTTTCTCGAAACAGCGAAGGAATTTGTAATTGCTCATGAGTATTTGTTCCTCTTCATTTCCAAGTTGATTAACTCATTACCTAGGTTCCAAAAAATCGCTGAATCTTCACTTTCTATGGGCAAAACGAATTTTAGCTACTTCTTTGACACTTTATACATTTAATTGATGAAACTTTATGAGCAAAATGGAGGAGCCAGATTTTTTGGAAACGTGTTTGGCAATTTTTTTTCACGGTTAATGCTTTATAGACTACTAATAGTATTCGATTCCCAATATAACTAGTTTCTGACATTACCCGTTTTCCGAGATATATGTTATTATAGTCTAAAAGTTTTTTCTTCCGTTACCACTTGTACATTTTCCGAGATTTATTAATTTAAAAAATTGTTGAAAGCAGCGGAATTGGATTTGCCGTGGTGATTTTTTAAATTCGTTGCTATCTTGGCGGACGTAATAGTTTTACACATTCTGATCTATTTTTTTAATTTGTATATGTGGCAATAAATAAATGAAATAAATCATTTATTTATCAGCAAAGAATTGAAGTCAAGTTTTTAATCAAAATATTCTTGCTGCATAATGGATGACGAAACGTATTTACCTAAAAAAATAATGTAGTAATTGTACCAAGAGGCAAAGCTAAGGATAATGAAGATTTTTGAAGATTTTTCGCAAATTCCTGGTCAAAAACTTTATGTTCCTGATGTCTGGAAAATTTAAGAAAATTTTAGGAACTAAAAGCTATCAAGATTTTCCAAAAATTCTTAGTATGGCAACAATATGCAATTGGGGCAAAAGAAGTTAATCATTTGTTACAACGGTATTCATAAATACATGATAATTTAGATTACTTTTCAAATAAAAATAAACCTTATTTTGTTAATTTATGGATTACGTGAATTCTTTGTTATCATTTTTTTTAAATTTCTGTCATTTTTGACATTATATTTTTAAGAAAGAAAAATAAATTGCTATTTGTTTTTGTAGTGTTGTATTTGTTGTAGCGCCACTGTCACCTATAGTAATAACGCCATGATATTAATTAAAGATTTAAATATGTTAAATTTTATAAAACATATTTTAGGAACTATGCTTCTGAAAAATTAATGAAGCATTAATAGTTTTTTACTCATCAATAACTATAAATCGTATTTTTTTCCTTTTTGCTACATGCAAATGGTACTTTTGTGTTTGCTTAATATTAATTTTTTTAGATATATATGAAGAATTCATTTATTTTTTTATTTTATTTTGCTTTATTCTTTACGGATTTCTTTTCAAACTTTGAACCCAATTAATGTTGATTTATATGTATCCATAATATATTGAAAACAAAATTGTTTTATGACCATAATACACATTGAAAATTATTTTGTATATCCCATATTCGGGCCTATAATATTTGTAAAGGTCTAAAATTTTGATTTAAATATAATTATTCAATGTCAAAATTTAAAGTGTTTGAAATAAATACTGTTAACATTATTACAGACATTAAAAATTATGCAAAATGAATGAAATTTGATAAAATTGATGTTGAAAGAATTGTGTTGATGATAAAACTATGATGAAATTAAACATTTTTAAGTTTGTGATGAAATAAAATTGTACATATTAGAATCTTCTGATACTAATTTGTAAAATTATATAACGATAATTTTCTAAAATTTCTTTTTAATAGTTAAATTTAAAAGAAGTTAATTCTCAATATGAAGTAAAATCATAACTATGGATAAATGTTTCTATTTATAATTTTTTACATACAATTCTCATTAAGTATTATTTTTATTTAAATAAATTAAAAAAAATGGTGAAAAACCTTTGATGTGTCAAATGTTCGTAAAAGCCATAAATTCTTTTTCACTCTGTAAAGGTAATAAATAAACATATTAAATGAAAAATAAGAAAATATATCAAAATAAACTTATTTTATATTAAAGAAACACTTTCACCATTAGACCAATTTATATTCTCTTCCTTTTTCTAATTAAAAAATGGAGAAAATCTAAATAAAAGCTAAAACTGATAATAGAACTTATTTCTATTAAGTGTTGACAGCCTAATGGAAATACTGAATTAATTATAAGAATAGAAATCAAAAATGTTCACTATGTATACATATTCTAAAAAAATTATACCCAAAAAATACATTCAGAGTCAATGACATTTTTAGCAAACATTTCTGTCAAAAAATTATAATTAGGGACAAATGGTAAACTTATTTTTGTTTCACAGATATTAAAAAATGAATTTTCAGAAAATGTTAAATTAAACCGCGTTACAAAGTTTCGTTTCTCATTCAACTAAAAAAAAACTTGTTTACCATCTCTCTAAACGAAACTTTCAAAAGCTGCTTATACGAGCAACTTATGTGTCGACTCATATAAACAATTTCCAATCTTGTTAATTTTCTGACTTAGTAAAAAGCAAAATTTTCTCTGAAATGAAAAATTTTCAATTTGAAAATTCAAAATATTAAAAAATTTTTGTTAAAAACCTATATAAATTTTGTACTTATCGAAAATTTTTCTTGACATAGAAAGGTACAATTTAAAACCACTGCAGGGCTAAGTCCAGAACCTCTAAAGACGACGCCTATAAACCCATTAATGGTGATGGTCTACTATTTCACTTAAATAAAAATCGTTTTTACCAAAAATTGTCACCACTAAACCGTATGATAAAACAAAGTTCCAAATTCTTCGATGATCGGTCTATTATTAGTCATTGGTCACAAAAAACTCCATTTCCAAAACTCATTTTGAAGGGCTTTAATCTAACATATGCATTGGTATTGTAATAATATTTGGTCAAATTAAGATAAATATAAAAAAATCGATTTAAAAAATTTTTACAGGGTCAGTCCTCTAACTGCTATATAACGCTCCTGAGGAAAAAATACTTTTAAAATGCATAACTTTCACTTAAATATGAGTACCACAATAATGTACTGCGTAATTAAGCATAAATCTGAAACAAATTAACTCTGAAATCGTAACCTGTACTTTGCACTTTTACATCATCATTTACTACTAGATTTACTATCATAAATCCGCTTCAGAAAGTGGACAAATGGTTTACATAAATTGATGAAGGTTATGACAATTTTAAATCCACAAATATATATATATATATATATATATATATATATATATATATATATATATATATATATATATATTTATATTACAATGTTATTAAGCGAAAACAGTAATTAAAAAATAATAAGTTAGTAGTTGGTAAAGATTAACTATGTCGTGGTAAGATTATCATGCCGTAGGTGTGAAAGAATTATGGTATTTGAGGTGGTTATCGGAAGTGGGGATTTTAGCTATTTGGGGGGATTTTTGCTATTTCAGCAATGTTACTATAGAATATTTTATATATGCTTCATAACAAATATTATAATAATCGGTTAAAAAAATGTATGTGTGTATTACAAACGAATATAAATAATATAGAATGCGTATCTTATACAAAAATAGAAAATATTTTTCATATACGATGGGAAAAACACAAAAGGGAGCGTAATACAAACAAGAGCGTCATCGTTGTCATCATAAAAACTTGATTTTCTCATCGTATGTATCATATTACAAGTAAACCTCGGTACAATTTAACGGAACTATTATAATATGTATATGTATGTGGTTGTAACATTCAAACAGAGCAAAATTCCAACCGTCAAAAAATAAAAATTTTATATAAAATCTCAAAGAGTCGTTCTTTAAACAGAAACACAACAATTCGATCAGTTTTAATATATTTAGAAAAAAATGACATTTTAAAACGTTTTAATAAAGGGAGTTATATGAAAAGTCTTATATGATAACTAAAAACAATTTAATGATATTTTATGTATTTTGATATAGCTCCCATATAAGGTCCCTTCCCGGAATATGATTTATAGCTTATAAAACTTTTAAATTTGAACCAATTCTATTGAAATTTGGCACAATTAATTTTTTAACTATTTTAAATAAATGTTATACATTTTATTAACATGGGTTCATATTTTGATATAACTCCCATATAAGGTCCCTTCATAAGGATTTATAGCTTATAAAAGTTTTAAATTTGAACCAATTTTTAGAAAATTGGTTTAAATTTAATTAGAAAAATCTCGATCCATATTTTGATGTAGCTCCCATATCGGGCTCCTCTCCGAAAACAGTTTTCAGTTTATAAAACAAGTAAGACCAATTCTATTGAATTTCCACACAATTATTTTGCTAACTGATCTGAAGATAGTATATTAATTTGCCCTATATCGGTCCATATTTTCCTATAGTTCCCTTATAACGGACTTTCTCTCTTCTTCTCTTTCTCTCTCTCTCTCTCTCTCTCTCTCTATATATATATATATATATATATATATATATATATATATATATATATATATATATATATATATATATATATATATATATATATATATATATATATATATATATAAGTGTTTCCGCGTTATATACTACATACATTTGTGAGTGTATGTGTGTATATGTATATTTACGGAACCTAACGCATTAACTCCACACGAATTTGTGGTGGAGGGAATTAAAGATTCGGCATAGCCGAATATTGTATTCTTACTTGTTTTAACTTCATAAGATCACAATTTACTTAGTTTTCTATAACGTTTTATCCTCGCCTTAATTATAATATTATCTACTACTTAATTATAATATAGTTTCAATAACAATTTAGTGATTATATTTTAAATATACATATTTTGTCAACGGGTGAACTTGTCTGTTGATAGAAGGTTCAGATAAAATGAATGGCCTACACAATGTGTATGAATCTAAAACAAATTAAAGCATTTTCAAAAGAGTTCCCAACACATCCAGTAGGAAAGCAGCCCGGTTAGCTTAGCGTTTAGACTATTTGTTGTGAAAAGTTAAGGTATAAATACATACAACACTTAAAAACTTCTTGACAAGAATGTCCAAAAACAGAGCACGGAAACTGAAGTCACGCTTTCAACAAAGTATTCTTGTTGTATGGATGACGAAACCTATCTTCTGGCAGGTTTTTCGCAATATCCTAGCCTAAAGTTTTATCTTGCTGATGCCCAAGGGAATACTGAAGAAAAGTTTAGACCCAAAAGCAGTCATGTTGCTTCTCAGCTTTCAACAGATAAAGAATATATTTATTTGACATATTTTTCCTAAGTTTTAATAGCTTCAGAATATATAACAGATAATAAAAATAACAGACAATAAAAGAAAAAATTACACATTACACAGGGGTCCCAGAACGTATTAAATGAGAGCAAGAATGATATGTATTCAGTTTCTAATTTAGAACCCGAAATAAGAAAATATGCTTCTATATGATTTATATTCTTTGGTATTGCTTAATCTGGTTAATTCATTCATTTATATAATAAACTATATTTAAGATTCGTCATATTAAAAAATAATTTTCTTAACTATTTTTTTAAAAAATATGATAAATATTTGGAAAAATTTATAATGTGTTGATTAATTATGCGTGAACATTTATTAAATTTATAACATTCTTCAATTTCTTTAACGTGATTTATTTTAATGAACCCTTTTTAAGTTAAATATTATTTTAACTAAGCATAGATCAAGATGACAATAATCAATCAAATGCAGCAGCTGACAATGTTTTAATGTCCAAAATTACGCAAACTTTCAAATAATTCTCAGGTTTACTTAATTTAATTCAATTAAGGGTTTCTGTAAACTAAGAGTGAATCTTAATTATATTAAAATAATAATAAGTAGTTAGTAATATTCGTTTTTTTAATGTAAAGAATTTTTACCAAAAGATTTTAATAAAGCAACAGCTGATGTAAAATAAATTAGTTAATTATTTATTTCTGCTGCTTTTAATTTAATTATGAGTTCCTAGAAACCAGTCATGTAATCCATACAGCAAAATTTCTCATATATTTTTATGGGTAAAATGTAGGTTATAAATTTGAAAAGTAAATGATGCCAAAATATTATTTATAATTTTCCATTTAATTGGAGATATACTTCCAATGAAAAATCTAAATCTTTTTAGGAACAAATTTATTATATTAATTTTTTTTAATTCATTTACGATGTAATCACATTAAAATTGATTTGGTAAAATCATTATTTGTAACAAAACGGTATAACGATATTATACTCAGTTGGTAGGGTTTAAAATCAAAAGTCCTTACAAAGTTTACATCTATTTACGACCACATTGTTGGTGATTATAAAATTATTAACATGGAAAAATTATAATATATTAAACCGTTAAGTAAAAGCTGATGTGACATAATTATTTTTCAATATGTACGAATTCTGTTCCACTATTTTGCGAAAAAAATATAAAAAATTATTTATAGTTTTCAGAATATTTTATAAATAAGGCTTTATAAAGAGCAGAGTATGAGAATTCCATTGAACGCCATAAACTCTAATTGGTTCTATTTCTAGTAACAAACTCAGTCATCTGCGCATGTTGTTACAGTTAAACCTCTCTCAACGGGGAACTTATATCTTTCAAATCTTTTTAATTTCTTAAATCAAATAATGAATTTATTACAATATGGATATACTACATCTTTCTTACATCTGAAAAGGCTATGAAAGTCATAGTCATTATGCAACAAACTTCTTCAACAAATATTTCTCGTACATATTTTTATATCAAAATTAATGATTTTAAATTCATACTTTGAATAAACAATCATACATAATTATATAGAATTCTGTAGATATGATATTCCGATATCTGAGACAACCTGTTAGTATGTAGTTTATATTCTTGTATAAAATCAAAATCTGAGACAAATTTTTGAGGATGTGTGCGTGCCAACAACAGGCATGCGGCGGAAATGGTTAAATTGACTCAGATTTTGATTTGATGCTAGAATATATACATTATGGGTTCTGAGTTAATTGGCCCAATCGAGTTTATGTTTTTAAGTGAAAAATCCACAAAAAATATTTCTGACCCATTAGTAAAAAATTTAATGTCTAGCATTCGTAGAATAGGAAAAATCTCAAAAACCCAAAAAAACAACGTTTAAAGTTGTTATTGTTTTCCTATACTTATAAACAACAACCACATGGGACTTAATTTTAAAGATAGAATTGACCATACCTCGGTGGTTTATGAACCGATTTAAAAAAATAGAAAACATTAAATTCGGAAAAAATTGTATCAATCAGTACCATAACCAAGTTCATGGGTCTCATAGCAGGTTCAAAGTATAGGAAAATATGTTTTGCCTATAACTTAGGAACTAATGGTCCGAATATATACTTCTGGAGGTCCAAGTCGAAAATTGTGGAAATTACAGACGGAATGACAATCTTATATATACCCTTATGACCTAGTCAGGTGAAGGGTATAATAAAAACTAGAAAAAAATTATGTAGTTACCAAATATTTGTTATTGAAATTATTTTGTCTAGTGTTAAAAGTCAAGTCCAAGATATTTCTAAAACTATGTATGATTGTTTGTTATATTTTTACTTACTTTGGTAACAATAATTCCATGATTAAAAATTTTTAACCATATTTTTGTTTAAATATTTATGTAATTACAAAGGGATAACTTGAAGAATATAATTTAAGGCAATAATCAATATAATTATAGTAAACCATTATCGTTATTAACAATGTACACAAAAATACACACAGTGAAATGTGTAGTTGTGAAATAAAAATAATTCAGGATTTAATTCGTACTAAAAATTAAACAAAAAAAGAGTCTCATAACAGGCACAAAACAATGTTATTCAAATTTAATCGCTCTATAATCTTTAACACAGTCACACACACATAAAGATTTTCAAACTATATGTGTACACTCATTATCTCAAATACAACAATACAACAATCGAAAAGCTTTAAATTACATGGAACATTATTTAAATTAAATTTAGCAGAGTTTTCGTATTATAACATTTATACAGAAAAGTACGCATTTATTTAGTATTGGTCGTTCATGAAACAAGTGTAAGCTTTTTGGTACGGAGTATTATGGGTGTATTAAAAAGATTATTCTCGAATCCGATTACAATTTATGACTGCTGCAAAGTCCTTTGCCTTATACTTTTTTGTCTGGGATGCAGTGGATTTACAAAACAACAAGATCAATTCAAATGTAATCGTAAAACTATATTTTTTACATGGTTAGCTGTAATTTGGTATGTGGGCAGCCTCATAGGATGTGCATATTTAAAACTACAAGATCCCCAAGTGAAAAATCTTGATAGTCTAATTAAATCAATAATATATTTGGAAATAGGAATGTCAACATTCATGTACCTTACAACTGTTATTAGTATGTTAGCAAATATGGATACAAATTTGCAACTATACGGCCGAATTCAATATCTGGACGAAAGATTGTCTAAAAAATTTTCTTGCAAATTACACAATGAAAAGTTAATGAAGAAACATGTTCTCCTACTGTTTTCTGTGGCAGTCCTATATATCACGGTCATAGTAGCTGCCGTCTCACGAGCGTCACATGGTCAGGAATTTGTTGTAAATTTAATGGGTGCCCTAGCTTATACAGCCGTCACAGGTGGTCCGCATTTGAATTGTTATGCCCAAATGAATATGGCAGAGATATTAAGTATACGATTCCGCCTATTAAAAAAGCTACTGACCAAGCAAATTATCTGCGCTTCGGGATTAAGTAAAAATCAGCAAGTTGAATGTTTTCATTCTCTCATCACTTTCGTCCAAGAGTATCACAATTGTATACGCCAAATCAATAAAGTGTATGCCATTTGTTTAGCATCGACATCATTGCACGACTTTACCCTGACAACAAGTGAATTTTATGTAATACTTGGTGGTTCTTCAAATAACACAGCTAGAGAGAGTGCATTGCTTTGGTATGTCGCCTTGTGTATGATACTGCCGTTATACAAAATGACCATAGGTCCCATATATTGCGACAAAACAATACGTGAGGTTGGAACTCTCTCCCTTATATATATATATATATATATATATATATATATATATATATATATATATATATATATATATATATATATATATATATATATATATATATATATATATATATATATATATATATATATATATATATATATTCTTTTAATATTTTATTTTATTTATTTATTATTTAATATTAAATGAAATTTTCAGGGTAAAAAGTGTTTTAAACTTATTATGGACATTGAGTGCTGGTTTCCCCGCAAGAAAAGTATTCGTCGAATAATTTCGACATGTTCGATGTGGTTGAAAGATAACGAAAATGAATTTTTTTGTGGCACTATGATCTATAATAAGCAAATAATTGCAGTGGTAGGCAAAATCTTAATATATATATATATATATATATATATATATATATATATATATATATATATATATATATATATATATATATATATATATATATATATATATATATATATATATATATATATATATATATCCATAAATTTATACAAATATCACATTTTTTAGGTTTATTCACAAATATTTAACTACCTCTTAATTTTAATACAATTTCGCATGACACAAGAAATGAGAAATCAAATTGAAAAGCAAAAAAATACTATACAAGAATGGATTGGAGCGGATTATGCTTAAAATCATATCCAGAACTGGTCTTCCAACAGCCCAGAGCACTGTGTTCGGTTGGACAATTTACGGCCAATGTTTTTCATAAATAAATGCACTTTAGCTTGCACTTTCAAATGAACTTTTCTTCATAATGTTTCTTATATTATTAATTTTTTAATTCAATGATTCTTTTCATTAACCATGTTATAATAATTATGAATTAAATACAAATATTATAAACCTATTCTTAACTTAATTAACTAATCAACTTTCCTTTATGTTCTCCAGCAAAAACAACATCGAGGACATCGCCAAGATGACATTTTTTTCATTGCATGGATCCTGAAAGGTGGGTGGCGATGTTAATGCCAAAAGTCTTTAATCGACTTTATGCCATATAAACACCTCTGGCTAAGAAAGTACTTTCAAGCAAACATTTTAAAGTCTCCATATAAAATACCTGAATGTTCTTCAAATATTGCGTTCTCTTTCTATTAAAACGCCTAAATCGATCTGTCATCCTGGCAGAAATGTCTCCTATGTTGTTTCCGGCTAAGATATCTAATTAGAAAAAGTGCTTCTTTTTTAGCCGTTCAACGATAAGGTAACAAAGTTGAAATCCGGATTTTGCGAGCCATTGGAAATAAACAAAATAAATTGTTTATTTTGGTTAACAGGCTCAGAGTTAGTTTTATTATTTTCATCCTTTCCAGCATTCAAAGCTTTCAATTTCAACTCAACAGGAGAAAAGAGTGTATTGCCAGTACAAATCGAAATTAACAAATTTATTTATTTCGTGATTTTGAATACAATTTTTCAATTTTGATTATTAGGCTTAATGTACTAATTAACTCATTTGTTCGTTATGTCTACTATAAATTTTTTAATTTTATTCAGATCACGAGTATTTTTCACTTTCACAAAAACATACTAGTATACATATAAAAGAGTAATTAATAACTCGAATATTTTTGGTCAAAATTCAAAACAAATTGCTATTTTTTGCATTGAAATTTTGTAAATATCGCGATTATTATGATGTCTTCAACTCAAAAATTCTCCTTAAAATAGCTCTCCTTAAATAGCTTAAAAAGAACGCTCAAAAGGTCGAAAACTTTATTTTGCCTTACATTGTCATTGTTTTCAATACTATATCCAACAACAGCCACAAGGAAAATGAAGAAAATTTAAAATCTCGATTATTGATTTAAAAAATCAAATTTAGATTATTCAAAAAATATAAAAAGTTTGAGATACCTTCAGTTTTTTACAAATATCTGCATTTATGAATCAATTTCTCTGAATTTCAAAAGCAAATCATTTACATATCAACTATAGGTCGGCTACATAAACTTGATTTCAACCTTCATGTATATATATATATATATATATATATATATATATATATATATATATATATATATATATATATATATATATATATATATATATATATATATATATATATATATATATATATATATATATATATATATATATATATATATATATATATATATATAAACATAAGTATTTAACATTTCAAAATATTACTTTATATTTTGAAAACAATAACAATGATTGAAATAATGTTTTAGATATTTTGGCCGTATATATATATATATATATATATATATATATATATATATATATATATATATATATATATATATATATATATATATATATAAACATAAGTATTTAACATTTCAAAATATTACTTTATATTTTGAAAACAATAACAATGATTGAAATAATGTTTTAGATATTTTGGCCGTGCTATTAATTGAAGACATAAATCCGATTATACAATTAGTTTCCGAGATATGGGTCGATACCTATTCTGACCACCAAGGGCATCTACGGATCAGTTGTTACGCAGACAAATTACTAATTTTTTCTTGAATTTTGATTTTTTGAAATTTTCAAATCGGTTTATAAACAGTCGAGCTATTAAAAATTCTTTTTTTCCTTGTGGTTGTTGTTGGATATAGAATTGAAAACAATAACAATGTAAGGCAAAATAAAGTATTCGACTTTTTGAGCTCGGAAATAATTAGGAGAATTTTTGAGTTGAAAACCTCATAATAATCGGTCTATTAGTTTCCGAATTGTAGGCCAAAACATATTTTTAGATATCTTGAACCTCCTATATCAAAATTTTGATGCAGAAAAATAGCAAAAATTTTCTGAATTTTGATTGTTTTAAATTTTCGAAATCGGTCCATAAATAGCTGAGTTATTAATTTGTATCTTTTTCTTCACTTGACTAGGTCAGACGGGTATATATAAGTCTGTCATTCCGTTCCCACAATTTTCGACTTAGATCCACAAAAGTATATATTCCGGACTAGTACGAAAAAGAGAAATTGATTGAGCTATGTCCGTCCGTCCGTGTGTCGGTTGAAATCAAGTTTATGTAGCCGACCTATAATTGTCATTATAAGATATGTAAATGATTTGCTTTTGAAATTCAGAAATTGATTCATAAATGCAGATATTAGTAAAAAACTGAAGGTATCTCAAACTTTTTTTCGGTTTTTTTCTATTTTTTGAATAATCTAAATTTGATTTTTTAAATCAATATCCGAGATTTTAACTTTTCTTCATTTTCCTTGTGGCTGTTGTTGGATATAGTATTGAAAACAATGACAATGTAAGGCAAAATAAAGTTTTCGACCTTTTGAGCGTTCTTTTTAAGCTATTTAAGGAGAGCTATTTTAAGGAGAATTTTTGAGTTGAAGACATCATAATAATCGCGATATTTACAAAATTTCGATGCAAAAAATAGCAATTTGTTTTGAATTTTGACCAAAAATATTCGAGTTATTAATTACTCTTTTATATGTATACTAGTATGTTTTTGTGAAAGTGAAAAATACTCGTGATCTGAATAAAATTAAAAAATTTATAGTAGACATAACGAACAAATGAGTTAATTAGTACATTAAGCCTAATAATCAAAATTGAAAAATTGTATTCAAAATCACGAAATAAATAAATTTGTTAATTTCGATTTGTACTGGCAATACACTCTTTTCCCCTGTTGAGTTGAAATTGAAAGCTTTGAATGCTGGAAAGGATGAAAATAAAAAAAAACTAACTCTCAGCCTATTAACCAAAATAAACAATTTATTTTGTTTATTTCCAATGGCTCGCAAAATCCGGATTTCAACTTTGTTACCTTATCGTTGAACGGCTAAAAAAGAAGCACTTTTTCTAATTCATATATGGTGACTTTAAAATGCTTGCTTGAAAGTACTTTCTTAGCCAGAGGTGTTTATATGGCATAAAGTCGATTAAAGACTTTTGGCATTAACTTCGCCGCCCACCTTGCAGGATCCATGCAATGAAAAAAATGTCATCTTGGCGATGTCCTCGGTGTTGTTTTTGCTTGAGAACATAAAGGAAAATTGATAAGTTAATTAAGTTAAGAATAGGTTTATAATATTTGTATTTAATTCATAATTATTATAACATGGTTAATGATATAATTATTATAACGACTTAGATCCACAAAAGTATATATTCCGGACTAGTACGAAAAAGAGAAATTGATTGAGCTATGTCCGTCCGTCCGTGTGTCGGTTGAAATCAAGTTTATGTAGCCGACCTATAATTGTCATTATAAGATATGTAAATGATTTGCTTTTGAAATTCAGAAATTGATTCATAAATGCAGATATTAGTAAAAAACTGAAGGTATCTCAAACTTTTTTTCGGTTTTTTTCTATTTTTTGAATAATCTAAATTTGATTTTTTAAATCAATATCCGAGATTTTAACTTTTCTTCATTTTCCTTGTGGCTGTTGTTGGATATAGTATTGAAAACAATGACAATGTAAGGCAAAATAAAGTTTTCGACCTTTTGAGCGTTCTTTTTAAGCTATTTAAGGAGAGCTATTTTAAGGAGAATTTTTGAGTTGAAGACATCATAATAATCGCGATATTTACAAAATTTCGATGCAAAAAATAGCAATTTGTTTTGAATTTTGACCAAAAATATTCGAGTTATTAATTACTCTTTTATATGTATACTAGTATGTTTTTGTGAAAGTGAAAAATACTCGTGATCTGAATAAAATTAAAAAATTTATAGTAGACATAACGAACAAATGAGTTAATTAGTACATTAAGCCTAATAATCAAAATTGAAAAATTGTATTCAAAATCACGAAATAAATAAATTTGTTAATTTCGATTTGTACTGGCAATACACTCTTTTCCCCTGTTGAGTTGAAATTGAAAGCTTTGAATGCTGGAAAGGATGAAAATAAAAAAAACTAACTCTCAGCCTATTAACCAAAATAAACAATTTATTTTGTTTATTTCCAATGGCTCGCAAAATCCGGATTTCAACTTTGTTACCTTATCGTTGAACGGCTAAAAAAGAAGCACTTTTTCTAATTAGATATCTTAGCCGGAAACAACATAGGAGACATTTCTGCCAGGATGACAGATCAATTTGGGCGTTTTAATAGAAAGAGAACGCAATATTTGAAGAACATTCATATATGGTGACTTTAAAATGCTTGCTTGAAAGTACTTTCTTAGCCAGAGGTGTTTATATGGCATAAAGTCGATTAAAGACTTTTGGCATTAACTTCGCCGCCCACCTTGCAGGATCCATGCAATGAAAAAAATGTCATCTTGGCGATGTCCTCGGTGTTGTTTTTGCTTGAGAACATAAAGGAAAATTGATAAGTTAATTAAGTTAAGAATAGGTTTATAATATTTGTATTTAATTCATAATTATTATAACATGGTTAATGAAAAGAATCATTGAATTAAAAATTTAATAATATAAAAAACATTATGAAGAAAAAGTTCATTTGAAAGTGCAAGCTAAAGTGCATTTATTTATGAAAAACATTGGCCGTAAATTGTCCAACCGAACACAGTGCTCTGGGCTGTTGGAAGACCAGTTCTGGATATGATTCCCTGGCATATAACTTTTGAATACAAATCCACATCAATTACAATATCGATTAAACTAGCTTCTTAAAATTTAGAATCGGCAAGGAACATATAATCATATATATAACAATCGGACAAATTGTCTCTTCATTTAATGTATACGACGTCAAGTCTAGTTTGTCAATCAAGCCTATTGCTACCCGACTAACTGGCGAACCTGTGTTTAACAAACATCGTGCATGAGATGTTGTAGTCCCAATTTTCGCTAAAACTGTGAGTAGTAGTATAACTGTATTCTGCCGTATTATTTTAGTTAAGAACGTTGACGAAGTAGCTTGTCTAGAAGCGCGAGACAGTTTGTACAGTATTTTTTATCCCGAACGGTGCGAATACGATCCGCTATATCCGACAACGACAAGGATATGTGTTGTAACTCTGGAAAACGTTTTGTGGATGATTTTTTATGGGTCTTTGAAGAAATTTTAGGCATAAAATATTACTTGATTTGTATATATTTTGGCAAGTAGAAAGAGCACTGTACTAATTTGGATACCAAGCCTTTTGACAAACAGAAACCAGTTGATCTCGAACAAAATTAATTTCAGAACTAGAGAGTGTAAACGAATTATGAGAAAATCTAGAACGATGTTGTCGATGAGTTCTAAAGAAAAACCAAAAGACATACGCTATGACTCTTAGTACCTTGTGGTAAGATGAAAATCGTTCCAACAAATCGACGAAATTCGAAAAATAGGAATAGGATTCCACCATTTCTGCCAAAAGTAGTGCTCCGCATAGTTCTAGTCTCGGAATAGACAGTGTTTTAGTCGGAGCCACTTTAGTTTTTGATGAAATTAGATATGTATAAATGGATGTAGAATCTTCTATTCGAATATATAATGCCGCTGCTTATGCTTTTAAGACGCATCGCAGAATCCATGAAATTGGATTTTGGCTTTTGGACTATAATCAATCCATCGAGGAATACGAATGGAATTGATAGCGCAGTAGTTTGACTAAAATGTCTTCCAATGATGAAGCGAATCTGGAGTAAGAATCCAGTCCCATCTATCCAGATCTTCTGCATTAGAATTTTCGCTAAGACAATACACGGAGATAACCAACCAGCAGGATCGAATAATTTGGCTATTTGAGATAGAACATCTCTCTTCGTATACTGGGATGTTTCCGGGAATGGATTAGTGGAAAAATAGAACTCATCCCAACACGCGTTCCGTTGTATACCCAATGTTTTAGCGGAACTATTATCTTCAAACTTCAAGAAGTCTTCGTGCAAAGGCTGGTCTGGTAGTATATCTGACAGAATATCCTTTGAATTGGAGGACCATTTCCTCAACGAAAATCCCGCCGAATTTAAAGCCTGAATTACCTTATTTCTCGCCCTAATTGAACCATGTTTTGTATGTGATCCTGCTAAATCATCAACATACATTGAATTTCAAAGAATAGAGTTAGCAATAGGATAAGAGGATTGAAAGTCTTCGGCTATCTGGAAAAGGGTTCGAATTGCCAGATAAGGCGCACAATTGACCCCAAACGTAACGGTTTTTAATTCGTAATCACAAATTGGACTATTTGGATTACTTCGAAATAGAATTCGTTGGAAACTTTGAGATGAATTTAGTAGAATTTGCTTATACATCTTCATAATATCGGCATTAAACACGAATTTTAAAAAACGCCACTTTAATCCATTAGATGAAGGGGCTGAAGCATTGAATACCACGCGAACTTTAGTGGTACTGCTATCAGGTTTTATTACAGCATGATGTGCTAAGTAATAATATTCAGAATTTTCAAGAATACTGGGAATATTAACATTAACCATATGGCTCAAGTCTTCGTATTCTTTAACCACACTGTCATGTTCAGCCTTAAATTCGGGAATCTTGAGTAGTCTTGCTTCATTGCGAAAAAACTTTGCCATAGCACTTGACCTTGAATGACTTAAATTGATAGAGTCAGGAAATCCTTCCTTAAATGGAAGCGATACAATATATCTGCCATCGGAACGCCTTTTAGTGGAACGAATATAAAAGTCCTCGCAAGCTTTATCGGAGGGAGACATAAAGTTCTTCCTTGGAAGATTCTCCACCTCCCAAAAGCGAGAAATTTCTTTATCTAAAGAAATTTCACAAAAATGAGAAACAATTTTTGAATCCATCCAAAGACAGTTTTTTTGGGCAATAAGAGTATCACAAACTTTGTGTCTTATGTCAGAAACCAATAAGCAATGCGGTTACTTGGATGTTAATATTCAATTTTCAAGATATTGAACATGCGTTCGGAAATAAAAGTACCTTCCGAACCCGTGTCTATGAGCGTTCGTGTCTTGTATTTAACGCCAAAATGGCAAATATCTACCCAAGCAGTACCAAGTAAAACTCCTTTGGAATTAGTAGCAAAACAAGATTGAACTCGACTGAAATTAGTGGACTGTATTTCACCGGAAGAAAGATGTGAATATGGAGCAGAATTCGGATTTAGATAAGAAATATGAGGTGGGCGTAGCATTATCAATTTCTCGATAATGTTGGCTAGTGCAATTTCGTACTGAATGTGTTTTAGAAAAACAATTGCGATAAAAGCCTTCCTTCTTAATTTCATTCAATCTTTGTTGATAATTAAGTTTTAAAAATTTGGGATATTTCCAAATAGCATGAATTTCATTAGGACAAAGTTGACATTTTGGAACAGAAACATTTGTCTGAAAACTATGACCCTTTTGTTAGAACTTGAAGCAGCTTTATATATTGTGCCCTTTGTAGGATTAATAGAAATCCGAATCTCAGAAACAGACTCCACAGTTCTATTACGGTTAGTGAGGAACTCGTCCAACTCTGACCACCTTGGAATACAAGTTTTATCTGTAAATTGTTGTTCCCATAACGTTAAAGTTTTCTTTGGTAATCGATTTGTGAAAATAAACACAAAGATTGGATCCTAGTTTGACACATCAACCTTATAAAGCTTCAAAACAGAAATGCAAGAATTTATATCCCGTTGAAGTTGTTTCAAAGAATTTCCCGATTCAGAAGCAATAGTCTGAAGGTTAAAAAGAATCTTTAACTGGCCATTTATCAAAACTCTTCGAAGGGCTCTTTTGAACGATTTCGCTAACCTCACCTTTAGTTTTCTGAATCACGTAAAAAGTTTCTCAATGTTACTAGCCTTTGAATTAGAAATCACTGCTGTAAATAGATGTCGAAATGTAGGCCATGGAGAATATTCATATTTAAATGTTTCGATCTCTATTGGGGGAAGGTGAAGGCTATGTGTAACAAAATAAGACGAAATGTTGGATCCGAAGTTCTTGGAGATGCTTGTACAAACAGAATCTTCAGCTTGGCGTGCATCAACCTCAGGATTGTAATATGATTTTTGTCGAAGTGCATCGCTTAATTCAGATAAATTTGTCAAGCAATTGCAATAAGTTGTATAGGTTCCCTTATATTTCTTCGGATTCCTCTGATTCTTGTTCAGCTTCAAGTATGTATTTGTCGTAAGCTGCTCTAATTCGATTCCAATTTGACTTCAATTCATAACGATGAACTTCAAGAATAAAGTTAAAGGAAAGCAGTTACCATTAAGGCCAGCTTTGAATTTTAATGCACTATCCGATAATCGAATAAATTAATCAAGAGACGCGATATATGTATGTACCCTTCCAGATCGAACAATTAATATGAAACAAATATCGAGATATGTATAAATCTGACGCTTTAAAATATCCTTGACTAATTTGAAAACAAAATTTGAAAAAAAATTAAAATATTCCCCTAAAACCAGAAATAAAATTTGTAAAAAATAAGAAAATTGAAAACTATGTGAATAATAAATGCAAATAATTCGATGAAAAAAGTTCGTAAAATGAGAATTTGTATCAAATTCAAAGCTAGTTAATAATAATTTAAACAATTTTCCACATTCACTTAAAAAAAAAGAATGCATTTATTTAATGATCTTGAATATAAAATCAGCTGATATTCCTGTTGATAAAATTATAAGGTCATTCACCTTTTAGTTTACTGAAACTTTTATAATGTTCCAAAAAATTATAGTGATATTAAGTGTTTCACTATCAAATTCTCGAATAAAATAAAGAGCATTTATACATAAAATAAAAAATTATTTTCTGAACGACTCCAATGGGCAAAAATTAATAATAATATAATAAACCAATATTATTAATAAAATAATTTAAAATATCTATTATATGATATCTATTTTTATCATAACAAATAGAAAAAAAGAAATTATGAATTAAAAAAAGAATACAAAATTTTAATTAGGAATAAATATATACATATTTTTTCTTTGTATAAACAATGTGAACTCCCTATTATTGCTAATTCAGTAAGACGAAATGTAGAGGATTGCCGATGAGCTTCGAATTGATAACTAGAAAAATATGAACTACTCCTCAAATGTAATTATCTAAAGGAGATTTAATAGATTTACTATAAATTTATTTATTCCAAAAAGAAAATGTTCTATTCAATGCAAAAAAAACTAATAAAGAATTATAATAAATATTTTTAATGTATACTCTTGAAAAGAGAATGAATTCCAGATAATTTTGAAATATTATTTTTTTAAGTAAAGGGTTGGAGCAAGGCAGAATAAAAAATGTGCTCAAGAGTGGAAAAAATGAATAAAGAACCAACGAACACTGAAACAATGACAAATGTCGTGATCAGAAAAAATGAAATTGTTATGAAGGAAAGGGGGAGAATTAATTGTCAGAACAATTAATATGG
Organism: Cochliomyia hominivorax; assembly: GCA_004302925.2. Classification (NCBI taxonomy): domain Eukaryota; kingdom Metazoa; phylum Arthropoda; class Insecta; order Diptera; family Calliphoridae; genus Cochliomyia; species Cochliomyia hominivorax. Next base: position 89,104,315 of record PYHX02000494.1, read on the forward strand.
GAAAAAAAGAATTTAACTAAAATTAAATATCGTGTTGAATTTATATAGAAAAAAATAATATTTAAACTTCATTTACCAAGAGTGACCGACAAAAAATCCAAAAAGATTTTTTGTTGTTGTCTGCCTCTTTTTATATTTTCTCCTTCCCCACAGATGTATATTTTGTTTTTTATAGTCGCTTTATCATAAATATTCTTTTTAATGTTCTTTAACCACTAACTAAATAACAAAACATAACTTTAGTCGATGAAACAAAAATATGTGAGAAGTTGTAAAGTTGAATACTCCAATAATGAAATCTATATATATATATATATATATATATATATATATATATATATATATATATATATATATATATATATATATATATATATATATATATATATATATATATATATATATATATATATATATATATATATATATATATATATATATATATATATATATATATATATATATATATATATATATATATATATATATATATATATAGAAAAAGTCGCACCAACTGTAACACTGCTTCTAAAAATTACATTTTCATTTTCACAGTTCACTATTTCTTAACTCTCAATCTTTAATACTATACTATTCGTCTGTGCACAAAAGTCCCATTCCTATAGTAATGGTTTTATATTTCTCCACTTTTTTATAAAAACAAATTTAAAAACAATTACTTTAAAATAAAACAAGTTATCAAAGTTAAGAACAATCAGTTGATCTGGTATTAAACCAGAACGAAAAAACGTAGTCAATGCATTCCTCTATAGAACTGCATAAAAGCAAAAATAAAAGTTGTAGGTAACAACCATTAATCCATTATGTAGTATATTTTATATAGAATATTATATTATTTATTTGAACTTTAGTTAAAAATATGATTTCTGCTAAAATACCAACTTTAAATATTTAAGATTTATTTCACAAATTTGACAAAAAAGTATATATTGAATATAATTTGACACTCGTAAAACGGAATACGTTTATTTGTAGCCTAATATGTATAGCGCTAAAATTTCGTTAGTGCTGGGACCTTAGCACATTATTTTTTTAAATATAACATCAGACTGAAAACTTTACTATGTCCATTCGTTTGTACAAACGTATGACTAACTATTAATTGAACATTTTATGCAAGAATCACTTCGTAACTACGAATGTATATTGTTGTAACAGGGTTAATCATATTAATAGAAGAATAATGATTTAATGCTTTTAAGGTGATATTAATACAATAATATGTTAATACTAAATTCCAAATTGGTTTCATGCCAAAGCTTTGAAGGTCTTAATAATGGTATTGTTGCTACATGAAGACCCATTTTCCAGAAATTTTTAATAGCTTTCTAACACTTTAAACTTAAATAAATTATATGCATTGAAAATAATAAATTTCGTAAAATTCATTTCTGTGAAAATAACAAACTTTTTGTTTTTCTTCATTCCCTACAAACTTTTTCAACAAACTCTCTTTGCAGACGAGAAGAGAGAAAGCAAGAATTCTAGTGTAACTAACCAGAATGGTATTAATTTAGTACTAGAATTTACATCAAATATGGCAACACCATATATGAAAAAAATTAAAATTAATGCAAGCAAACTTTTCATGCAATTTTCGATTTTTAAATGCAAAACAATTTGTTTAAAACAAATATGTTAAAAGTCTGACTATACCGATTTATATAGATTTGTTATGTCTGTATTTTCTTATATTCAGTTTTCCGAAATGACCATCATGTCCATATAATTTTCCTTAAATGGCATAAAATTACATTTTTTTATTTTCTTTAAATGGCATAAAATTACATTTTCATATTTTCCGAACCGGTTTTTTGAACACTTTGTACGAACAAAAAACTACTCCCGAGAAAACTGAGTATCTCTGTGTCTACATACAAGACATTCCTTCATAAATCCTCATATTTCGAATTTTGGCACATGTCCATATTTTACGCTATAAGACACTTTATATGAACAAGAAACTACTCTTGAGAAAACTGAGTATGAGAGAATGTAGACAAGACATTCCTCTATAAATCCTCATATGTAGACAAGACATACCTCCATAAACTCCTGTATACCAAATTTTCGCACATGTCCTTGTTTTGACGCTATAGGCCAAAAATAATTTGTTGAAAAACGGGTTTTTAAAAAAATTATATGGACAAGTTGGTAATTTCAAAACTGTGTATACGAAAATGCAGACATGAAAATTCTGTATGATTTTAAATATATTTGTTTTAAACAAATTGTTTTGCATTTAAAAATCAAAAATTACATAAAACCTGTTAGAATTCATTAAAAAAAAAACTTTTTCATATATGGTGCTGGTTTGTTTAAAAATATTGTTGGGAAGGAAGAATCAAAAAAGTATGTTCTTTTCACAGACATTATTAATTGAGAAATGGTTGAAGTTGTTATAAAAATATTTTTCTGTAGTGTTGCATTTGTTGTTAAAACTGGTGGATGAATAAAAAGACGCAATCCAATTTATAAATACGTGTCGACAAAGCTAGAAATAGACAGCGGTTGGTTTTGCACTTGACAACAAAACAGTAACAAAAATGTAAACAAACAATATAAAAAAGCACCAATTTTAATACATCATAAAATCAAAAATTTTCAGTTAATTTAAAAATTTACACCCGATTTATTACATGTATTATTAAAAAAATACAGTTGAAAGAAAAAATTGACAATCAGTTATAAACAACAACAGCAAAATTAGTAAATTGATTTACGATTTTTGAAAACAGATTTAATAAGCTAGTAAATAGTACTATCGAACTACATAGGTATCATTTTTTTAAACTTCATTGCAAATTTTACTCATCAGCAACCAATTTCACATTTTAGACAAATTTCCCATTTTTAACCCTGCAATTAGTAAGAACGTTAAATTTTTCGAAGATGACACTTGTGCCTTTCGATATCTACAAGCAGCTCAAATCATTTCTCAAAAATCTAATCCGTTTTAATTACAAATTTTATTCATCAGCAACCAATTTCACCATTTGGCCAAATTACTCATCGTGATATCGTAAAAACTTTAAACTTTCAGTAAGACACCTATATAGTTTGACAATACTACCCACTAGCTATTCAAACCAGTTTCCGAAGTTCGTAAAACGTCAAATTTACATTATTTGTTTAAGCTTATTTTTTGTCATAATCAATTTAATGACCTACACGAAAGCAGGTTCTGGAGTTAGTTATTTGAGATTTTGACTAATTTTATAATTTTTTTGTTGACATCTTTGTTTACATTTTTGCAAGTAATAAACAGCGGTTGAAAAAGTTGTTACAAAGTTTGTTCTGTTCAAGACGGTTATTTATCTAGCTCATTGTAAAATACAAGAAAGTACAACATAAGTATGTACCCATTATTAAACTGTATAACTAGAACAATAATCAGCTGGCTAAATGTCATTACCTACAACTTCTTATTTTTATAAGCTAACTTAAGAAGATCTCAACGAAATCTAGAAAAAAAGAACAATTACATTTTAATAATATCTGACAGACGGCCCCACGAAGACAATAAAATAGTTTTGTATTACTGAAAACGATAGGAAAGGACATACAAAATAAATTCATCTCCTAAATAAAAAATGAGAAGAAATGCGTAAGTAATCTTATTCATCTGGAAAATTTTGTCTATCATTCCACCTCATCATTTTTATTAAGCTCAATCATATTAGTTGAAGCGGATATTCCACAATCTTTAAACAATAATTATTACATCCTTTAATGTTTATATGTATCAAAATTATATTTATCTATGATTCCATGTGCGACTTTTATAGATTATTCACATTATTCTAATTAAAGAACGATCTATTTCGAGTTATTAACAGGTTGTTTTTTACAATTATTTTATGATTACTTTTAACGGTCATAAATATTGAATAAAATATAAAATCTTTTAAATCTGTATTGCAGGCGTACAAACCAATCTGCAGAAGATCCACATTCCACTATATTATATCAAAATACTTCTCCCAAGGTTTCTGACTCAAGTGACAATTTTCTCCAGATGAACGCCATATCAACTCGAAACTCCGCACACAACAATAATACACATCGTTTCGAAAATACTATTGAAGCCAAAGTAGAAACTGATGATACATTACAAGCGATAGCATTACGTTTCCATTGTACGGTGGCCGACATTAAAAGGCTAAATAGAATTGATAAAGAAAATGAGATTCATGCCCGAAAAGTTGTAAAAATTCCCGTCACAGTCCATAATGTACTCTTAGATAATTTACCAACCGTTCATAAAAGCGGAAATAATAGTCCTAAACCTGGACAAAGATCTCATGGTGACAACAGTCGCGATAGCAGAAGTGATTTCAATAGTATTGTTCGTAATCCTCTCGAAGATGCTGAAGCTGTATTAAGTGAAAAGCTAATGGTAGCTTCTGTAAATTCATCAGGATCGAACCAATTAATTAATAGCAAAGCAACGCCAATAGAACCAGCTAACATTAATTCTGTCATATTAAATTCTAAAATTATATCGGATAGCTTGAATATTTATTCCGGTGATGGTAATATATATTTCTTTAGTAATTTTTTATTTAATTAATATTTTTTTTTTTTAAGACATGTTAACAAATAATGTCGAAGATGTTTCCGCACCTCTTATAACTAATATACTAGACGATTCGAATGTCCCAATGTTACACCGTATACGTGGACCGTCATTGCGTGCAATGGATTGGTCTGGGTCCGATTGTGATATGTCTTGGGTTTGTTTATTTGTTGTCATTTTAGCATTGTGCTTTGTAATTCCTCTAGTTTATGTATTTTATATTGCTGAACATGCACATCACAACACAACTGGATCAATTGCACCAAGTCATCACTGATATTTTATGAGTTTCATTATTAATTTATTTAATGCTATGTTATATGGTATTTAAATATCATAAATTTAAGTTAATACAAAATATATATAAATATAAACATATGTACATTGCCGGTCAATACAAAATAATTTTTTCTACATTTTATAGTTATTATATCACTAAAATTTAGAGAACTGTTGAAGATATACGTATATTTTTTACATATTGTATGTAAATTGACCATTTTAAATTCGAAATATATAAACTTTTTGATAATTTTTTTTAATATGTCATCCAAGTATGTTTTATTTTCCAAATACCGATAACAAAAATAGGTTAATTATCAAAACGACGTAGTAAAAAAATAGAAGACATTCGTAACTTCTTTATCTTGTATGTAAACATATTTTTAATACACGAAGTTTTATTTTTAAAATATTGATCATTATATACATTAGATTTTTTTTTTTTTGAATTTTAGGAAATAATTGAGGATGTTTGAATAACTTTTCCAATTTTTGAAGTAGTTGCATTTTAATATTTTGTTTATTAAATATCTTCGTGGTTGCTATCTTAGCACATGTCAAAAATATTTGCTAAGGTACACTCTAAGGTTGAGGAGGTAAATATCAGGTCAAATAAGAAAAACAAAATCAGTTGATCAAGGTACTATTTGCTATGAACGATAAAACAATCAGCTGTTGCAATGTCCTTACCATATTATTCCACCATTATATACATAAAATTACTTGTTTACGTCTTAATAATTATGTCGGTTGAAAAAAATAATACTAAAATAAATTATAAAAATTATAATAAAACATAATAAATTTTAATATTACCAAATTCTACTGTACATTAAAATGAAGTATTTTTATTTTGTTTGTGATTACGTTTAAACAAATTCTGAATTTTTCCAACATTTTTTTTTATTTTATTTTAACACTTCAATTCAGTAAGAATCAAAATGGCGGCCATCAAATTCAGCTCAACTGTGGACATAATCATATTAATTAAATCATGACACTGGAAGTCTTATCAGCCCAGCTGATTCTTTTCTGATATCGTACGTTTGTTCTAATTTTGTCAAATGACAGTTAAATTATTTAAAATCAGCGTTTTCTTCTGTTCCTGTTAGAGTGCAAAAGCTATATGAAAATTAAGTTGTGGTTGATTGTGTGGGAAAGAGATTCCATCGTGATATTACTTATGGTATACAGTGATTAAAACCACAGAATATTTAAAATTAGTTTTTCCATTGGTACATTTCATGTACAAAAGGAATAACATTTAACATTCTAACGGAAACTATATAAAAGTACCGTATATGTTATACTAGTTTGTGACAAATTGTTTAGCAAAAATATAAATGTGAATATCTTCCGTGATGATATATATTGTTTATTAAATCATTTAGAGAATTACCTCCATCTTTGACTACTCTCCGTATTTGACAGCTAAACGATGTTCTACACAAAAAAAAATACATGTTATGACCGACATAACAGATAGTCCTACGAGACTATCTTGTTTTGTAGTAACATCGTGATCATGATGTTGAATAATTCATTAGTGAAGACAGGCAAATAACTGGTAAAAAATATTTTACTATTACACGCTTGCAATTTCTGACTATCAAAATGTTTTTTTCTGCGTAGAGTAAAAAAGATAATATTTAAAATGTATATATAAAATATAAAAAGAAAGACTAAATTCAAAGAAAAATGTCCTTTTACACCACAGCCGCTAATAATGTGATAGAAACTTCGTTCTACGTAATATAATTTTCAAAATTATATTTGACGTTGTTTGTTCAAATTTATCTGGCAACTATATGTATACCTTATACACACGCCTTGAACTGAGTATACCATTGCTTTTATTTTTAAATATGTCAAATTCTTTGAAAATTTTTAGACTTCTCGTAAGAGTCGTAAAAAATTTTTATAGTTGTGAAATTTGAGGAAAGTGTTAAGGGAGCAATGAAGTGCTATTATGAAGAACTTGGTGTGGAACGCGATGCAAGTGAAAATGAAATAAAAACTGCATATCGTAAGTTGGCTCTAAAATGGCATCCGGATAAAAATCCAGATTGTATGAATGAAGCTAAAGAGCGATTTCAGCTAATACAACAGGCATATGAAGTTCTCTCTGATACTCAAGAAAGAGCGTGGTACGACAACCACAGAGAACAGATATTGAGGGGGAAGAATTCGGATTATGAAGATAACTGTTTGGATGTATTCCAATATTTCACGGTTTCATGTTTTAAGGGATACGATGATGACGCAAAGGGATTCTATACGGTATACCGAGAAGTATTTGAAAAAATTGCTGCGGAGGACGCCGAATTTTTACATGATGAGGAAGAATTAAAAAATTTTCCAACATTCGGAAATTCAAAGAGTAACTATGATGAAGTAGTTGGTCCATTTTATGCCTATTGGAGTGCTTATTGCACTAAACGTACATATAGCTGGCTGTGTCCATACGACGTAAAGGAAATAAAAGACCGTCGGATACTACGCGAAATTGAAAAAGATATGAAGAAAGTTGTTCAAAAGGCCAAAAAAGAAAGAAACGAAGAGGTACGAGCATATATGTATATTATTTTTTATAACATCCACCAGAATTGTTAAATTTCTAAATGTACTAAAGATTGACATATTGGATATTTTTTCAATACGCTGTTTTCAGAAACTGTTTTTGATGCCTTATTATTTTAATATAAGGGAATTTAATCACTTCATAAAACAAATTGAAGGATTAAATTAATATTCAGATTTTATCCCTGACTAATGCTATGTTGTATATAAGATCCCAATTCCTTTATACAAAATTTTTTATTACGTGTGTATTGTTATTTCATAAATATTATATGTTTTTTTCTGAAAGTTAATTTAATTAAAATTTTTATAACTTTTTTTATAAATAATTAACGTATTTCTTCATCCAGAAATTCAGAATCATCTCAACAGAAAATTATTTATGATTTTTAGTATATCATCTTATTTACATTAGAAAACTTTGCTGGAAAGTTGTACGAAATAGAATACATACAATACATATATCGTAAGTTAAATTATGACATCCTTCAAAATAATAAATTAGTCTGAAGTGAATACATACAAAGGTCTGTTTGAAAATATAACAAAAATTTTCATCCAGCATTTATCATTTGCGGTAGGGGGCATAAAACCTTTTTAATACCATTGTAATTATATTAATAATAATAATAATAATAATAATAATAATAATAATAATTACATATGATTTCTTTTACGTTTTAAAGGTCCGTAACTTGGTTTCATTCATCCGTAAGCGTGATAAACGTGTACAGGCATATAAAAAATTATTGGAAGAAAGAGCAGCTTTGAACAGACAAAAACAAGAGCAGAACCGTTTGGATCAGATAAAACGAAGACAAAAGGAACTTGAAGAAATGAGACAGAATAACCGAAATCTTAATGCTTCTAGCGATGATTATGAGGAACAATTAAAACAATTGGAACAACAATATAGTAGTGATGAGGAGTATTATGAAAATGAAGACACTGATGACGTAATGAGTGAAGAAGAATCATTTGAATTGTCCGACAATGATCAAATATACATTAATGAATTTTATTGTGTAGCTTGTAACAAGGAGTTTAAAACAGAAAAAGCTTTTGCAAACCACGGGTCTAGTAAAAAACATCGTGATCATGTCCAAAAACTAAAAAATGAAATGAAAAATGAAGATATTTTATATCAACAAAACGAAAATTTTGGCGAAAAAGTTAATGGTAACATAGTAGTAATAAAAGATAGTGAATTTGGAATGATAAATAATGAATCACAAACGGGAGGTACAAAAAATAAAGGAAAAAATAAAAAAAATGCAAAGAAAGTTAAACATTTAATCCTATTCAGTTCTGATGAAGATGTAGAAAATGAATCAAATTTGGAAATAAATATCGGCGAATTAAATGTATCGAATAATGAAATGGAAACTGATTGGAATACATTAAATAAAAAATCGAATAAAAAATCAAAAAGTAAAAACAGAGTAAATAAAAACAACAGCGTATCAAATTTACAGCTTGAAACGAAGAACTTATCTGCATCGATGAATAAATCAACTACAAAATCTAATGATTTAGATACAGAAATTACTCATCACATATGTGCTACTTGTAAATCAAAATTTGAATCTAAAAACAAATTATTTTCCCATCTTAAACTAACAAACCATGGTGTTTATATACCAAAAGCAAAAATTAATAACCAGAATACTAAGTCTAAAAATGCTAAAGGTAAAAGAAAATAAAGCGAATTAATATTATTAGAAAAAGGAAGCAAAAATTGTAGTTGTATACATTTATAGTTTTTTGTAAGATTAATGCCTTGTATTCACATTATTAAAATTAGAGTATAAGAAAAAAATTATGGCTTTACAAAACAATTGATAAAAATTTTAATATTTCAGTTTAAAAAATCCAAAACCTTTAAATATACATATGAGGGATCGCAATTCTTATTTTCTTGAACAAAATAAAGATTATTTTACGATTTTTTATTTTAATTAATATAATTAACAATATTTTTTATTTTTTTGGAGCAAAAATAATTATTTTTTATGTTGAATAATAATTTAAATTTTTTGAGCACGAATAACGTTATTTTTGCTCCAAATGATAAAAATTAAACATAATTGTTATTTCTAATCGAAAAAGAAAATCAAAAATTATTGTTATTAATGCTCAACAAAAAGAAATAATAATTGTCATTACTGTTCGAAAAAAATAAAAGTCAAAAATAATAGTTATTTTTGCTCTGAAAAAATCAAAAACAATTGCTATTTTGGTTCTAAAAACAAAAATCAAAAATAATTATATTTTTTTCTTTCTATTTCTCAATAGTCGGGACAATAACGATAAAATTTGTCTATTTCAGCCCATTGTCCTATATTTTGTTATACCTACCTTTTTAATCAGAAATTTTGAAATAATTATTTTTAGGTACCTGATGCGAATTGTTAATTTTAGAGACTATTATAATATGTATTGGAAGCTATATGTAGAATTTTTTTATTTTATTCCACATATAAACCGTTATAAATATTGGTCGTAAATAATTATTTGTTTTACTAAATTTTCATTGATTGAATGATTTTTTTACATTAAGTTTATATTATATTTTGTTTTTATAGGTACAATAATATAGAATATAAATTATATTTGATATTTTTTGCTCCAAATAATAAAAATCAAACATAATGTATTTAAGCTCGATCAAAATGGTGTATGTCGGTCTATTGTCCTATATTTGGTTATACCTGCTTTTTGATAATACATGTTAATACATCTGGGTTTTATACGTTATGTTGATTTCAGTTCATTATTAAAATATTGGAAGCTATATGTAAAAGTTCCTGAAATTATTCTTAACATAAATCCTTATAAATATTGATGGTGAATATTTTACATTTACTTTGATCTATGTGAAGATAAATTCGAATTTAACAACGAATATATTACTGCGATTTTTTAAAGTTCTTGAATAGCGGACTGAGTTGAAACGCTATTTAAAAGCAAAAATACAAAAATTTTCAAAATCCTAACTTTGCGTATATGAAATCAGTGGAACGTACAACAAGGATTTTGGTCATTGTGGCAAAATAAAGAGGTGGCATCCAACAAGACAATATGGAAAGGGAGGTCAAGGGTCTGCTATCCACATTTATATTAATTATGTATTTTTACTTTCAAAAAGCGTTTCATCTAAAACCAATATTTACGAACTATTCAAAAAGTAAGAAATTCACAGAAATATATTCTTTGTTAAATTCGAATTATCTTCACAGTTAACAACACTCTGTTTACATTGTTGGATTTTTCTCTTTACTAGTTAAATTCAAATTTATCTTCACACACATTTTAATTTGCAATATATTATTTAATGGATATAGTAACTTAATATATAGAATATAAAACATTTTTGTCCCAAAAGGCTTGGTTTTTTCATTTGCAAGGAAGAAATAAATAAAAATAAAACGTTAATTTTTGTTTAATATAATGAAAACATGTGAAAAAATACATAAAAAATAGAGCAACTTCTGAAAGACATTTTATAATATTAATTTGTCCTGTGAACAATTTTACATACACATGCGAAAAGTAAGTTTTTCAGGCAGTTGAGTTAGGTTTTTATAATACTATAAAGCCTTAATTTTGTCTGCAAAATATATTTTTGTGACAACGGTTCCTGCTCCTTAATGTTACAGTATATCAGAATGTTATTATAAGTATAAAATACGAGCTTACATAATAGTGAAAAAATTTGAATTAATTTTAAGTACGGAGATTTATAACTGCGGTTTTGTATGTATTGGTTTTATTTTTTATAACTCTTCAAATTGAGAATTCTACGGAATACATATAAGATGATCACCTTCTTCTACACGTCTCATTACCCTCGGTCGCATATTAGAAGATTCAGCTTTCAGGCTTATACCAGCACATACAAAACAGAGAACTAGACCAACAGTGGCACAGTAAAAAGATATACCTATTTCCAATGAAAAATTTATTATTTTGTATTAAAAATATTTAATTATGTAAAATTCTATTAAATTATTTATATGACATACCTACGGAGCATGCAGCTGTGTAAAAAGGCTCAACGTCGGGGCCACATAACAGCTGAACTCGCTGAGCTGACCATCCCAAAGGATACAGAAATAAACTTATCAGTATACTTATACCTAAAAATATTTTATTATATGTATTGCTTAATTTATTATATTAGGTGATTTACCTAAGAATACTAACCTGCAATAACCTGAGCACATGCAGTCATATTATGTATGCTTTTTCCTATAATCGACTGTCTACAACATGAAATCAATGTGCACATAACAGTCATTGTTAACAAAACAAACCCCAATGATATGAAAACCATTGTGGCCTTCCATGCAGTAGGGTAAATTGTACTATCCGTTGTTAACCCATCTAAGTCAAAGGGGCCACAATGAAACCCTAAATCTTTCATTGTTTTACATCTAGTATAAATTCCAACAGATGGGTAACGAAGAGACGTTGTAGTTGCTATTATATCATTTTGTTTATTTTTATTGTGGAAAATTTCAGTTAAATGTGGAGAAGGAGCAACTAGCCACTTAGGCGTGACTATAGCTGATATCACAAACATATCAGCTACAAGAGTTAAGAGAAACCATAACAAACTTCCACCAGTTATTATTAAATAACACATTGTCTAATTATTATAATTTGTTACTTGTTTTCGTAATTATATTATTCATGTGCTGCATAACAATGTTCTTAACGAATAAATGTACACAAAATATTAAAATGTTTAAGACAAATTAAGGATAGAAGGATTAATTTCATTTGGTGATCGGCGAAAATTCCTCAAGTTATTCGTTGTTTAATGCAATATCCTGGTTATAAAGTTAAAAAAATGTCCATCAGTTTTTATTAAATAATACATTGTTTAATTAATATAATTTTTACTTGTTGTCGTTATTATATTATTCATGCGCAGCATAACAATAAATTTACACGAATTAAGGGTAGAATATTTTCTCCAGAAGGATTAATTTTTTTTGGTGATCGGCGGAAATTCCTCAAGTTATTCCTTGTTTAATATAAGATCCTGGTAATAAAATTGAATATTATAAATCTGTAGAATTTAATTTCAGTTTTAAAAAAATTAACTTTAAATCTCACAAAAATTAATGTTAAAAATATAATTTTTAATATAAATAATTGTTAACTTGCCTTTTAATTAATTGCTGGAAAAGTTAGTTTTTCAATACACACGAAAATATAGTAATTACACACGTATAGGGGAGTTCATCGACTGAAATCAAAAGAAATTTTCAAAATTGATATTTCTCAAATTTAATAAATAACTGATATCACGATGTAATCACCAGAAAATCAATTTACCTGTAAAAGAGCAGCATCGAGCATTTTTGATCCACTTTATTGTTTTTTAACTACTTGCGACATTGTTAAAGGTTGAATAATATGAACTCCTATGAGCTTAATAATACGACACCTGTATTTTAAACTAATTATTTAAATTTTTATTAGATGATTCTAAATCTGAATAACAATTCCAAAATTATCAATGCTTTAATTTGTAAAGAAATTTGATACTACTATTTACTACAACGAATTATCAATTATTATAACAACCTAACGGTTATGTGAGATTTAAGCCCTTCTAAATTATATTTAGAAGGGATTTAGCAATAACAAGAAACTCCAACTACAGTGAAACTGTTTCAACAACAACCTATTGTAGTGGGTTGTTGTTGAAAATTATATTTAGAAGGGATTTAGCAATAACAAGAAACTCCAACTACAGTGAAACTGTTTCAACAACAACCTATTGTAGTGGGGGAGGGTGACCGGAGTTTGTCAATATTTTGTTGAATCGTTTTTTATGAATATTTTAATAAAATAGTGAAATATCGAAACCAAAAAAATTCACAGTACTTCAAAATTGTTTATCAACATAAAAAATATGTTTACGTTAATAACCCGTGCGTTCTGACTTAAAAAAGTAAAATATTCGGAAAACATGCCCGAGCCACACCCAAAGAATTAATATACATAAAAACGTTTAATGGATGAACATGTATACATTTATGTTTTATGCAAATATGAAGTCTTTTAAGGAAATACACCATACCTGCATACTTAAAATATTAGAAAAAGACGCTTATTATACAAAAAGGTGCTTATTACAGTGTCGGAAATCCATTTAAGACGATTAATAAATGTGTACGATTTAAAAAGCATATGAAACGTTTTTATTAAAATTTTCATCAATTTCAATTGTTTTCTTCTATTAGAATGAAATATTCATTAAAAAATGTAATATTTTCAGTTGGACAAAAGTAACGTGTAGAGTGCAAATAAATTAAATAATTTTCATTATTTTATTGAAAATTATTTTAAGAAATGTTAATAAAAGATATAAAATAAATTTCATCAATTATTTGTGGCTTTTTTAATTTTTCTTTCAATTATTCATTAATTTTTATTTAAACATATTTTTTACTTTCATCAGATTTATATCAGTTAAATAAGGATTTTTTGTCTCCTTAGATTACAGATATGTTTTAAAATATTGATTACTAAACATGGTGATGCTGGCATCATTGTATTATTTTGCGTATTGTTGTTTTAACAGTCCGGCTGACAAAAACGACAACTATTTTTTTAACTATTGTTAAATATAACTTACAAAAAGTGCTGAAATAGTTGGCATTGACTCTAAATATAACTTCCAGAAGAGAGCTTTATAAAAAATTTCAAAATACATGCTTACGTAATGCCCTATACCTCATTGTTGATTTCAAGTGGTAGCTACGAAAAATGTTAAATTCAAGTGTTTTAAAAGAATTTTGTGGGTGTTATGTGGGACCTAAAAGATATTATGGACCGACTCTCGTAAAATTTCGAACATCGATTTATGATCTTATTATCTTCAATTATTATAACAACCTAACGGTTATGTGGGATTTAAGCCCTTCTAAATTATATTTAGAAGGGATTTAGCAATAACAAGAAACTCCAACTACAGTGAAACTGTTTCAACAACAACCTATTGTAGTGGGGGAGGATGACCGGAGTTTGTCAATATTTTGTTGAATCGTTTTTTATGAATATTTTAATAAAATAGTGAAATATCGACCGAATTTTTATAGTAAAAAATATATTTCAAGGAGATGTGTTTTTCTTTTGAAAGATTTTGTAATATATCATTATTTGCATTTAACATTATTATGTATGCTTCTCTTAGTATCCACTCTACTACAGACAAAAGAAGTATGAAAGTTTTTTACACACAAAATCTAAAAAATGAACAAAACCACATTATATTTCAAACAGGCAATTATAATATTTTTAATATTTATATTTAAAAATTTTTATTTAGTTGATATCATAAGAATGATATATCTGCAATTATTGTATGTTATTATTTTATATGAATAAGTTTTTGAAATCGAATATAGAAAACTTATAATAAAAAAATTAGGGATCACTAACAAGTACGTATGAATATATATTCAGTACATAACAATAAATATTAACAACATTAAATAAACTGGGGTGCGGCATAAAAACATTATTACAGTGCAGAATAAGAACACATAAAATGCAATTAAATATATCTAATAATTAACATGTTAACATATCAACATGTCAATACATATCAATAATCTATGATCTCAAACTCATACTTTTTATTGTTTATTAAATAAATTCATTTAAAGAACACGATTCAAAATGCTTAATTATTTATGATAAAATTTATCCTCAGTAGTTTATTACTTCTCTTCTAAACACAATGATATCACCCACTTTGTTTGACAATCGAACAAACACTACCAAGTCATTGGGGATTTGATAAACAACGAACACAATTGAGAATAGTTGAGACCAGAGTTGCCATAAAAATCTGTCTTGTCCCAATTTTTAACTAGGAGCCTACAAAAGTCCCAATTTTTAACTTGAAATCTCAAAATTCCCCCAAATTATTTATATTCAATTGTTAATTTGCAAATAAAATAAATTTAATTTAAATAAATTTAAAAAAATATAAAAAATATTTCAAAACTGGAAATTTATGTGTTAAAATAAGTTTGGAAATAAAATTTATTTGCCATTATTCCGCCAGTGTTATTTCTTATGTTTTATGTTTAACATTTATGTGTCCAATCAAGCAATTTATTTCTTAAGTTATTTCGCATTAAATGTTCAAACACAAACTTGTGCATAAACTGTCAGATTTTGGTATTTTGTTTTAAAAACTTTTTTTCAATTAACAATAAAATAGGGATAAAATCCGAAAATATTTCTAATAAATTTTTTCTTAGGGAAATTTCCCTAATTTTTTTTATTTTTAATTTAAATTAATTTATAAATAATTTTTGTTAATTTCAAAAGTTTGAATATTTATTGCGCAATTAAAATATTACCTAATGCGCTCACACGCACTTTTGATAGATTTGATGGTTTATGCACCAAAGCAAAATTTCCAAATTTGACGATCTGTCACAAGCTAAAAATTTTTAATTTGATATCAGTTGTCCAAATTTTTTATAGAACACATCACCACTTCTTCATATAAAATTTTTCGTCCATATTTAATATTTCAATAACAATTACTCCGATACTTTGATGTTTGATATAAAAACAATAAAATCGCTTCAATAACAAACAACTTATCTTCGGGTAATTCAAAACGCAAAGAAAATGTTGCAATGCGCTTTTTAGTAAAGTAATTTTTGAAGATGTTAAAATTAAATACCTTTTGGAATAATAAGTTATTTTATGCAGACAATTTAGGAAGTAAATTTTACTATTTTTGTCCAAATTTTTGATGAAAATAAATATTTCAGGCTCCATGACAAAGCTATAAGGTATACGCAGTTCCACTGTTGAAATAATAGTGTTATTAAATACAAAAATTTTTTTGCAAAATATGTATATATTTATGGAAATTAAAAAAATGTTGTGTTGAAAGTTGATTGTGAAAAATTTTAATGTATTTTTTTATAAATGTATAGTACATTTTTATACATTTTTATTCGGGATTTAAAGATTATTTACAGCAGAATACTCCAAAGTATTCTTATTTTAAATTATTGGCTTTATCTTTAATTCAGACATGAATCTTAATTTTTGCAGTTAGTCAGGCAATACATTTCATTATATTACTTATATTAAAAAATTGTGTTAAATTTAAGGTTTGTAAAAAGTTTAATTATTTACCTTGCCCGTTAAAGAGAATGTTTTTGTGGAGGAATTACAAATATCGAACCAATAATTCATCAATTGTATAAAGTCAGTTGTGTTAGGTGGTTTATAAATATCAAATTCTAGGAAGAAAAATCTACGAATCAGGTAGAAAAATAATATGCTCGTTAAAATTAAAAAACCCAGTGCTACCAACCTAAATTGTATAAAAAAGTGTATGAAAAAATTTGTTTAAATTAATTCCAACAAACTTTTAATGCAATTTTCGCTTTTTAATGCAAAATTATTTTTTCAATACAAATAATGTATATAAAAAATAGGACCATACTAACTTATATAGAATTTTCTGACGCTCGAACTTTCCAATTTACTACTTGTCTATAAAATTTTCTAAAAACCTTTAAATTTGAAATAAACTGATTTCGGTTTTGTAATAATAACAGGTAACCGCTTTTTTTCAAAATATTAAAACGACTATTAATAATAAGAAAATAGTTTTATTAATTAAAAAAATTTAACTACGTGTATTCTAAATATAAATTCTTTAAAAAAGCGTAGTTTAGAGTATAAATAAAATATAAAATATAAATATTATTGAATTATGTTATATGAGCTTTTCCGGTTATTAAGAAGCGAGGCGATCACTCGAATAATGTATATCCATCTAGCTGATCAAAAATTACAGATTTTGTTAGGCAGAAATTTTCTAACGCGTACATTTTCATGAAAATATAATAAACTATGATTTTCTATAAATTAATGAACATATTATTGACTTATTTAAAGAGGTGTATAAAAAACCTTAAAAGTTATAAGAAGATAATTAGCTTAATTTTATAATACGAAAGTAAAACTGTTACATTTTATTAACAAAAGTTTTAAGTTTTAAATATTCAAATAAATATTTATATATTAATTTAATAAATAAATATTTTAATAAAAAACAATTTATTGTATTTTAATGCTTAATATAAAGAAGACATTGCTTTTGCTAAACGAACTCTAAAATCACGATATAACATTTTACCTCCCACGGGTATACGACTTAAATACATGTCTAAACTCATTAAACATAAAGCTTTTCCGTTCATGAGAAACTTTTGTGTTAATTCTGGTGTTACATCTAGACCCTCTGAAAGTGCCATACTGATAAGCCATTTCCACACATCAGTTCTTGTCCAGTCGCGTGGATCAGAAGGAAGGTCGTCATAATTTGCTAAATTGCTTAATGTAGTAGATGAAGTGTTTAAAAATTTATTAGGTTTAGAAGATAACTTTTCATGAAATTTATTGTGATGGAGGTTATAGTACGAATGATGTATGTTGGTAGATGACCATATCTCATGTAAATCCGAATCTGCGTTAACATGCGACAAGTCTAATGGGGGCACTCGATTTGAATACTTTGGGTATAAAGATTCAACTTCCATATTTTTATGGTATGTGGTAGCTGTTTGATAAAAAAGAAATAATCGTTATTAAAATTTTTAATCGAACATATTTGCTGCAATGTCGTAATAAATAAATCAAATTAATATTTTAGAAAGAATGATTTTAGTTTTTAAATTTAAATATGATTTTTGGAATGTTTTAATGGAAATATTTATATTTCATTGAATTTATAGGTTGCATACATAACAATACTGAATGCAAAAGCCATTGCAGATCGAAACTTATATATTGTCTAAACAAAAGTAAAAAACTTATGTAATTGACCTCGCCTTTACACGTCTGTTTGGTTCTCACAAAAGATTGTGCTACCACAATTTGGCCCCTAGATTGAATACCAATCGACTCAGCATTACTTTGATATAATTTCTTAGCATCAGGTTATTTAGTACAGGGATGAAGTTTAATAAAAATGATTATCGATTTTTGATTTCATCTAGATTGCAAACAAAATATTTTTCGGGATAGAAATAAGCTTATAATAGTCCTAAATACAGCAAGATTTTTAAGAAAATTTGGTTCAAATAATACTAAAAAAATAGATCCATATAATCGATTCAGAATTTAATATACTGTATAAAGCGTAAATCTACGTACCCTAATCAGAGTATATAATTTTATTTATTTTTATAAAAAATATTATGAAAAATAAACATTTTTTATATTTCATTGACTTATTTTTAATTATAATAAAATAAAAAATAGTATTATGTTTAACGAAATAAGATAAACGATGTATTCTTGCAACGGTAACGATATATTTATGCACTGAAAAGTAGTATACTCCCATACTATTGTAAGAAATATATTTTAGAAAAGAAAGAAAAAATATCAGTAATTAAAATGAAATTAAAAAAAAAACATTGAACGCAGAACTATAGGCAAATCATCTTACAACGCTTGAACTCCACAAAAAGGGCACTACATTAATTACGTCCTTAAACAGAGTTAATGGAAACATTGGGCAAACACATTTCTACGAATAATGTACGCAGAACTATATATAATAACTAGAACTGTATATAATAAAAGGAAAACAAATGATTTTTGAGATAAAGTAAATTTTTCTGACAAATCATTTTTGGCTCGGATGGATGTACTTTATTTTTAAGTACGCTTAAAAGAAGGAATATTTTAGATACAGTGTTACAATAAGTTTTCCTTATTTTTATTTTATTTTCTTAAATTAATATTTTGTATTTATTATTATATTTTGTATTTGAAATTGAAAATAAATTAATAAAATATATAAAACAATATTCATAATTTTTTTATTCAAATTAGGGTACCAAGATTTATGCTTTATAGTGTAAATCATATATCTTACATAAATATTAGTATTATAATGCTCGGAATATCGTGTAGGGAATTATGTAGTCGTTGATGTTAGTCGATAGTAACTTTGGAATGTTCCACACAAAATGGCATGTTTCCTGCCATTTAATTTTCTAATGAGTTTTGAATAATCTACGAACGAACACAATGATATTGCAGCCAACCAGAAAATTGTAATACCCCATCAATAGTGTTGTAGGGTAGAAAAATGAAAACAATAAGGAACACGCACGAGTAGTTTATGTCTTATTTAGATATGCACACACGAAGGAACAGCTGCTTTCCTTAAAATTATTAAAGTATTAGAAATAATTGACGCAATGAAATTTCAGCTGCTTTTTCGTACCAGTATGTTTTTAATAAAAACGACAGTAGATTGTGCGTAGAATATAAATAAAACCGAAGAGTATGAAAAATATGATTTATATTCTTTGCTTTAATATTACAAATCGAATAAATAAGACTTTTTCGGATACATATTAACAATGAGATGTTTCGTGCAAATTCTGTACATAAATAAATATATACATATGCATGTAAATATTAGTTTTTTTTTATTTAATAAAAAATAGTAGTGTTAATAATTATTGTTCTTGCCTTTCGTATATAAAACATATTTATGTTGTTTATGTCTTTATCCAAAAGAAATTTACAAATAATTGAATTTTCTAAACTCTCTACAATTAAAAAGTTTAGTGAAGAATTGTAATTATTGAAGTAACAATTTAAGAGAAATATTTTTACTTTAATAAGTATAACTATTTATTGTTTTAAATATTAACACATGCACTTTTTAGTAAAGAATGCATTTTCAATATATGCGACTTTTCCCGGTTTCTTACCGTTCGAAGTGTTAATCACGCTGCTTTTTTTATTCAACTGATTGTGTATTAATCTCATACCGAATTTTGTAATTTGTTTAGATTCGAATATATGTCTGCACTCTCACAGATAATTTCGTAGGGTTGATTTTGTTATATCAAACATGTTTGACTGCTGCGAAACAGTTGGGTCTTGAATGTTGATTTTACGTAGAAATATAGCTTCATTATTTGTATAATAAACAAATGTGAAATGCAATTAAACACTGTAACAATTTAATAATATGCAATTTTTTAATTAAAATATTTTTAATATTTAAGTGTGTCAACTTGTTGTTGTCAATTTTTTTCGACAACGGCTAGTGCAGTGTGTCCAAATCGTGAAATTTCATCAAGATATCCCAAGCGGTTCAAAATTTACAGAATTATTAAAAAACGATTTGGACACACTGTGCAGTGTTTGGCAATACTTTCTAAAAATGATCAAAAGCGGTTGAAAATTTACAGTATTATTAAAAAAACAATTTAGACACACTGTGCAGTGTTTGGCAATACTTTCTAAAATTGATTGATAAGACATTAATGCGTGTTCTTTACAATAGAATTGCATTTCTAAACAAATAATTTAAAATATAAAAATACAAAACGTATACATATACTTCAATTAATTTGTTTTTTTATTTGTTTAATTTCAATTCAGATTTACCTGCTGTGTACGTTTTGTACGTTTGTACATTAATGCATGTATGTTTTAAAAAATCTATTTTCAAGATAAATTCAAGCAAGAAAAATATTTGAATACAGTTTTGCATATGTTGCTTCTTAACTCTTTAAAACTTGGTTAACTAGAAATAATTTTGTGTGTATGTGAATAGAAAAGTTTCACTGTGTATGTACGAGACAAAATGTTGTTATTTCACTGTTTCGCGTAAACGTTAAATTTTCTATTCTTCCAGACATAACTTTTTTGAATTAGATTTGAATTAATATAAATTTCATTTAAGAAGGTCATACCTTTTTATAACTAAATAAATATGTACCTGAAAAATTGTTAGTTATATTTCCTATTATTTTTATTCGTTTTTTTGTTATTAAACGAATTGTAAAGAGATGTTTTTGTTAAGAATTTTTGTTTTGTTTTAAGATTTGTCATGTGGAATTCCTTTTCAAATTTATTATTTTTTATTATTATTTTTTTGTTACTTATATATATGCACGTTATCTATTTTGTACATATTTCCGCAATGCATTTTTGTAGTTCTTATTTTACGCATGACACTTTTTAGTTCTATGCATAATATATGTATATGATGAATATGTGTGCATTTTAAAAGGTTTAACTGCTGATCAATTCCATATTGTAGTTAAATAAAATAAAACCAAATTTAACATGTACGCGGAATTATCCAAAATTGATATGATTCAACATAGTTTCAGTTATGATTTTGCTTCATATGCAATACAATTTTTGTGTCTACATCAAAGTTGTTGAAATAACAATAAAACGAATTTCAATTCATATTTAATATTATCTTCATTTAAAAAAATCATTTAATGAAATAATTATAAAATATTTATCATTGAAGTTATTATTATGTGGTTGGGTCGTATCAAGGCCTATATAATACCCTACACCACGATGTACATGCAAAATATTATGAAGAATTTAATTTTTTATTTTGTGTTCTATATAAAATACAGTCATTTAAAATATTTTTATGAGATATTCGATGTGGGGGTATTATTAGGATCGAAATATTGTCACACTGGATTTTTTTAAACTTGTACAATTTTTGAAATTCGGTCTATTAAGGGGAAAAAGAGCTAAATTATAATTTGTTTTTTAATGTTAAAATTATTCAAATATTTTGTGATGGAATTACAATGTAATTTTAAAACTCATTCAAAGAAATTAGGTCGACAAAAATACCAACAAAATTGGTTAAAAATTGTAAATTACTATTCAACTAGTAAAAAAGTTTACTTTAATTATATAAAATATGATGTGTGTATGTTTGCAAGTATATATGTAACGTATATGCTCTAAAACGGTTGGACCAATTTTGATAAAATTGTCATAACTGCGAGAGTTCTTAAAACATGAAAATCATATCAAAAAGAAGAATGTTAATAGATCACATTTTTAAAGATAATTTTCTGAAATTCGACACAAATATTTATTTTGATGTTTAAAGAAACTAGATTGACCTGGGATGCATAGACTCTATGTTACGTATAGACTCTAAAACGGCTGGGCCAATTTTGATGAAATTTTCACAGAATTATTTCAATATATATCTACAGCCTATGTATAAAAAATTCCGATAAGACAAGGTGTAGGGGTATTGCCAATACAAAACAAATATAAATAATCAAATGTCTAAAGAACTATAACTGCGAGAGTTCTCAAAACATGAAAATCGTATCATTAAGAAGAAGGTTAAAGGATGTCATATAGATCACATTTTTAAAGATAATTTTCTGAAATTCGACATAAATAATTATTTTGATGTTTAAAGAAACTAGGTTATCCTGGGATCATTATTTGTCATAGCTTCAATAAAATGCCTCAGGATAGGGTTTTACGGTTAAAAAACTCTAAAATATAGACCAAATCTATTGAAATTCGGCAAATTATTGTAGTAACTAACTTGAATATATAGTATTAATTTATTCAATGAGATATAGCTTACAAAATAAGACCTTTTCCGAAAACGGAATTTTTGTTGAGATTTGGCACAATTATTTTTCTATCGGTCTTTAATATATGTAACTGATTTCGTGAATTATGGCCCATATTTTTTTATAACTCAAACACAAGGCCCCTTATGAAATATTGTTATATTTGAACCAATTTTATTGAAAAACTCCATGTTTCAATTTCTTATAATATGCATTACTAATTGATGAATCTGATAAATATCGGCCCATATATAGCACTTTAATCGCTTCTATCGTTGTAATTAGAATGATATTTATCAATTATCATTACAAAATTTTCAATAACAGAAATATTTTTAAGAAATTTAGAAATTTTTTCGATTTTCATTTTAGGAAAATTAGAAGAATGTTACATAAATGTCATCAGCAATCGCTAAAAAATTCCTACGAAAAGCTTCAATATAAATATTTAATTTTTGAAATTATCAAAAATAAAACTATAATTGGCCCTAATTCCTTCAATAAGCCTCCAATCAAGAACATAAGCTAAATTTGGAATCACCTTCGAAATTTAGAGAAATAAAACTAAAATTGGCTTTAATTATTTAAACAAGCCTTCAATCAAGAATCTACGATTAAATTGGAATCACTTTTAAAATTTTCAAAAGTAAAACTAAAAATGTTTTTAATTCCTTAAATAAGCCTCCAATCAAGAATCTAAGCTTGATTGGAATGACTTTAAAAATTTCTAAGCTTAATTTGGAATCACTTTTGAAATTTTCAAGAATAAAACTAAAACTGGCTCTATTTCCTTAAATAAGCCTCCAATCAAGAATTTGAGCTTAATGTAGAATCTCTTTTGAAATTTACAAAAACATAACTAAAATTGGCTCTAATTCCTTAAATAAGGCCCCAATCAAGAATCTAAGCTTAATTTGGAATTACTCTTGAAATTTCAAAAATAAAACTTAATATGGCTCTAATTCCTTAAATAAGCCCCCAATCAAGAATCTAAGTTTAATTTGGAATCATTTCCAAAAGTAAAACTAAATTTGACTCTAATTCCTTAAATAAACCTCCAATCAAGAATCTATGCTTAATTTGGAATCACTCGTAAATTTCAAAAATAAAACTGAATTTGGCTTAATTTGAATCACTTTTGAAATTTTACTAAATATATATAACTAAATTTGTCTCTAATTCCTTTAATAAGCCTCCAATCAAGGGCTTAAATTTAAATCACTCTTGAATTTGGCTTAATTTGGAATCACTCTTGAAATTTCAAAAATAAAGCTAAATTTGGCTAATTCCTTAAATAAGCCACCAATATAAAATCTTAGCTTAATTTGGATTCATTTTTGAAATTAAATCTAAGTTCAATTTGGAATCACTTGAAATTTTCAAAAATAAAATTAAAATTGGCTCTAATTCCTTAAATAAGCCCCCAATCAAGAATTTGGCTGTAATTTCTTAAATAAGCCTCCAATCAAAAACCTAGGTTTAATTTGGAATCACTCTTGAAATTTCAAAAATAAAACTAAATTTGGCTCTAATTCCTTAAATAAGCCCAAAACCTAGAATCTAAGCTAAATTTGGAATCACCAGTAAAAATTTCCAAAGGTAAAACTAAATTGTCTAATTCCTTAAATAAGATGTAATTCCTTAAAAAAAACCTCAAATAAAA
This sequence comes from Cochliomyia hominivorax, assembly GCA_004302925.2. Lineage (NCBI taxonomy): Eukaryota > Metazoa > Arthropoda > Insecta > Diptera > Calliphoridae > Cochliomyia > Cochliomyia hominivorax. The sequence goes on from PYHX02000494.1 coordinate 89,128,901, forward strand.
AATCTAAGCTTAATTTGGAATCAATTTTAAAAATTTCAGAAATTACACTGAAATTGGCTCAAATTCTTTACATAAGCCTCCAATCGAGGCTGTAATTGCAAAATGTAAGCATAATATATATATATATATATATATATATATATATATATATATATATATATATATATATATATATATATATATATATATATATATATATATATATATATATATATATATATATATATATATATATATATATATATATAAAATGATTCTATGGCTATCTATTGCCATTTTTTCAAAATAAAAATAATGCCAAAATCAAACTTGAATATTTATTATTTTAAAATGCTCATACTATACACAATTCAATTACACATAGGCTACACGTGAAAATTAAATTTGCATATAATAAGTGTATTTAGATAGAAGTGGCAACACAGGTGCTCAGTCAATTCTGCGTTAAACAACACTGGCAGAGCAGAGTTGCATTTTAAGAAAATAATTAAAAACATACTCCTTTTTATGAAACATTGTGATTTAGTACTTTTGTAACAAGGAATTTTTGTTTCAATTAAGTGTAGATAATACAGTGTTTTTCTATTTCTCTTTTATTGACTATTTATATTTTCTTATCTGACTTTTCTACTCTCAGTGAATTAATTTCTCGATAAATGAAAAACAGTGATGAGCTATGTGAACTTTTTTGTTCAGAATATGTTCGCATTCCGTTAATCATTATTCAATTATATTATATAATTAAATAATTCGCTTAAGAACAGTAAATAATAAAAAATGTTTAAAATATAAATATAAACATATAGTTATAAATAAAATAACATGTTCTCTCAAACTCTAAAGTTTAATTTAACCAGAAGTGAATTTATTGTATGATTACCCGTCTTTACAATGCAGTAAATAATTAAAAAAAAAAACAATAGAAAATAAAACATTTAAGAGTATATTCATATTGGTGAAAACTTTTCGTACATTTTTGGCATTTGTTGCACATAAAGTACTAAAATACTATTGCCATCACTGTGTCTAATATTTATTTATCAATCAATTTTATATATTCTGTTCGTTGGATGAATTCATTCGTCTCGCATAATTTCACATAAATTGATGGGGTTTTTTTCGTTTCTCTGCGAAACTTTTTAATTAAACAAAAAATCACTTGTTCAGACTTTCTGACGTACATATTTATATTTATTAAAAAGTGAAGTAGTTAAAAAATGTGATATGCAGTAAAAAATTAAGCTTAATAATTTTAAAAAGATTTTATTACATATAGTACATATATTCATTACAAAACGTAACAAATGCTAATCAGAATTTAATAAAGCAAATAAAATATGGAAAATTTTACTTAAATGTGAATGAGTGTGAGAGTGTGAAGTAATGTTGAAAAATGTAAAAAATTAAGAGTATATGGAATATGTGTATATACATATATAGTTTAATTATAAGTCCACAGAAAAAGTAAAACACAGAAATGAATAAGGAAAATTAATGTTTCATGGGATTAAAATTATTATTAAAGGTATTTTCTAAAATATTTATTAAGAAATAGTACATACACATTATATACACAAATACACTGAAAAGAAAGAGAATAAAAAAATGCAAATAATCACAATATATAAAACCGAAGGTTGGTTTATCGGTTATTTTACTTCTTCTTGTTTCTTTCTTTTTGCGTATTTTTTGAGCAAAAATAAAAACAAATAATTTCATATAATTAATAAAACCGGTATAAGAATTATAATATAAAAAATATAATGATTTTAAGTTAATATTTAGTTTGATTTTGAGTGTTCAAAACAAATATTTATAATAAAATATAGGTTTATTACTTAATATTGTGTGAGTCTATTGTATATATATATATATATATATATATATATATATATATATATATATATATATATATATATATATATATTATATATATATATATATATATATATATATATATATATATATATATATATATATATATATATATACAATAGACTTATTATAGACTTATTACTTTATTACTTAATATTGTGTGAGTCTATTGTATATATATATATATATATATATATATATATATATATATATATATATATATATATATATATATATATATATATATATATATATATATATATATATATATATATATATATATATTATATATATATATATATATATATATATATATATATATTATATATATATATATATATATATATATATATATATATACATATGTATGTAAATATATACATTCGTTCTGAAGATCACTTACCGAAATTTTGAAAATTCTCTTAAATGCACGTACATTTGGAAACAAATTTTTAAGTCCTGCTTGAAGTAAACTTAATAAGAATTTAATATAGAACTATTTATAATTTCCTATATTCATCATAATTGATTTTTTAAATAAAAGTTAAAATAAAAAATTGTAGGGCGAGTACTGCTTGCTTTAAAAAAAAACAATACGTTTATTGTGTACAAAAAATATATTTCTACACATCAAACATTAACATATTTTCTGCACTATATGAATTTTAATTAATATTAGTAGCAAATATAAGTTCTCAAATCGGTGAAATGGAATCATTTTTTCATTATCCTTGATATAGCTACATGTATAAGGTAGACACACAAAGAGTATTTTCTGCCCTAGTAATGACGAAGTGATTTTTTTAACATGTTTTAAAGGGATAGGGATTTTGGATCTTTGGGTACCTTTCCATCCATGAGTGTTTATTAACAAACTTTAAACATTATGTAAATGTAATATCCATTATTTATGGTATTATTAGGCTTCTCATTGCACGAGCATGAAAATTAAATTGGGACCAATCGCCTTCGATTATTTAGCTGCGCTGATGGTCTCTGCAACTTCATGTGGGATGAAAAGTTGTGACGTGTTCGTGACTGGAAGTTTGTGAAGGCGAACTTCGTTTCGCCTTATCTCTTTTATAATGCTCAATAATCAATCCATAGTATCGAATATTGTGGTATTAGCAAACTTAATTGCAATCCTATCATCCTTCTTCTTAAAGTTGGAAGGAGATCGGACAGTCAACCTATTCACTCCAGTGAATAGGTTGCAGTTCGGAGCAGCATTGCCGGAAGATGTTGCTCCGAAATAAAAAACACATTGTTTTTTTTTTTATTTTTTTATTCCGATGCGAAGAACTGGCTGCTGTGAGAATGTATGGAATTAAAAGCCATTAAAGCCACTAGTGACCTTATATTTGGATGTAAAAAGTGCTTAAAAGGCAAGTTAAAAAGAATTGAAACATTTCAAAAATTTTAATTGCATTTCGTTTAGGAAATCGATGATATGTTATTATCCTTAAACGTTGGTTTATTCCATGCCGAAAATTAAGAAAATTAAAAATTAAAATTAAAACTATAAACAGGTTGGTTGAAGTAACTCCGCGAATTGAAAGCAATATTATTAAAACTGTTCATTATAAGTATTATAGTATTTCTTCTAGCGAAAAATGATTATAGATTAGGTTTTCAAATGAAACTATTTTTAGAGAGCAATATAATTTTTCTGGAAAAGTAAATCATAAAGAATATAAACATTTATTACGAGTCTCAAAATGATGTTTTGAGTTTTTTTAATAATATCATCTCAGCATTTCACAGTAAGTAAAACGTACTTGGTGGCAAGTTTTTATATTTTCTTCTTATTAGACATTACTGGTGAATGTCAGAATTTCTCAACAAATTTGCTTTGGATTCAAGTGATACACTTTACCCATATTCATTTTTCACAAAATATTCATTTATTTGACATTATATATAATAACTGACATGTTTTACAAAGAAAAAATGTTCCTATACAAATAATAGTAAGCGAAAGAGGTACAAATGAAAATAAGGCTTAATAACTGATCAAATATATTGCCTAGCCGAGATGTTGGCTGCATTTCCAAGGAAAATAAGGTTTAATAACTGATCAAATATATTGCCTAGCCGAGATGTTGGCTGTATTTTCAAGGAAGTTATTGGGATCTAAAAAATATAATTTATACTTCCATATTTGTATGGGCCCTATATGAAATAACGGATCGATCATAACCAATTTCAATAGGCATCCTTGGGCGAAGTAATAGTACGTGCCAAATTTTATTAATATATCTTCAAAACTGCGACCTGTACTTTGTAAACACACAACTTTATGCGGACAGCTAGCCGGACGGACGGACATTCTTTAATCGACTCAGGAAGTGATTCTGAGTCGAACAGTATGCTTTAAAGTGATATCTGCACAACGCATAATACTCCCATCAGCTATTTTTATCATGACTGTTTTAAAGGAAAAATAAAACTTAAAGACTTTATCTCAGAAACTATAAGAGAGCAAAAAAAAAAAAAAAAATCGTGTATAAATTTTTTACCTCAGATAGAATAGATAGTACTTATGTAAAAATCGATGGCTCATGGATCTAGGTTTTTTAAATTACTTTCATTTTAAAGAAACATTTGAAAAATCTTATATAAAGTGTTGAAATATTCTTTTATACTGCAGGGAAAATAAAATTTTATTTAATATCGAACATAACATTTAGGAAATATAAATAAGAGTTTTTAATTCAATCCTTGTAAACATATT
>PYHX02000494.1:89138509-89143509 GCA_004302925.2 Cochliomyia hominivorax
ATCACTCCATATTTTGCACTGCAAAAGTGTATATACTTCCTAAAATATTTTTCGAAATCGTATTCAATTAAAAACGTTTTTTTAATCATTTGTTATTAGTGGTATTGGTAAATATATAATTTTAATGCAAAAATTTACTCATTTATAATGACTCGAAGAGTATTATCTATTGAACACAGAAACATTTTATATAATTAGCATGAATTGGGTAAATCATACTCCGAAATTGCACAAATAGAAATAGTAGTAGAGTTAGAGAATAGTTTTTTAGACGAACCAAAATATAATATTTTTAGTTCGGACGCAAGTACCGAAAAAAATAAGCTTTTAATCCAAAGAACACCCAAAAAACTCTAAAACATAGAAATGGTATTATTGTTACAAATACTTATTTAGTTACTTGTCTTTTAAACTAAATACCCTTACTCAAAAAAATACTTTACCTCTTTGACTTTGAAAATAATATCTAACAAATTGTTAAAAAATAATTTTACTTGGAAAGAATTAAGTTAATCTTATAAAGATATATTAAGTTAATCTCATAAAAATTTATTAAAAATTATTAAGTTATAATAAATTGATTTAGTGATGTTATTAGAGTAACATTTTTATCCGCCAAACATTTTGGAGTATTAATTAATTGATTTGATTTATTCCATTATTAGTTTTATGTATATGACAATAAGAACGACATTTCAAAAATAATTTATTTTCATTTAAAAATATAAATATTTAAAAATTGAATGCTCGGTTGAATTTACATTAGAAATTTTAAATTATATACAACATAAAGAGAAATAAAATAGTGTATGTTATAATTGTGTTTTTGGATACGATTTTTTTTACAAATTGACTTTAGCCTTAGAGTTCTTAATAACTAATGGGTTCTTTAAATCAATAGTTAATTTTTTGTGCATAGGGCCGTTAAACTTTAAATTGAAAAATTTTGTTCCCTAAAGTAGTGTTATTTCCAAAATTCTTCAAATTAAGTATAATTTTATAATATTCCGGACACCTCCAATTAATGCTAGTAACATTAAAAGTTCTAGCGAACATAACAGAACATAACATGCAACATTGAAAATACAAATGTTTGGTATCGCTTCATATGTGCTGGTGTAATCGATTCTGTGGAAACTACCGAACTATATATGCTCTAAATACACAGTAAAAGGTAAAGATAAAACCGTCAAGGATAATAAAACTATTTCCTATATTGATATGCTCTTCAACAACAACGAAAGGAAAAAGTTTTGGAGACGATTTCTAGAAAAAATTAAATTCTAGCAAATTCGTTCTGAAAATAAACATATGCAAGTTAAGGTTTGCATCTCAGGTCGCAATAAAAATTGAAAAAGGTATGAACTTTTTAATGTAAGAAGTGTCAAATATCTTTCTTTACAGCACAAAGTGTCATCAAACGTGATTTAAAATAATATAGTCATCTCAAAATTGTGAAATCGTTAGTTTTGAAACAGGATTTCTAAGGAAGAAATACAAAATAGAAGTTTCAAACAGTTTTGCAATGGCAATGAAGCAACTTCAATATGTTGGAAAAAGTAAAATCCTGAACATATCCCGATAATTTCTCAAAAAATTGATGCATTGGTGGATTCCTGTACTTTATGGTTTTCGTCTGGGGAAATTTTTTATTTGTGGATATATACTTTTTCTTATGCAAGTTATAACATTTGGTTCAGAATGTACTCCGAAATATTGATGCATTAGAATTCAAAAAAGATTCAATAGTGAGTAGATAGTTTCTACATAAACTATTGTAGATGATTTATTAAACTCTACAAATACTGAGACTGAAGTTATTGATTTGGCAAACAAGTAGCATTTATTCACTGTAAAGGAGGCTTTCTCATTCGAAATTGAAAATCAAATTCAAAAATCATAATAGAGAGTCTTGGTGAATTGGAAGAACCAAAAAAGTTCCAATTTGCAACAATAAAACATTTGTTAAGTATTTAAGAGTGTTATCGGCACATAATGTTTAAGTTTACAAGGCACAAAAGTGAAAGTTACTCCCTTTGTCAATTCGGCTTTGAAATTAATGGGTGTCGAGTTGGGTGTTCGTTTCACTACAGTGAAAGTTGCTCCGAATTTTTTTGTTTTTGTTTTGTTTGGAATTAGTAGCTGCCGAATTGAGTGTTCGTTCAATATATGGAATTCCCAATATGCGATTCGAAATTCGTTTCTTTTGGACGGACTTCGTTGTCCGCTTGTTAAATGCTAAACCATCAAAATGGAGATATAAACCTACAAAGTACAACGTTGCAGATAGCATGAAAAATCATTGTTTTTGTTTTTCACTTATCTTAAAACTATAGTAGATATGTTGGCCCACTCGAAAATCTAAAACTTCTAGGACTTCTGAAAAACTCTGAAATTATCTTGTTGTGGTGAATCAAGTGGTAATTGATCTTAACTTAATAGATTTTTACAGATATTCATCCTGGAAGTAACTACTTCGCACCGCATGAATATGAAGAATATGTAAAACGACCAATCATTTCACCAAGAAATCACTATTGAACAGAATTATAGATATTGTTGATATCCATGATACATGAGTTATATTAAAGAAGGTTTGTAGTTTGAGGAAAGACATGACATAGTTTAAATACACCATCGAAAGTCCCTGAAATGTCTTAGCTATTGGTACTTTGGACTTTGGGAGTACTCTTCACAAGTCTTACTATAAGGGTATTTTATATTTAATTAGCCTATCATATGACAACCGACAGTTATCTAATGGCGATAACAATGTTATTGCTCGAAGAGATACACCCATCGAAATATATTGTGATAATGGTACGAATTTCAAGAAAACTAAAATTGAACTAAGAAACAAACACCAAACCACTTTCTTTTGGGATTAGCAAGTGGTGATAAGCCTTGTATTTTGCAAAAAATGGAGAAAAATGAAGTTTTTCATCAATCTCTTTTGGAAACAATGGATTTAAGAATGGATTTGAGAATAAACTTAACGTTTGAAGATAATCGACAAATTCCCTAAATTTTGATGGTTAAAACAAGTTTTAAAGAAACATGTACAAATACATGTTTACTTATTTTGTTTTAAAGATATAACCTAATTAAAAAATCTTTTATTTGTTTAACTTTGAAAATAATATCAACCAAACTGTAAAAAAAATAATTTTATTTGCAAAAAATATGTTAAATTTGAAATTAATTTTCTAAATAAATTAATAACTCTAAACTGAAATAAATTACTCTCAAAATAGTTTTATTTCCAACAAGTATAATTGTGAAGAGATGTATGTCCGCACAAGGTGTGGGGAATTTGAAAATAATCAAGGATTTAATGAACAAGACAAGAGATTTAAATAATCTAAAGAATAACCTCTACCAAAAAGCTGTAAACTTAGATTATTACTTCCACTATGATATTTTCCTATAGATGCTACCTACACTTTGGAGGTGGAAAAATATAGTTATAACAAGATTTTTTATTTTCGTTTTATTTCCTTGAATATTTCTAATATTTGTTTGTTCTATTAAAAATAAGAAATAAATATAAATATATAAATAAAAAATAAATTTAAATAACTTAAAAAATGTTGTAGTTTTATAATGTTCACTTAAAATTCATAAAATTGTCTAATTAAACTATTAAAATGAGAAAAATGAAAAAATGTTACTGAAACAGTTTTTTAATAACAACTCAAAAGTTAACATTAAACATATATTCAATCCCATTTTTATATAATTTAGTTTCGTAATAGAATATTAATCGATGAGGCTGTCATTATTAATAAGACCAACCACAATATTATTACATTCTGATTTAAAATATTTTCACCAAACTAACATATATGCCATTATAGGTAATTTTCGAAGTGGGTTTTACATAAGGGTGTTAGAAATAATGGACTGATCATCGCTAAATTTGGTACGGCTTTTTTTGATAAATATTGTCTTTAAGATAAGAAATAATATCGCGATTCTAACAAAAACAACTCATAAAAGTTAACACAAAATATATATTGAATCCAATTTTTATATAATTTAGTTTCGTAATAGAATATTAATCGGTGAGACTGTCTATATAATAGGACCGATCTAAATATTTGATTTTATGATTTGTTATAGTATAAAATATTCTTATTTAAAATATTTTCATAATAATATATGCTAATATAGGTGATTTTCGATGTGGATTTTATATCAGGTGTTGGAAATAATGGACCTATTATCGCCAAATTTGGTACGGTATTTTCTGGTTAAATATTGTCCTTAACAAAAGAAATGCGCATATATTAGAAACGCGATAAATTCTAATATGTGCGCATTCTAAAGTGATTTTCATAATTATATGTGATCTGTAATCTTGCATGTTGATTTACAATATAACATAGTTATTTCTACCAATGTCAAATTTAATTGTCCTAATTTTATTAAATATATTCATATCTGCGAGTTTTATTAGCTTTATTATTATGTATCAATTTTCATCAAAATAACTCTGATATTACGACCTGTAGATTGTTCATAACGTTTAAATGAACGGAAGGACATGGTATGATCGAGTCAGAGAATGATTACGAGTCTTAAGACACACTACTTAGAAGGGGTTTAACACCATTTTTATATGTTATAGCATAAACGCACAACACTCTTACCTCTATGGTACAATTTAACTAAAAATATAACGCAAATAACGCATATTTTGTTTAAATTATGTGTATTTATAGAAAAATGTGATTCACCTTAGGTATAATTAATTTAACAAATCTCTTTTCTAATGAAATAATTTTTTCTTCACTTTTCAGGTAGCCATAAAAATAATCGATAAAACTTGTCTTAATGAGGAATATCTTGCTAAGACCTACCGCGAAATTTCCATTTTAAAAAATCTTCGCCATAGACACATAACCCGTTTATATGAGGTTATGCAATCCGAAAATATGATATACTTAGTTACTGAATATGCGTCGAATGGTGAAATTTTTGATCACCTGGTAGAAAAC
>PYHX02000494.1:89148509-89254799 GCA_004302925.2 Cochliomyia hominivorax
TCAGGAATATGAAACTTCTTAAATGTAAATGGAACAAGTAAACTATTCTGTCTATATAAATTTTTATATTGAATCTTTCATTATTTAGAATTGAATAATGAAAGATTCAATTCAAAAATTTATATAGACGGAAAAGTTTATTTGTTCTATTTATATTTAAGAAGTTTCATATTAGAATTGAATAATTCATTATTTCATATTAATCATTTCTCGGCGTTAAAATGAGTTCATATTTTAAATGTATTTTGTGTAGCATTTGCCTTTTATTTTTTGTTTTATTTTTTGTTTTATTTTTTACCACTTTTGTTTTACTATATTATTTTTTATTTGATTTTTTATTTATAAATAAAACTACCGACGGCTGAACTAACAAAAAAATCTACAAAAATACGACGTTTTTATTATTATTTGTATTTTGCTTAATAAAAATATTAAATATTAAGTCATAAGTCCTGAACTTATACGTGAGGTTGAATCCCGTATGAATAGAAATTATTTGCCGCCGGCTTTAAAACTGCAAAATAATAATTCCATTACTTTAAGTCAATCGCCTCCAAAATCCACTGGTGGTCACTTATATATAGGCGGCACTTATTATAATACTTCCTCAAATAGTAATTCTCCATACCCTTCAGCGGGTCCCCCAACAATACCTAATCCAACAACTTTATCATTAGCTACGGTACCTATTGCTACTTCTGCAGTAAATACATATACAAATAGAAGAATTTATGGTAAAGCTTGCAAATTGCCCCCAGTTCAAGAAGTTGGTAAGTGGTTCGTTGTTTTATTTATTTATTTATTTATTTATTTATTTATTTTATATATATTTTAATTTTTAATTAAAACACTTCTGTTATATCTCTCAACTTAAGCCATAAGCTTTCATGGATACTAACTAAATATAACTAAATAAATCATATTTAATGTTTATCAAGAGATTATTTGTTCTAATTTATATATTTTTACAATTTAGGTCGCTATAGCCCTGTACGACGAGCATCAGAAGGGTCTAAAACTCAATTCCATGGTCCTCTGCAAGAATGCCAATATTTACAAAAGGGTATAGCACAGCGAAATTTTTTGCTAGCACCTAGTCCACCGTTATTGGAAAATTCAATTAGTTTACCAGGTATGCATTTATACTCAATATGTACATTTGGGTTGGATAATCTAATTTTTTATAAATTTATGTGTAAAAGTGAACCATTACTATATGAGTTTCAATTCATTTTAAAATATCTTTTGCGAATTTTCTAGTTTATAACTTTAAATGAAATATTTATATTTACTTCTTTGAACTTCAATTTTAAGCATGAAAAAATAAAAAATTATGTTCTTTTTTTTGTTCCTCAAATATAATAACAAAATTTATTAAAAAATTTTACTTATATTTTTTCACTTTGTGATTTTTATTATTAATTTTCAGGGTCTCCTATACATGGAAAACCATCTAATTCTCATAATATTTTTCGTCGAATCTGTGGAGGAAATTCATCTTCCACACACGATATAGAAATTCCTAAGGAAGCTTTAAAATCAATAATGCCTACGTTGGACAAATTTGTAAAGGAGCAGCGCATCAGTGTTGAAGTAGTGAATAAGATAGTATCAACTAGGCAAATGCCTATAGATTTAGCTGCTCACTTAGGTTTACAGGCGCATAGCATGATCACTAATAGTGGTAATCACTTAGATCATTTAGGATCTTACTTGCAGCAACAAATTTATGATCATAGTATTTCTCCATTATCCCTGCCAAATTCTACAAATTCTAGTCATCTGCAAATGTCTATTATAGGTGAAGGAAGCAGTGCAACTGCTTCTAGCAGTGATCCTCTAGTCCAGCAGCAAAACTCACAAAGAGATCGCATAGAGGGGTTGCATTCGAAAATATTATTTGGTATGGGTTATTCTCACCAAATACAATTACCTAGTGTTAATAGTGGTGGTCAATTAAGTTGTAACGCAGAAAGTCACTCTGGTTGCCCGTCTTCAGTATATAATAGCTTTAGTGGAACAACTTCTCCAAATCCATACGTGCCAAATTCGTCTTTGTTTTGCGGTAATACCAATAGCAGTCAAGGAGTAGGTGGTTCTTCCCCTTTACATCAAATTACTAAAGGATTATCATTTCTCTCTACTGGCGGCGGAGGTTCAATAACCCGAGGTACTTCAGCAGCCAGTGAAAGTGCAAATCAACCCTTGGATTTATCAATGGATGTTTGTAGCTCTGAAGATTCAGAAACCCCAGTAGGCTCCCTAACTCCCCAAAATTGGTTTATACCATCATCGCCATATTATGATTTAAAGCCATTAAATTTATCTCCTTCTCAGCCAGTCAGAGTTGTTTCCACTCCGCCAGCCTCTCCTAATTTGTGTATAATACAAGAGGAAAATGCAAATGGACAAATGTGTCATACAATATCTACTGGAACCCCTTATGCCGGTTGCACTGGAGGAATTACACCAACTGCATCTCCGGAAATTGTAAATTTGGGAGATGATATGATATCCACTGGGCAACAAATGTCCCATCCTCAAATATGTCTTACAGATGTACAAGGGAGTGAAATTACTTTAGTAGCACTTTCATCAGAGAATAGAAATGAAAGTGACTGTGATTCGTTGGATAATAACGCTATTCCTTTAATGTCATTGCAAGGTCTAATAATTACAGAACCATCCAATGATATGCCGTCAATTACAAGGGGCATTGGTCGTAAAACAAGTTTGGAAGCAGATTTGTTGTCAAATATTTCTCAGCCGACGATAAATTCAAATCAAACAAATGATAGAAGGGGAAGCGATAAATCTTTAGGATTTTCAGATGATTCACTAAGTAATGATTCCAACAACCTTTCGCCATGTCAAGAACCATCAGCTTCTTCAGGCTTTAAATCCGATTCACATTCAGAATTAGGAGATCAAACCGAGGGGCATTTAACACCTGATTCTATGTGTGAATCAAGGCGCATGTCAGAAGAAATGTGCTATGAAGTACCATTACCACATGAATGCTCAAATTTGGATACAACACGTATACTACAAATGGTAAAACAAACAATAGACTCAACAATGCCGCCAAAAATGATTACCCTCCATAATGCAGATGACAGTGCCACTTCGACATCGTTATCTGCAACTAGCACAGGTAATTGGCCAGAAGGTAGATTACGCAGTACATCTACAGCTACGGACGACTTTTCATTATATTCTACGGATATATCAATACCTTCAACTGCTACAAATTTAAATTTAGAATATTCTGGAGGTTTGCAGATTGAAGTTCAAGTTTGCGAAGGGCGTAACAGAGACAATCAGACTACTGGCAAAGGTATAAAATTACGACGCATATCAGGAGATCAATTTGAATATGGAAAATTATGCCAGCAGTTAATAAGTCAACTTACTATGCAACAGGTGGCTGTTTAATATGTAAATACTACACAAATATTTACGCTCAATATTACATTATTCCCTTAATTCAAAATTGTTAAAAATTAATAGTTTTTTATTAAAATCGATTGCCATAAACGTTATACATTTATTATTAAACATTATTTATGCATCAACGAAATGTAACTTTCAATAATGAATTGGCTCTAAAATATAAATTTTAGTAATTTACCTGCCTATTGATCCATACATCATTTACATAAATTTGGGTTTTTGACTTCTATAACATTACATTTATAAATGTACCTAAAATTATAGAATATTCTTAAAGAATTTTCATTTTTCGTTTATGTGGCTGTAATTGAATATTTTAATCAATAATGCGTCGAAAAAAATTAAAATTTCAAGAACGGGTAATGAAAATTTTTGTTTATTTGTATAACGTAGAAAAATGTAAAACTATAAAAAATGTAAATATAATAAAGGGCAAGGTAAAAACATAAGCTCAATTAATTTTTTTTAATTTTAGGTACAGTAAAATCTTATGATTAAAACGGATCACTCCAACATGCATAATTATGTACATATGAACATGCTTTAAAACTTGTTAATCTGTAATGCACAACTGAACATACAAATATTTAATAGGAATATATATGTATGTAGAGAGTTTAAATTCTTTATATTGGTTAACTAACATATTAACTAATACTTATACATTTAAGTTCATAAACGATATAATAAGAAAACACTTTTTAGTTAATTCATTTCATTCCAAATTATAATAAATTTTAAAACGTTGTAATAACTTTGTAAGGATTATAGTAATGTTTTGTTGTTGCTTTCCATTAAAATAGTAATAAATATAATATTAAGACAAGCTACAATTGTTAAAAATTTTAGTAAAAATTATAATTATAAAGTATTTCAGTATTCTTAAGTTGCTTAATCTTCTTTTTATTGTATAACTAGATTTTTCAGGTCATGCACCCACATAAGATAGAAATAATGTATAAATATAATTTACGAAAATATGCATAATTCATTTGTTAGTAATTACATACATACAAACATAAATATTAATTTTAAGACATTTAATAAGACTGCTGTGATTAATTAAAATATGTTTGAAATGTTAAATGTTATATAATAAAATTATTTAACTTTTAATGTCCTTAATAAAATCATTCAAAATTATTTTAAAACTTCAAACATTTTCCTTTTTATTTAAACTTAAATAATTATATTATGTGAAAAATTGTTTTTTTTTATATGAATGAAAAATACATTATTATATATTAATTCATAAGACTTTTTTTAGTTGTTTTTAAAAGTGAATAATTCTCGTAGAAGTATAAATATTATTCTCTCATAATTATGATGGGTTTACCGACATTTTCCTTTAAAATCTCTGAGATTTGTCTTTTAAATAATATTTTCTTAAGCTTTTATAAAAAAATTACAAAGTCTTTTAAGACGTTAATTTGATCAGAAATATTACAAAAATACTGACAGCTTCACCAAAAGGAAAATAAGAAGAAAAGGAGATATCCTAAAACACATCTATTTTTTAATGTGGGTGATATAGATATATATTTTATATTTCTTTTATAATGACTGTATCCTGTTAATAATTTCAATAAATACAGAAGGTTTCATTTTGTTTTTAAATTTCAAACATATACATTTTTTAATGAAAATATCAATACAAGCTATTGATATCACTTTTTCAATTAACATAGTTTTTTGAAAGAGTTTTTGATTTGCATGTCTAAAGTTTACCGTTTGGTACAAAAAATTGCAGTTAAAACAGTGTACACATTGATAGCAGAGTTCCCATATCAAATAATGTTTCGTTAGTAAATTTCTGATCGACTCTATCAATCGACTCTATCAATCGTATAAGAAAAACATTAGGTTAGTTTGAAGACAACTGGAATTTATTTTCATTAAAAATTTACTTCTGATTGTTTGAGCACTGAAATAGTCAACTATTACTTTTTTACTTGTCAAATAAGTCTTTGTTATCGTCTAAGAATAAATTGCAACATAATTTCATCCAATAGTAAGACACATATCTATATTCAAAAGTAATATTCGTTTTTTCATTGAGAGTCAAGCTATCTTTGGATAATGGATAACATTAGCCCAATTACAGTACGCTTCTGCCACAAATAGCTTTTAGCTTTCTGTGGTAGCATGGTATTAATCAATACATACCATAAATAATGTCACGAAAGAATCTCTTTCCCACACAGTCACAAATTACTTTTCATATAGCTTTTGTAATGCTATCTCTTTGCATTACAAAACAGAACAAAAAGCAGAATTTAAATATTTAAACTGTCATTTTGACACTTCTGTCTATTTTGTGGTATTAATTTATGTTTAAGTTTTCATTAAAAAATGTAAACAAAAGCACATAAAAATGTGAACGAAATTAATAAAACTTTACTCGAAATTTAAACTAAATTATTGATGAAATTTAAAATAAAAAGTTAAATTTAAAAGAGGATAAAAATATATGAATGTCACAGTAAAAAAATTCATATTAACGGAAACACAATAAAAAATTAACCAATGCTTTCGTTGAGCGGTAGAATCTTAAACCATAAGAACCCTATTAATTGGTGTCACTTTCCAAAAAACTAGGGGATAAGAGTTAGCCTACTTCAAAGTTTTAAAATGGCCAATATAGGGTAAATTGAAAATACTCATAAAATCTTAAGTTTACGTAAAGCATTCAAACCAAAAACGATAGAGGAACACCATAGGAACCAATATAAATGGGTGTCACTTTTTAAAAACTGAGAGGCACTCTACAGCAAACTTTTAAAAATGATCCAAATAGTGTAAATTGAAAAATGCTAATATAATCTAAATTTTTCATTGAGCGTTTAAATCAAAAACTTTTTCGATAAACACTATAAGAACTAATATAAATGGATGTCACTTTCCAAAAAACTGGTGATTACGAGGAACCCTACAGCAAACTTTCAAAATGGTATATAAGGTAAATCGAAAAACGCTCATACAATCTAAAGTTTTCGTTGAGCGTTAATAAGAGATACTCTACAGTAAATTTTTAAAATGGTCAATACAGAGTAAATTGCAAAACTTTTATAAATTTAACGTTGAGTTTTAAAACAAAAAGATTTTTCGATATAGGAACACTATTATAATCTATATAAATTGGTATCACTTTAAAAAAAAATTAACGTTGATCGTTGAAACCAATAATGCTTTTCGATACAAGAATGTTATACGAACAAATATATGTCACTGTTCAGAAAACCGGAGATTTGCGAACTTTTAAAAGTATATTAAATGGTGTAAATTGGGAAATTCTAATATAATTCTATATACTTCGTTGAACGTTAAAATTAAAAACGTTTTTCTATAGAGAAACACCATAGCAACCAATATAAATTAGTGTTACTTTAAATAAACACTAGGAAATGGTTATTACCCTACAGCAAACTTTTGTAAATTTAAAATTGATTATCATCTAAATTTTTCATTTAAAAAATGGTTTTCGATTGTTAATATCATTGGAACCTGAAGAGGTTTTATTTTCTAAAAAAAAACTAGAGGATATGAGGTACCCAACAACAAACTTTCGAATATGGACAAGATTATTAATGATGATTTCCGTAACACGCAATTTTCTCAATTGTGTCTTTTATATAACATGGTTCTTGATGATATCCACTAGTGATGTTATAAATTTGTTTTAAATTGTGTAAAGGATTGTATTTTTATTTAGTTACGAACCGTTTGGGGAGGTTTCTAACTAACTTTTAAGAATTTATGCTATCTCGGGAATTTCCCAACCTTTCTCACAAGTCTCGTATCCGCGCATAAAAGTGTTGAAAACAACAAACTACAATCAATCACCTGAAAAACTTTAAAGACAACCGTTTGTCTCAGATTGCCCTCCCAACCATGTCATAAGAGCGCGGATGCGTCTCTTCTTCTATGACCCAATCACCAACCTCTAACATCTTCCTCACAGCCGTTAATTCAAAAACAAAAATTAAATATTATTAACATCATTTAATATAAGTATAAATTTACAATAATAACAAGTAAGAATGCTATATTCGGCTATGCCGAATCTTAAATACCCTCCACCACAAATTCGTGTAAAGTTAATACGTTAGGTTCCATAGACACACATACACTCACAAATGTATATAACACAGAAATACTTAATTAGTCATAAAATTAGTTACAATTTAGGCTATAAAATTTTTCTACTGAACTGCCTTTTTTCTACCAATTTTCATTGAGCTCTGTTAATTTTTGCGGATGTGAGCAGACAAAGAGATTGACGAAAATCGACTGAGATTTTGACTTGATGCAAGAATATATACATTATGGGGTCTGAAATAATTCATTCTCTCTACCACTTGTAGTGTGGAGCGTATAAAAACAAAAAATATGCTTGTTATAAGCTCAAAACTATTTTCCGGGAAGGGGTCTTATATGGGAGCTACAGCAAAATTTTGACCAAGATTGTTCATATTTATAATATACTTTGATTATAGTTAGAAAAATCATTGTGCTAAATTTTAATGGAATTGATCTTTATTTAAATGTTTTATAAACTCTAATCCGTTTTCCGGAAAATCCCGTTATAAGGGAGCTATAGGAAAATTTGTACAGATACATGGCAAATTAATATAATATCTTCAGAACAGTTAGCAAAATAATTGTGTCGACTTTCAATAGAATTGGTCTTTATTAACTCGGGAAGGGGCGTTATAATGGAGCTATATCAAAATATGGACTCATGTTAACAAAATTTATAACACATATTTATATGTTAATAAAATTTATAACATATATTTAAAATAGCTAGAAAATTAACTGTGTCAAATTTTAATAGAATTGTCTCAAATCTAAAATCATATTCCGGGAAGGGGCCTTATATGGGAGCTATATCAAAATATGGACCATGTTAATAAATTTTATAACATATATTTAAAATAGCTAGAAAATTAGTTGTGCCAAATTTCAATAGAATTGGTTCAAATTTAAGAGTTTTATAAGCTATAAATCATATTCCGGGAAGGGGCCTTATACGGGAGCTATATCAAAATATGGACCCATGTAAATAAAATTCATAGTATATATTTAAAATAGTTAAAAAATTATTTGTGCCAAATTTCAATAGAATTGGTTCCAATTTAAGAGTTTTATGAGCTATAAATTAAATTCCGGGAAGGGGCCTTATATGGGAGCTATATCAAAATATGGATCCATGTTAATAAAATTCACAATATATATTTAAAATAGTTGAAACAATAATTGTGCCAAATTTCAAAAGAATTAGTTCAAATTTAAAAGTTTTATAAGCTATAAATCATATTCCGGGAAAGGCCTTATATGGGAGCTATATCAAAATATGGACCCATGTTAACATAATTTATAACATATATTTAAAATAGCTAGAAAATTAGTTGTGCCAAATTTCAAAAGAATTGGTTCAAATTTAAGAGTTTTATGAGCTATAAATCACATTCCGGGTCCTTATATGGGAGCTATATCAAAATACAGACCCATGTGAATAAAATTTATAGTATATATTTAAAATAATTAAAAAATTAATTGTGCAAAATTTCAAAAGAATTGGTTCCAATTTAAGAGTTTTATGAGCTATAAATAATTTCCGGGAAGGGGCGTTATATGGGAGCTATATCAAAATATGGACCAATGTTAATAAAATTTATAACATATATTAAGAATGGTTTAAAAATTAGTTGTGACAAATTTTAGTAAATTATCTTAAAAATTGCGGTCCATATGACACAAAGAGTTTGGGGTGTATCAAAATTTTGCATATTATAGCCTATAACTTTTTTCCGGTTAATCAGATTTTGATAATTTTTGGCACGGTGATGAAGCATGTGTAATTGTATGCTAAAATTAATTTTTTGTTTAAGTCCAATTACATTTTTAGAAGAAATTATAAGAGTTCATTTTTTAAATTTTGAGGTTGTTTCAGATATCGGTCTATAACTTCCTTGCTTATAAACCGATATAGCTGGTTTTAAATAGCAAACTGCTTAGGACAATAACAAACAATGTGGCCAAGTTTTATTGAATTCGGTCAATTACTCTAGGCGTGAGAATGTTTCCAACAGACAGACAGACGGACAGACGGACATAGCTAAATCGACTCAGTTTTTGATTTGATGCAATAATATATATACATTGTTGGGTCTGAGATGATTCCTTCTTGGCGTTACATACAGAATGACAAACTTAATATACCCTCACCACTTGTGGTGGTGGAGGGTATAAAAATAATATAAATTACAATAATAACAGTTTTTGCATATATCAATACCTGGCTATTTCTTGGTGTGTTGCCAATTTGTTGGATTATTAACATCATTTAATATAAGTATAAATTTACAATAATAAAAATAATATAAATTACAATAATAACAAAGTTTTTGCATATATCAATACCTGGCTATTTCTTGGTGTGTTGCCAACTTGTTGGATGATCTCAAGAAATATATATCTATTTAATGTTTTCTTATGTATCTTAAGTTTTTCTGCTGCCACAAAATTTTTTAAACTTATGAATGAACATACAACGCTGTTCAAACTACGATCAACTTCAGGCATAATTTTATTACAAAAAATAGTGTGTATTAGAGATGAGCGGTACCGTGATTTTTGAATAACTTTCCTCCCAGTGAAAGTGTTTTAAAATCACTCTTTTTTAAAACAGTGATCGCAGTATTTTAAAAGAAAACAAGAATATTTTTAATAAAAAATGTAAAATCACGGAAAACAAAAGTGTTAAATAAAAGACTGCAATGGACGATGAATCGCTTGCAAAAAATAAAAACAAATACATTTAAGTATGCAACAAAAGAAGAAAGAACATTTAAATAACTGTTATTTTATAATTTCAGTCACTGTAGTTACCAGTGATTTACCAATCACAGTCGTGAAAATATGGCTCATCTCAACAGACAAACATAAAACATAAGACTGCAAATTTTCAAACACAACAAAAAAATTAAAATCCAAAAAAATATAAAAATAATAAACGTAAATAAAATGAAATAACGAAAATAAAAAACATGTATGAGACAAAAAATCACAAATAAACTACATAAAAGAAAACAAAAATTATCCCAATGTATTTTTCATTTTTCATTTCATTTAACACCTAAAAAAGAATACAATTGGCTATGGCTACTTACACCCGCAACAATTTTTGAATTTATATTTCGTAAATTTTGCTGATATTTTTTATTTTCATTTTGAATGTCAACAAACACATACGCACAAAAAGTTTGTTGGGGTTGCCACTTGTCGGTTTGATTTCCTGACGGCAATATTTAATTCGTACAGTTAGGTTGACAGCACTGGATTATTTACAGAAAAGCTGAAAATTTTCTTTGCATTCAATTATTTTTACCATTTTGAGGTACAGATGTATATATACAAATTTCATGATTGCCCAACAAACCAAGCCATAAACTAAATGTAAATATATCCTAAAATAAACTTATCAACGAATTTTCGATAACATTTCATAAGTATGCTTACAATATTTTTTTTTTTTCGTTTTTGTATTAATACTTGTTATACTCTTATTGGAATAACAATATTTGCAAATTTAATTGTAAAAGATTAATGCTCGCAATAGTTTTTGTTTTAGAAAAGTAGAAAGTAGTTTTTGTTTTAGAAAGTAATTTAAAATATTTAAAAATAAAAATATAAAATCTGTGTTTAAAATGACAAAATAAAATACATTGTCCATAAGGATTAAAAAAAATGTTAATGATAAAAGACCCAAAATAAGTAATTTAATTAAGTTCCAATCAGCTTCAGCCAAATTAGTTCCACAATTATTGATGTAAATTTGGATACAAGTGAAAATGTGTTTTCAAGCTTTGAAGATAATGTGAATTAAGACAAAACGTTTCGGATTCATTTTTAAGTTAAATAAAGCCATTTTTGTTTTTCCTCCCTTAAGTTCATTTAGATTGTATTTACAGGTTAACAAGCTCCAAATTATTGCAAAAACTCCAAATTTCGTTAAAAACTGTTGGCGGAAGTTATTAATAGATAAGTAAGCGGAAAATTTATGTTAGAAAGGAACAGGAGAAAAAGTGTGCGTAGTTTAAGTACATCAGAAGCCATAAGAAGTAAATAGTGCATACATTATTTTTTCTTTTAAAATATATTAATTTTTCAATTTTATAGATACCGCCATTTCTATTGGATTGGGTGAGGAAGAATTTATAAAACATACAAAATAATTTTTCCAATTTGTAAAATATACAAATTGGAAAAACGAAACAATGAAATAGAAATAAATTGTAAAAATTCAAAAGTATATAAAAAATAAAAATAGTTATTATTTCAATTGGGCTTGTAAGCTTATAAAAATATTACGAAAATAAGCTTATTTCAATCATGTTTTAAAAACTATTTCAATGTAAGCCTATTTTATTAACAACGGTTAATTTTATCAATTTCGAACAACGAACCCTAATTCCAAGTATATTATTAACAATAATATAAAAAATATATTTAGAAAATCTAAAAGGAACTGCAACATTAAATTTCGTGTTGTTAAGTATGGGAACTCCAAAAGTTTTATCAAAATATACAAAAAGTAACACATTATGGTTCAAATTGCTTTTTACCCTCATGGATCTAAGTTTACTATTGTGGATCGTTTACTAGTCACCCCATTGAAAGAAAGAATAGTTGATACTATTTTTTATCACGTCCTACTTCAATGGAATTTTCAGCACCTGAATGGACGGTAGCATCAATTCATGGGTTTTCCACCGCAGTCCCCGAATTTGAATCAGAAGATGCCCACATTTACTCTAACTATGTTCATATTGTTTTTATTATATTATAATTTCCAAGAAACTAGAATAGATATTTTGGGATAATAAGAATCTTATAAAGTAGTAAATAAAAGAAAAAGTTTTTATTATGTTATATGTGTAGACAGTATTGACAAAACTTTTATTTGAGTTGAAATTGCAACTCTTTTATTTTTTGTTATTATTATTGCAACATGTTGATTTTGCTTAGTTTTAAATTAGTTTAAATTAAAGTAAAAGTGTAATGAATACTTATTGAATACGAATACGGATGTAATAGTGGCGTCAGAAGTGCGATTTGGACAGAAATGGAACAAGAACAATTTAATACTATGGTTGGATCATTGGCTGCGGCACAACGGAGAATACACTACAGGCTTCTAAAACTCCATCCTTTAGTATGAATGAATACAAGAATACGGAAGGTGCATTGTACATTGTAACTCAGCAAGATTTTAGAAAGTGAGTACCATAATTATGCTCGTATACATATGTTAGGTTAACTAAACACAGCGCTTAGAATTTCAATCAGTCCAAGTCGTTCTGAGGATCTTACATATGACGAGATTAAACTTATATTATCAGAGCTTTAAATTACGACAAGTGAAGCAAGAAAGCGGTAAGTCCTTGGTAGCGTTTGTTCTGCGTTTGAAACAAGCTGCTACCTTTTGCGAGTATGGTACTTCTCTTGATAGAATGTTCAATTAGAACAATTTTTTGTTGACGTTATGTTGGCGCGAATTGATTGCTCATTTCGCTTGCGATATCAATTTCATTGAGATTTTCGACAGTAATATTCGGGGTGATCCTATGAAACGAAATATGTATACGATTTCCATTCAAACTTCTATCATAACTACTGAATAACAACGATGTTTACAGCAAATGGTATATCCGATACGATGATATATTTGATAGGATCACGGGGACTTTTAAGAGCCCTGCTGTTAAAGTTCATCTTAGGCCAGATGCTTTAGACACGAAAATTGCTGCGTTTCAATTACAGGCAATAACAAGCCAACAGCACCCCATTCCGAGAGCTGATGATATATTTAATAGAATGAAAGACGCCGCTGTGTTCGCACATCTAGATGTGACAGATGTTTATATTCATTTAGTAGTAGACGAGGAGTTTGCACATGTTCTAACCCTCAACACAGTAACACATGGGTTGATACGTCCAACTCGTGCAGTTTATGAGTTGGCGAATATACTAGCTATATGGCAATGTACAATGGAGTCAGTCTAGAATGATATACCAAACAAGAGAATGAAAAATATTCTAATCTCACCTCAAGTGTTGATGCGGTATGACTTTGACTTACGGTTTATCTTGACAACGGACGCAAGTAGTACAGTGCTGGGTGCTGTACTTTCCCATCGTTTACGGGACAATCAGGAGCGATCAATTGCATGTGCAAGCCGCACCATGACAATTTCCAATTTCGTAATTCATAAAAGTTTAAAGGAAAATTCTTACGCTGATTATCTATCTATCTATCTATCTATCTATCTATCTATCTATCTATCTATCTATCTATAATGGTGCATACAGCAGACTCTGAAAGAGTCAATAAAGTGAGTTCCACTACGAAACATTGCGAATACGATGAATTTGATGAGTTTATAATTGGACAAATAAATCAACTCCCTTTAACTGCTGTGCGTATAGTCCAAAAAACTAGGAAGGATGAGCACCTTTGAAAAATGTTGAAAATATTGGAAAGCAGTAAGTGGATATGAGTATAAATCGCCAGAAGTGAACTACAAACTATCAGCTAGATGTTTGATCTTTGAACACATAATCATACCACCAAAGTTTCGGGCGAATATTTGGAACAGCTACATGGTTCTCATTTGGGAGTAGTTAAGATGAAAGGCATAGCCCGTTTTCTTTGTATATTGGCCTGGAGTTGATAAGGATATAGAGAATATCGCGAGAGGTTGTAACCAATGCTCACAAAATGCTAGGAATCCGTCTAAATTTAAGGATCATCACTGGGAATACCTAAAATCTCCTTGGGAACGTGTATACATTGATTACGCTACACCAATAGATGGTACGATGATATTGATTGTTACAGATGCGTTTTCGTAATGGGTGGATGTAAAAGTTATTAAATCTATTACTGCTGCTGCTACTATTGTACTATTAGATGAAGTGTTTTTAACATATTTAATGTTAGTGTCCGATAACGGAACGAATTTTTCTTCACTGGAGTTCAATAATTTTCTGACTAATGTGGGTAGACTTCCTGTCCGGAAACCCTCGATTATGCAAATGGTTAAAATGAAAAATTAACAAACGTTTGGGTGACATACACTATGATTCGTGGCGGAAGTGATAAAGAGTCATTACAACTAGAAACAGCTAACAATTGTTCTGGAGGAAACACATATTATGCTGTTACCAGTTATGGTAATAGAGGATATCTACACAACCAAACTGAGGGTCAGAAACATTCGAACCAAGAAGATGAGACACCGATAAAAAGATCGAGCATTGAGGAACAACAAAGTGAATGTTTTATTACACCATAAGCAACATTTAAATTTGAAGGCTTTACTACGTCCACACCGTGAACAACAGATGGAACAGTATTGACAACACTTTTATTTGAATTGAAAATGCAACTCTTTTATTTTTTGTTGTTATTATAGAAACATGTTTGATTTTGTTTAGTTTTAAATTAACAGCTTAATGTACTCTTGAAATTAATTGATAATAAATGTTATTGTATTCTCTTGAAATTAAAGTAAATGTGTAATGAATACTTATTGAATACGAATACGGATGTAATAATTAATTTATTTAAAGAGAAGTTATAAGACAATAAATACTTAATGGGAAAACCTTGCTTAGATTTTAAATAATACTGTATATACGGGAAGAATCTTCTTTTAAGACATTGTAAGATAACTATTTAAAAGATTCGGTTTTTCCACTATACACGAATTTTATGACAATTTAGGAACAATTTCATTCATTATACAAACGAAGCAATTGAAAACGAATTGAAAATCATCAAATAAGAAAATTCAGCTCTTATTTTACCATTAACAACGATATACAATTTATTTCGGTACGGCTCTAAATGGCAAGGCTATAAGATAACAAAAAGGCTGTAATTTAGGGAGTGGTAAAAAATAATATTTGCATTTCTAGAAACCGCATATTTTGAACACTAATCCTATTATGATCAGACAGTCAGTAACGTTACTCTATACAGTGTAAAGTTTTTAAAAAAATATAATATTTTTTGTATATATTTTATTAATTTATTTATAATTTATAACAAAATAAAAATATTAATTTCTTCATCAAAGGATAATAAAAATAGAGATAATTTTTTTTTGTAATTCTATATTTTTGCACCGCAAAGTGAAGGTGCCACCTAAAAAGAAAATAAAATAATAAACCACTTTGTTTTACAAATGTTCTTTGAATGAAAAGCTTCTTTTTCTCTACATTAAAATACGTCCATCCGAAGTAAATATGTTATATTTTGATTCGTCTGAAAAAAATACCTTATCTCAAAAATCATTTGTTTTATTTTTTTACATGTTTGTGAATCCTTTTTTTAATGTAGAGCTTCTTGGAGTATTGAAAATGGAGTTATTTATAGTTCTGCGTGCGGTATCCTCAGGAATACTTTGGCCTCAGAAACCGCATGCGGTTTCTTTTCTTTAACTTCGTAGCTGAAATAAGCATCTGAGAAAATTTTAAATTTAGTTAACCATGTTTGACACTGTCAGTAGCATAAGTTTGACATAAATATTATATTCGTCCATTTTGTTATTCATATTTCAAAACACTGCTGCAACTTAAATATACAATATATATACATGTGGACTAAAAATAATACCTCCTATTCTTTTACCATAGTATAGATGTTAGTAAAACATATTTTTTACGTAGGTTTTCAATACGCAACGTGTTTGTTGGAATAACTTTATAAAATTTCGCCGCTTGTAGGTTGTTCTGAACACAACAATGGTGCAGTTAAACTACAGAAGTCGAATAGACAACAAAGCAACGGGTTAAATGTTGTTTTTAAATTTTGACAAACGTTTTAAATGTATCTTGTGTGTGCGTTGTGAATAATATAAATAAAATAAACACAAAGAAGTATTACCATATTTCATAGAATAAATATAATGTTTGTTTCTTTATAAATAAAATACATATAAATCTTTTAAAATTTTACTTAAGACATGGCTTATGACTTAAAATAAAGTAACTTTTTTTTACTTTTTATAAAAATATTTTTTTAATTATAAAAGAATATTTTTGTAGAATGACTACTGCCATACACCTACACGATTAATCTTACCAAGTATTGCTGTCATCTGTAATTCCTAATTAATTTTGAAGGAAATTTAGAACAAAAATAAAGATGTAAGTAAGTACATGTATATTGTAAAAAAATTATTCCTTATACTTTACTTTACTGTAAATGAGTTACTTTAGACTCATTTACAGTTTCTTACAGTGACTATATCGGTGATTATATTTTCACTCTCGATTTACATTTTCAACGTTAAAAGGAAACTCAACCTACTCAATTTTAAATTACTCCCACGTTCCTGACTTACTAATGTCTTAAACTCAAAAATAGTTTTTGCTTTATTTAATATATAAATTTATTAAATTAACTATAAAAAAATATCCCATTTAGGTGCTAAATGTGAGAATGAAGAAAGATTTAGATTGTGAGAAGATTTTGTAACGTCCCTTCATCTGCTCGTGTCTAAATATATTATCTGAGCACAATGAATTTAGTCAGAAATCGGTTCAATAATTAAATAGTTATAATCATCGGAGGCAAAAAAACTCAAATCAATTGTAGAACATTTGAAATATTTTATATGAAAATAAAATGACACAAAAGTTATAATCATGGGAGGCAAAAAATCTCAAATCAATTGTAGAACCTTTGAAACATTTTATATGAAAACAAAATGGCATAATATTTATCTACACGTATCGCATTACGATTTCCAGTTATTTTTGAATTCTAGTAAATGATTCGACTTTTAACAAATAAAAGTGCGTGTAAAGTTAATCTTGTGAAAAAGGGTTTGTTTGTATATATTTATAGTAAGTTATGGATGTGTTAGTGTATATATCTGATGTGTATTTGCGTAACATGAAATAGTAGTTGCTTCATACATTCACAAGGTGTAGGCTATTAGAGATTCGGTACTGCCTCACATAGAATTTTTATTGATTTGAATTTTTGAGCATATTACATTTCTTGAAATATAAGTTAGAGCTAAAATTAAGAGCAGTATGCCTGATAAAAATTACAAAAAATAATTGTCATATTGGCATAAAAAATATAATTTTCTTCCTCTTATTTCTTTAAATGAAATATTGTTCGGTGCAAACGAATATAGCTTATATATAGTTTTGGGCAAATTTTATTCAAATGGAGTAATTACGACAATTTTTATGGAAAATACTCAAAACATTTCCTTCACATACTGTATTTGAAAGCATAAACGTGTACATAGATATATACATATTTTTATTTGAAGTCACTTTTGAAATACGCCTACATGGAATTATTTATATTTTTGGTTAAGTTACAAAATTTACTATTAGTTTAACGAACAAGTTGTGTAGGTTTTGAACTTGAGCTCAGAAAAAAAAAAAAAATATATATATATATATATATATATATATATATATATATATATATATATATATATATATATATATATATATATATATATATATATATATATATATATATATATATATATATATATATATATATATATATATATATATATATATATATATATCACGTCCACCATACCCGGTCGTGTTCAGATTTCTTCTTTTTTGTATTGCTTGTAATGAAGTTTAATTTTGGTTGCAATTAACTTTATTTGTTGTATTGTTTATATGTTCATTTAACAATTAAAAACACTTTTCTTAAAACAAATATTTCTTTGAGTAACTATAATGTTACAGCGAAATAAACATTTGAGACAAGTTTTCTTGATTTGTAGGGTGTAAGCAATTTAAATGCATTTTTTCATGCTTTACAACAGAATGTAATTCTATACTGACAAAGATGTACTCAAAGTTCGCTCAACCTAAAGAATTATAAACTTTCATCATTTAAAAAATGAAAAGTAAATCTCACTGGAACGTCATTTTAGTACAAAAATTTTAACTTAAATGTACTTCAAAATAAAATTTAAAATAGTTTAATTTATCTTTTATAAATTAATTCTAAAAATGAGAATTGCAAGATGCAATAAATAATAAATAACACTTGCCACATTTCATCAAGATCTTCAAAACTGCGACTTACACTTTGATTACAAGTTTTAAAGAGATAGTCAAATGGATGTACATGGTTAATTATACTAAGGAAATGATTCTGAGTAGAATTGTAAACTTTAAATTGGAGATAGCACCATTTCTGGCCTTTACAAACAACTGTACAAACGCATAATACCTAAACTACCTTTTATTTAACATTAAAAATAAACACAATTTACACAGATTATATTCCAATTTCGTTGTTTGCATAAAATGCAATTATACTAAAATAAGTATCCAATTTCGGATTTTAATAATTTATAAAAAAATTAGGAATCACAAAAATAGTTTTATAAAATTGCAAGCAAATGTCCTTTGTGCTTCACTGCCCCTGCACAAAGTATTTATTTAAAATTAAATACAAATATATTTTTAAAAAATGTTTGGGGAGCACCTTTATTTCTGATCCATCGAAAGTTTATTTCCAGCGAATAATTTAACGATTTTAGTGCTCTAGCTATAACAGTTCTTTAAATATTTCGACTTGATCACATAAATCGTTATATTCAAGTGTTTACACACTAGGTATTCGTTTATTTTTCATTGAAATTAAACAAAATTTTAAGTCTAGCTGTATTACATCTAGTATATTCAAATGCCGAAACCGGAAACCGGTTAACCGGTTTTTTGCGTTTTAGAAAACTGACAAGTTTCGAATAATTTCTATTTTCGAATTATTCGACATGCTGTTTTTTTCAGTCGGCTGACCGGTTTTAATGGATGTCACTTTTAAGTTTTTTACTAAAATATTCAGCTTCCTTTTTGTATATTCCACCATAATTGAGAATATATAAAATTTTTCACTGCGTGTGTTACGCGAATAAAGTAATGTTGGTATTTTTACATATATTATACTCAATCGATTTTGTTATGTCCGTCTGTTTAAGACAAAATCATGTCAGTAAAAATAATTAGAAAAAGATTCTTCAAGTTTTTTAAACAGCAACTTGCATTTTTAAGCTAAAGAGATAAAGATCTATAATTTAGATATATTCAGACATTAAAGAGTTTCTGTGAAGAAAAAATGATGTATTAAAATAAAATCATGGTATCTCTACACATTATTTTAAATACAGTGCAAGGATAATTTGATAAAATTTGTTAGAAATTCTTGTTTTCCTATGGGACCTATATTTTTACCTTATTTTATATAAAGCTCATTACACGGCATATATTTTTGTTGGTTAAACTTTATATTTCTATAAAGTAAAATTGTTTCTACAATTTATAATAATTAAACAAAAACCGGTTTACCAGTTTTTTGACATAAAACCGTATTTACTGATATTGAATATGTTGTCAATATTTTTATTTCTTAAAATCTACGTTTAACTTAATATTATTAAAACATTATTAAGGCCTTTATCGGGAACTTCAAAGTTTCAACCCGAAAAGCAGAACTGACATACAATATCTAGTTGATATTAAATTTTCGTTCTCTAGGTCGTTACATTTAAAATATTTGTAAAATAAGTTAAGATTTTCTGTTAAAATAATACGCATATGTACATTGATTTTTTAGTTTTCTATAAAATATTAACTGTATTTCAGAAATAACAAATTCAAAGAAAGAAACGATCTGAAAAGCCCTACGATGTTATAATATAAAACTGTCTGGAAAATTGAAGTATAAATAATTTATATATACTGCCTTCCGGACGCTGTCAATTTAGATAAGAATCGTGATAACGGTATAACAGCGTTAATATTACAAGCAATGCTTAAATTTGGTAAGTTTTGGGTGTTTCGACAGTAGGTATTCCAACCATTCCAATTTCGAAATCCTTTGAGTTCAAATATTTTTTTAGCGCACAGAACATCATCGGAAATGTCATCATTTAGAAAATCTATAAATTGAAATAAATTATTATTAAAAAGTGAATATTAAAATTAAAATTATACCTTCGCATTTCATATGGCAGCATGGATATTTTGTCGTATCACACGATTGATGTTTATTGCCCCCATTACATTCTCTGCTGCTTATTTGAAAAATGCCGTATTTGTATTCGCCATTACTTAAGGTTGTCTTTTTTTTCGTATCTCTGTCGCTTTCATGTTCAATTAAACAAACCCCTAAAAATTATTGAAAAATTTATTCAAATAAAATTCTGCTGTAGAAAACCTCATAATCAACATTTTCAATTTATCTTAATAATCAGCGCTAAATCAGATCGCTGACTACAAAATCGGAATATGAATGTATTTTTTAAATTAACATTAGTATTCCAACAAATGTCCAAACAATTGTGATGTGACAACTCGGCAGTATTTGATAATTCTTTTTTGGGGAAAGGACGTTCGTTTGTTACAATCTTTGAACGTTTACCCAATTGTTATAACATTGAGTGTTAAAGAGTATGCAGTTGATTTCATAATTTAAATAATGGGTCGGTTTAAACAATGTACTGTAGAAAAACGTGATCTCATATAAAAAAACTCATTTCTGATGAAAAAAATTACGCCGAAATAATAAATATTATTGGATGTATCAAATAAAGTAATTAGAAAAGCCATAACCGAGAAATTAAAAGTAGAGACTCGTGAACGAAAAACTGAAACGACACCTTCAATGGACCACCGTATATTACGTCACCATATATATCAGCTCCGGAACTTAGAAAAATAATTAAATCTATCAATATGAAACTTAGTACACATAATTTGAAAGCTCGCAGCCAAAAAAATCCTTCTATTAACTGCCCAAAATGTCTCCAATAGGTTAAAATTTGCAATAAACTCACTTGGAAAAATGAAGTAATATTCTGTGGAGTAGTTTTATTTGGTGGAATGCGTTCTCCATCCTCAGTAAGAGCGTCTTTCACGGAATATAATGACTGGTAGGAATTTTTTTATCACTGCCTTTCCTAAAAAAATTTCAACAGCAACCGATGATCGCAGTCGTGGAACCTTTGATAATATCAAATTTAAAAATCAACTGTAAAAGTCTCCAGGGAAAACTTGTTGAGCATTCCAACAGGCTACTGTAAAGGCTATATTGAATATTAACATCCACGGACTTCAGCGCACCATCAGCTTTGGCAGGCGTGGGTGTATGCTGTTAGCGGAACAAATACACGAGCATCCTGATAATGATAACGAGAACCATCTAAGGCAATTGGTCCTAAAGGAAATTGTTGTACTTAAACCATATTTTGTTGTCTCAATTTTTTTCTGTATGTTACAAACATCTGTACAAACACATAATATCCTATTATGGTGTAGGTGTAAACACATAAATTCATTGCATAATTTTTTCACCAAACTGTATATATATAATATAAAAAAATGTAATCCTTAAGAATTATATTTAATATCTAATACTTACAATTTGATAAAAATGTTTTACTAATTTGGTATTTCTCCACTAATTCCCTTGACAGTTCGCATCGCATATATTTTTTGCCTTCTACATTAACTATTGAGTTTTGGAATTCCGCAATTATACAAATTGTTATAAACAATTTTAAAGATTTCTTAGACATTCTGCTTCGGATATTATCGGTAGTGTATATACATACTTACATATAAGCAATTACGGTGAAAGGTAGATTTATGGTTAATAAATTACTATCTTTTTGAATTTAATTGTTTCGAACGAAGTTGAACTAAATAAAAAATATATTCGGTTGTGCCGAATATGTGTCCCATTTTTATCAAAATACAAAGAACGAAGTTGAATTAAATAAAAAATATATTCGGTTGTGCCGAATATGTGTCCCATTTTTATCAAAATACAAAGAATTGCAATTCAATCTAATGTAATAAAATTTTACCCTATTAAGATCTATTTGTATCTATTTGACATTATGAAATCATTACAACCCATTTGCAATTGAGAGATTTGACCAGGTTAGATAAAAAACTAATATTTTTCTACATTATAAAACATTATAATTGTCAAAATGTTTATTAAATAATATTTATGTAAATTCCTAATATTAAAAAGTTTTGAAATTGCATATACTATTGCATGTTTTTATTATGTTTGGTGCTATTATTTAGTTATAATGTTTATCACAACAATATGAAAAGCTAGTAAAAATCTGCACAAAAGTAAAATAACTAAAAGTTATTCTGTCGACATATGTTAATATATATAAAGTATACAGTTGCGTTAAAAAATAGGAGTATGAATATATAAAAATATAAAAGTATAATTTTTGGAAAATTTTCATATTGTAAAATTGTTATAAAATTGAAACTGAGTTATTAAACGTTAATTAAACATACCATAAACGTTAATTATACATACATGAACTGAAAAAATTAAATAAACTTATATGAATGTATTTCAAAATTGTCTGTTCATAAAAATAGGAGAAATGCAAATAATGCTTTTAAAACTGTAAATATTATTAGCATTTGTTTAAAAATCTTTTATTTGTATGTTTGCTACGCATTTGCGAAGCATATAGTCAAATAGGACCTAACTACGCATCTCGGAAATTTAATATAAAGTGTCTTACAATGCCTTTCGGAATTATATAACTTCATGTTATTTCCTCAGTAATACACTCTTCAATGTCAATAAAATAGTATTTTATGGAAATAAAATCAGGGTATTGAAAGATCCTCGTATTTTCATCGATTCCATTTGTTCTGCTAAACTTCTAGTGTGTTTCAGACCGTCATACTTTGAAAATTCGTTTAAAAGCCACATGTAAACATTGAAGATTAATATAATAGACAAACCCCATAGTATAAAATATTTCCATATAAATTATTTTGAGTTATTTCTAATAATTTTATAATTGAATTGTTTTTAATAGTTTTATGAATAATTAAAATCGAATGGAATCTAAAGAAGCTAAAACAAAATCGATCGGAATGGTTACCACATATATGAAATGGCAGGCCAGACACGAAATATGCGACAGGACTGATATTTTGCCCTTCTTTTATAAAATAGTTTTATTGTTTAATTCGCCCAAAAATGCAAAATGGTTGAAAATACATACACATTTTGTACGAACTATTCATTTTTTTACTCTTTTTTTGGATTTCGCCCTTTATACCATGTTTAAGAATTCAAGTCTTTCCGTAGAGCGATAAAAATCTTTTTTAATTGAAATTAAACTCTGAAAGATACTAGCCATTGAAGAGCAAAAAAAAAAAAAGAGGCGATACCATACCTTGCTTTAAAGACATGTTTTTAAACTATACATTATCGTTGAATTTCTGTACACAGAGTGTCCTGAACATATCTTGAGATAAAGATCCTTCAATTTCTTTCCATCAGGGCACAATTTATTTCGATATTTTCCTTTAGGTCACATATAGATCATATAATAGGTATATTGGAGCATGTTTCTTTGAAAGCAATGGTTCTTTTTAAGGAATTTATTTGTTTTTAATTAACATTATAAGATATAATACTAAACCAAATAAGGTAATCTTTCACATCTGACTTTTTACGTTTGGAGCTACAAATTTTAAGTTGTTTTAACTAGTAATATTTGTGGTGTGAATACGATAATGTCTTCAAATGTTTTCATATCTTTACCGCTGAAATCTAAGACTTTTTTCAAATTTCTTTATTTTTTGGTACAGAGTATTCCTCGTCCTATTACTGATAATGTCAATATGTTATAAATAAGAAAACTCAAAACAATTACACATAACCTAATTATTTGTATATATATTATATTATTTCATACTATATATAATTTATTGTATTAATGTTAAACTTCTGAGGATTAAATATTGAAATATTATTTTTATTCCTATTTTTTGATCGATAAAATATAAACAAAATTTTTAAATTTGTTCAGTTATTAAGATTAGTCCCTTTACATTTCATTTAATACATACCGCTGTAAATGCCAAAAACAAAAATATAAATACTTATAGTTGCTATACTAAACATTTAAGCTTAGCAAAATATATTACCACCACTCCTAATGTTTTCTTTGCAGTATTTCTAAATTAAAATATTATCATAACTAAATTTATAATTAATCTTTTTACCCTTAAAAATAGCATTACGATACGACATTAATACGACATAAAAATTAAAAATTTTGTAAAAATAAAATAGAGGGGAAAAATATCCAAAAAAAGAGACCAGAAATTAGTGAATTATAACCAAAACGATATGCTGTAGTTATTTTTAATAAATAACTGCAGTTTATATTTTTATATCATATTAATTGTTTTATAATATCTAATAATCATAATGTTATCTTCTACCGAACGAAATTTAAAAAAAAAATTGTTTTTATTTTATATTCACAAATACATATTATTTCATATTTTTGTTATTAATATTTAGTACATTTTTATTTAGGTATTTTAGTTTTTTTAATAAAATGTCAAATATTAAAACTTAATTGAAATCGCAACAGTTATGCCCTTAAAAAATTTGAAATAATACTTTAATTTGTTTACACATACAGCCTTTAATAACTTACTTTAATAAAAAAAAGTTTGTCAAATGCATCTTTGCATTTTTCGACTTATTAATAAATTTCAACTAAAAACATTTTAATTATCTTTTTTCTGTAGACATTTTGTTGCTATACCTGTTTGCGATTAAAAGACGCAAAATGTTTCAAATGGATGGCAGATAACAGCAACAATACAAAAAAATCTATACATTTTGAATAGTGTCAAACAAATGTTTGCAGTGCTTTTTCTTTTACTACTGAAATCTAATTTTTAATGAATAAGAAAGTATTCCTTGCAAAACTAATCACTTTAAAGTCAATAGTATCCTCATAATTGAATGTAAGAAGTTCTTAAAAGGCAAGCTTCAAAAGATTGGAACATTTTAATTATTATAAGGTCAAATCAATCAAGGAAAACGATCCTATGTAATATTATAAATCAGGATTATATACTATATCATATCCCTTGAAGAAAATGATGAAAAACCTTTAGTTAAAACCATCCACAGACTAGTTGAAATAGGTAACCATGCGAAGTAATGGAAATTTGTTATCTTGTACGTTAAAAGTATAATAAGAGTAGCATTTCCAGTAAAAAAAGACTATGTGTAAAATGTATCACTTGGATGCAACTCAAATTTGTTAAAAAAATTCAAATAGTCCCCAATAATGTCAAGAAAAACAATTCTGCGCTTATTTCATAATAATGGGAAAATTTCTAAAATTTCTAAAATATTTCATAATAATGAGAAAAATTCTAAAATTTGTCACCAAAGACGTTTCAATTACCGTGAAATGCTGGGACGACAATAAAAAAACTTCATTTAGGGAGTAGGAATTGATGTTAGTGTTCTTTCTTAGAAAATTTGTTCATGGAGATTACAGCTATTTTTTGAAAGCGAAATTGTATTTGTTTGGAAATTTAATATTTTCATTATTATGATATTAAATAGGCTTTTTTCCTAGTAAGTGGTGAAAAATATTTGCGATTTTATAAACAGTTAACCTTAAGTCCGTTTCCGCTGGAAGAGGACCTACATATCATTGATTTCCCCAACGTATCCCTTTAAATATATTAAATGTTTCAATCCTTTTAAACTTACGTGCAATTATGAGGTCACTAGTGACTTTAAATATATCAATTTTCTTCTTTTAGTGCTGTTGTTGTAATCTGTCCGTCTATTTGGAAATTATTGACGTCGTATAGTCGTAAGCAAATACAGCAACGAAATGTGTTCAGAAAAAAAAAAATAAATGCAAATGTATATTTGACAAACTATTTGTTTCAAAAATTTTAAAATATGTTTTATGATAAACATTGACATTTGTTTATAATTCAGTGCAATCAAACTGATAAAATATTCACAATATATACGTATGTACATATATGTTGTACACAACTAGACACGTCTAAAAAATAATTGTTTTTATTTTTTAACGTAGTAGATGCGTACATTTTACAAATAATCTTTGATTACTTATTAAGAGGATAGGAACAAAATAATAAACACTTACTATTTACTTTAAGAACAATTAAAATTTGAAAATATATAAATTTACGATTAATATGTAGATATTTAGGTGTATATGTATGTATGTATATACATGCCACGATGTGCTTTATATTTAACTATTGAAAACAAAAAATATGATGACTGTTTTTATTCGTTAAGCGATATTTTACTATTGCTCAACGAAGAAGCTCTTTGATACTGAAGATCATTTAATTCACAAACAGTTCTATCTCTCTAATCAGTATAAGCAGCAGTAATGGTCAGAGATGGATAGTTTAATATATAATTATATATTATTAAAAAATATATATATATATATATATATATATATATATATATATATATATATATATATATATATATATATATATATATATATATATATATATATATATATATATATATATATATATATATATATATATATATATAAATAGAGCTGACCTAACAATGTAGTGTAGTTACTTCCCTTTTCCTTTCAATTTATTCACTTTTAGATCAACCTCAACAATATGATGCTACCACAAATTATAACTCCGATTTTTGGATTCATTGCAATATCCCTACAATATTCTTATTCTACTATCATAAACAACATAGTTGAAAGCATGCCAAATAGCCAATTATTTAAACAACATAACTCTACGAAAATTTCATTATCTTCAATAAAAAGTACTTTATTTGACAATACTTCAATGACGCAAAACCAACTATCAACAAAAAAAGTTGGCAAATTGTTTAATAAAGGATCTCCAAAAAGGAGACTGAAAGCATCGATTGATGTATCATCAATACTTCTCGAAAATGATTCTACAGGATGGATGTGTCCGAATATTACATCTTCTAGGTCATTAGAGTGTGCGTGTGATATGCCGCACACTCTGCGGTGCAACGGTGATATTCATGGTTTAACGGTAAGAATTTAAATGATCACAATTTTAATGAAATAAATAAAATATATTATGTTTTTAAGTCATTGTCTGAAAACCTACGTAGTACACCTTATTCCGTTGCATTGTTGGATGTTTCTTTAAGAAACGTTACGTTTCTTAGTGATGCTCGAATATTTGAAAAAATTTCCTTAAGATGTCTCATTATTTCATCAGGGGAAATAAAGCGTGTACATAAATCTGCCTTCTTGGGTATAAAAGGTCCCCTTTTAGCTTTAGGTTTGCCTGGAAATTCTCTACTCAGCGTCCCATGGAGTTCAATTTCAACATTAGTAGAATTAGAGAGACTAGATTTATCTACTAATAAAATCAAAGCACTGGGAACTTCAGATTTGGCCACTTTAGTAAATCTGGAGTATTTGGATTTAAGCAATAATCAGTTGTCTAGTATTTCGCAAAGAACATTTGTAAATCTGAATAAATTGGAGATTCTTAAATTATCAGGCAATCGGCTGGGTGACTATGCTTTCAGCTTGAAAGCCATAACTCAGTGTCTTAATTTAAGGTTTGTATGAAATACATAAATAAATATTATAATATAATTTTTCGTATAATTTTATTTTTTAGAGACCTTGATATCAGTGCTAATAATTTAAATGGACCATTAACAGCAGCTTCATTACCTAATCTAAAGTATTTAGTAACCTTAAATTTAAATCGGAATCTTATTAAAAGCATACAAAACAAGGCATTTGTAAACTTTTCGAAACTTCGAACACTTTCATTGCGTCACAACCAAATAGATGTTTTGCAAGACCATGCATTTTTTGGATTAGGCTCATTGGAAACACTAGATCTTAGTTACAATGGAATTGTTGCAATTTCTGGAGCATCTTTGCAACATTTAATACGTTTAACAACGCTCGATTTAACTCACAACTTCCTAAGGGCTTTAACGTCAGATCTTATAGCACCATTGCCCTCTTTAATAGATTTACGTTTATCCGGAAATGACATATCCATTGTAGCAAGAAATGCTTTAGATGGCGCACAAGAATTAAAATGTATATCTATGCAAGAAAATCCATTGTCTTGCGATTGTACTATACGTGAATTCGCGGAATGGCTACAAAAGACAAATTTGGTTTCACAAGATCTTCTTACCATTACCTGCGCAACCCCACCAAAGTTAGAAGGAGCACCATTAATGCAAGTTCCAGTTGAAATGCTAAACTGTGACATAGATAATATAGAAATTGATAATGCAAATATTATTGAACAGTTGGAATCTTTTGGCACTAAAAATAATTCTAGTCTTCAAATAAGTAACATTTCTGATGAGGTTTGTATGTGTAGCAATTATTTTTACATTTATAATACACCAACTTATATCCTGTCTTCTGGATACTAAATCGATTTATTAACTTTAAATGAAAAACGGCATGTCTGTTGTACAGATAAAAAATCACATGGATCGACCCTTGTTTAATTTGTTTAATTTTTAGATGTTTAGAGCAAATATAACGAAACATACACCAGTACATTCAGTTGTTCGGCTATTACTCATAACACGGTGATAAAAAATCTCGGCTTGATGAATAAAAAAGAGATTTTTTTATTAAGTCGTATGCCAACTTTCAACAAGCAGGTTGATGTCGCGTGTAGTTTTTAATGTATGTACACTGCAAAAAATAAATAACAGTTACGAAAATATCTGAAATATAGAATGGGAAGAAATAAATTTATTTATTCTATGAAATATTGAGTGTCTGTAGAATTAAAAATACAGAATTAATAACAACATCATACAAACATTTCATTTTGTGTAATAAGAGAAATATTTCAATTAATTGAGCGTCAGATACTAACACATTCACATTATTTGTATCTCATCACTCTCTTTTTGGATATCTCTGGTTTAGAATATATATGACTCCATTATACTTTTTTATTTACACTTAAACTTGTTATTTATATACAGTGCCGTCAAAAATTAATACTTCAATCTATTATATGCATTCACTTAAAAATAAATTTGTACATTTCTATTTATATTTAGTTTTATTGTAATATAAAAAGAAATGAGTTATCTTTGTAAAAGAAATTGACTCCCTTAAACAAAGTTTTTTAATTGAAGAAATTTGAAAGTGAATTTAAAAAAATCTAATGGTAAAAAATAGCACTGATCTTTCTTAAAATTGTTATTTCTATCAGTGGCAATTACTTTTCAAAAATATAATACATTTTAGACAAAATTATTAAATATTTATCAAAAATGGGCCGCGGAAAATATTGTACTGATGAAAAAGATAAATTATTGAAATAATGCATTCACTCCTTAGAATGAATTAATAGTTGATCCTGTGATTTTTTTCCACATCCTAAAATGCTATAAAAATCATAAAAACAAAAAGTTATGTAAAACGTCGTCACTTCTAGTCCGATCAAAACAAATAGTACATCATTGTTTATGGTTTAAGAAAAGCTCTTGTTTTTTTATGAATTCAAGCACTTGCTTGGGGTATACTGAGTTTGCTGCTTGTAACCGTCAGAGCAGTTTTGAAGATATTTTAATAAAATTTGGAACATACTTTTATTTTGGTCCAAGGACGATGCCTATTAAAATTAGTTATGATTGGTAAACTATTTCATATAGGCTCCATACAAATGTCCCCTTGGAATAGAGTTTTTAGTCCAAAAAATTCTTAAATATAAAACGGTTAACCAGATTTTGCGAAAATAATTATGATATTCTAAGATGTGCCAAATTATACGAGGATCGGTCCATTATTTTTCATAGGTCCTATACAACCACTCTTCAAACATAATGTTGAAATCTATAAATCGCACATATACTTGGGTATTATAATATTATTCAAATTAAGATAAATAAAAGCCTAAACCGGTGTGTGAAATCATAAGAGGGTCGGTCCATAATTTTTTCTAATTCATATATAATTCTCCTGAAAAATATTCCTTTTAATATGCATAACCTTCACACAAATATTGATATCATAATAATCTGTTGCACACATAAGCTTAAATAAGAAAAACAAATAATACGAGGGCATTCAAAAATTTTTTGTATCATTAATTTACAACTAAAAATTGGATTACTTTTTTTAAATCTATGCACATTATGTATAGTATATATATAGTATATTTAAAATTAACATAATTAGAAAACAAAAAGTTTTTCCATATTCTGATAAAAAACAAGTAAAAAAGGATTAATTTATCTAAATATACATTATGTTCCGCATATACAGAATGTATACGGGATATAATAAGTATATAATTTATTTAAGGATTAAAATATATAGTAAATAAATTGACAAATTAAGACGAATTGTAAGTTTATAATGTAAGTTTATCCGGAGAATATTTTCAGGTTAAATTGAAGTAACACCTTTTTTTGGATTCGTCAATAACAGTTTATTTTTTATTCTGAAAAATATATGTATGTGTATATTTTTTTATGGTAATTTGAGTATATTATTTTAGATATATACAACATATCAAACAAACTCAGTTAGGTATTGGTTATATTTAAATTTCTCCATCTTTGGAACTATTAGATATTTAAATCAATCAATCAAATTTCACATGAATTTTATTGAGTTGGTGACTATCTTAGCTTTGTTCTGACACTAGTAACATGTTAAATTTCATTGAAAAGATATTCAAAATTGCTGTTTGCTTTGGGATTTTAATATTTATTTTTAAGAAATTCAAATGTCTAACGAAATTTAATTAAAATCGAAAATGTTTTAACCATATGTATGTACATACAAGTTTTATTTACAATTAGTATTTAAATTTTTTCCAGATCGTTTTAAAAGAAATACATTTTTCTTCTGATTATGGATTAATATTATCATGGGTTATCAATCGTAATAAAAATGATTACATGTGTGATGCAATCTTCGTTTATAAGGAGGAAAACATAAACGAAATTCTTATAGATAATTCTCCGGTAAGAATAATGCAATTTCAAAAAAATAATACATTAAATATTTGCAAACTTATTTTTATTATTTTTATTATTTATTATTTTATTATTTTTATTATTTTGAAGATACATTGCGAAAGTAAAAAAATCAACGGACAAAATACGGTTAGTGTTATAGTTCCTGATAGTTCTTCTCTAGATATTGGAAAAAGGTAAAAATTGTAATATTGATCTCCTTTAAAAAGTCAGTTTTGAGTTTTTATTATTGTCATATCTTTCCGCAAATTTAACTCGAGAAAATAATAGATAAATATTTAATTATTTATTTTCATGAATGCAAACATATTATTCATGTATGCAAACATACCCAGCAATTTAATGAATTTCGTTATTTTATATTATTAATATTATACATTTAAGATGTATTTAAATGTTTGTGTTAATTTTTATAGGTTTCCATTTAAATTTGTAATTCTTTTTCGTCATCGTCGCACAGTGTGTACAAATCGAGAAATCAAAAAACTTATATGGACAGGGGCGTAGTCACCGACCCTCTAAAGTTGATCACCCCGGGTATGTTGATTTTTTAAAAATCCGCCAAAAATCCATACATGTTTGGGTTATCTCTTATAGTTTCGGAGATATTCAAGTCAAAACAAATGTTTAACCCATTTTTAGGCCTGTTTTTTTATTTTTTTAATGCTTTACTGTAGGTCTTAATAATTTTTGCTAGATTCCCTATAAAATTCTAAAAAATATTGTAATAACTATAAAAAAACGAAAACGATTTGGACACACTGCACATCGGTGAAATCGATAAAATCAAATTAATTAAATTTTATTGTAAACTTTTGTAATATATTGAATAATGTATTGTTATTATCCGAACTATATTTAAAGGAGAATATCTTTGTACCCCTGTGTTTTTATATTAAAACAATTCATTGTTGCTTAATTCATTTATATATTTACAGTTATAGATTTTGCCTTGTTATGGTTAAGGAGTATAATCCACATTCAGATTTAACAGTCGGTTGTTCTAATATAACTCAATTAAAAATTAGTCAACCGGGTAATACTTCAAAAATTAGGCAATCAAAACGTTGGCCTTACGCAGATTTATCAAAATTTGATAAGCCAATTGGATCAGATCAACCAAATAAAAAAGAGTTAATCAATACCGTTCGAAAATTAAACTTAAATACGAACAAACCAATGGAAGACACAAATTCTTTCTCTAAGAAGACATACGATGCTTTCCACTCTTTAAATAAAAGTTTTTTGCCAGGTATTGGTTTGGGAATTTTGGTAACATCGATGATAGTTTTGATTTGGGGAGCAATACGCTTTCGACATACGAGACAATCCACAGACGATGATTTCATAAACCACGGCGGAAGCAGAGAATCGGGTTCATCAGCAGCCTCTACGTGCTATTCACCATCGGAACATATAGAACGTTTAGCAGATTCAGAAAGTCGAACGCACTACATGAAATTGCAAGCTACAACCAGTCTTTAACAGCAGTTAAATGATCGTCTTTACTTTATTTTGTTTATTTTATGGTTTATGACTAATATATATATATATATATATATATATATATATATATATATATATATATATATATATATATATATATATATATATATATATATATATATATATATATATATATATATATATATATATATATATATATATATATATATATATATATATATATATATATATATATATATATATTTTATTATTGACACACATGTATATTTCGTACATAGATTTCAATAAAATGTATATAGATAGGTCTTCGATTAACATAAAATTGTGATAGTACATAAATGTACCAATGTAAAACATTTTTTCTTTAAATGCTCAATTACTTACATATTATATCTAAGTTGTATATTTTAAGTATAAAAAATTTATATCTTCACCAATAAAATAATTTATAACAATATAAAATTTACAGTATTATCAATTGATTCTTTATTACATGTATTAATTTTGCTACATATTAAATGCGGTATGTGTATCTGTAAGTGGGCAAGATATATATATATATATATATATATATATATATGTATATATATATATATATATATATATATATATATATATATATATATATATATATATATACACACATATATATATATATATATATATATATATATATATATATATATATATATATATATATATATATATATATATATATATATATATATATATATATATATATATATATATATATATATATATATATATATATATATATATATATATATATATATGTGTGTGTGTGTATATATACATATATATATATATATATATATATATATATATATATATATATATATATATATATATATATATATATATATATATATATATATATATATATATATATATATATATATATATATATATATATAGAGAGAGAGAGAGAGAGATTTTAGTTTATATTAAATTTAACATCCAAATATTAGTGGTAACATTTAATCGTAATTCACTGTGCTGTATTTCACTCATTGCTTTGTTGTGGTCAAAATATATTTCACTCATACCATATTTCTTTACAGACAAAATATTAAACTATTAAACTCAAATATTAAACATTTGACCAATACATAATGCTTACGAAAGTTTTATTTAACGGTTCATTTCTATCTTTGTAGAGTTAAAATATTTTGCTCACTCAGTAACTAAGTTGTTTACTTGGCATTCACTCCACCTTTATTCGGAATTTTAATTAAAAATAGCACTATATTAAATTCAAGAGCCTTTCGTTCCACCTATAAAAACATACATTCAGAAATATATGTAAATGGTATTATATCGATTTTATTATTACTGCTTACTTTTTCAAAGTAAATCCAACGTATTTTAAAATTTTTATTGATACATTATTCTAAACTGTAATTTATATACAGCAACTAAATTTAAAAATATAAATTTTTTCTATGTATAAAGTGTTCATGTTATAGATGAGTATGCTTGGATTTGTGTACTTGATACTAATATTGGGTTGGATATTGATTGTATTATTTTTAAAATGTAAAAAGTCAATCACTCCTCATATTGGTTTAACTGACAATTACACCGATGCCATAGGATCTGGTATGTGATCGTATTAATAAAATACTTACATATGTATACTTATAAAATATTCATTCTTTCCAAGATCAACGCCGACCTTCAGTTCACATCATACAATTACAACAAAACGACTTGGAAAATGAGAATCAATTGAATACGTATCACCAACGAAGCAATAGTTTAAGGCTTCATTCCCAGCGGCAGCCTTTAGCAGCTATAGGTGAA
The DNA here is from genome assembly GCA_004302925.2 of Cochliomyia hominivorax. NCBI lineage: Eukaryota > Metazoa > Arthropoda > Insecta > Diptera > Calliphoridae > Cochliomyia > Cochliomyia hominivorax. The sequence continues at coordinate 89,183,197 of PYHX02000494.1, forward strand.
CACAACATAGATTCGATATACCAAAATGAAGCTATCGCAAATCCCGCTTATACACATGATGAAGAATACATTATTAATGGTATGTGTTTATATAAAATCTATACCTCGTTTATGTTATTTAATTTATATCAGAAATCAGAAATTTTCAACCGCATAATGATAAACCTATTTCTTTAAATACATGATAAACATACTTCTTAAAATACACACATACGTATGTATTGCATTTTGTTTACAATTCTCTATCTTATATATATGTGTATAAAAACCAGCTCAAAGACACATTTGTTTCCGAATCCTCCTATACGTATTTGATTGACAATTGTACTATTAAATATGTAATATAAATGATATTTGAAATACTTTTACATGTTTAAGCTCCCCCTCCATCCTATGATGAAGTAATGAGGCAACCGGAAATTTATCCAAAAGTCAATAACAAAATAACTGATGTGAACATTTGATCCAAAATAGAAACTTGTAAACAATTTCTTAACTATTTTTCGATAATAAATCTGTGATTCAACCTAGCCGAAACAAGCTGGATGGACTGAAATGAGACAAATAGAGTATAGCTGAGCGCGATTGCAAAAATTTTGCAAAATTAAATAATCATTTAAAAGTTATAATGTGTACATATGTATATTAAATATTTAAAAATTGAATTATATGTTAATTTCTAAATATACTAAGGATTTTATTCACAAATTTGTAATAACAAAATATAGTGTTTTATTGATCACAATGATACTAGAGGAAATTAAAGTATAAAAAAAAAATAAATATAAATATAAATATATAAATATAAAAAAATATATATATATATATATATATATATATATATATATATATATATATATATATATATATATATATATATATATATAAAACTTTAAAACGTACATACGCTGTTTACTATGCGAAGAATTTTTCAGCACTGTGGATTTGAATGTAAGATTCCAGAACTTTTGGAACAAATCCTTTGTATCTAATTTTATTAATGGCTATACAACGAGAGGCAATGCATTTCAATGACGTTAACGAATTTTCATATCCTAGTATAATGTTTCTTAATTCACCTAAAATGATGTAAATATATATATATATATATATATATAAATATATATATATATATATATATATATATATATATATATATATATATATATATATATATATATATATATATATATATATATATATATATATATATATATATATATATATATATATATATATATATATATATATATATATATATATATATATATATATATATTTCTTACCAACATGTCCAACTTGAGCAGGCGTCAATCCCTCTGCATTTATAGCATCTAAATGAGCTCCAGCATCGACTAACACTTTAACAATTTCTTCAGCCTGTGGTAACAATTGTAAACTATCCCGGGGATACTGTAAAAGAAAATATTGTTGCAAATTTGTCAAGTTTTCAAAACCATTCTATTTACACTTGCAACCAAAGTGTGAAGTGGAGTATTGCGAAGCTGATCAGTCGCAATCACAGAAGCTCCGGCATGTACTAACAGGAGTGCAGTTCCCAAACATGGAAACCTTATATTTAACAAATATACGTATAAATGATATAAAAATACAGAAAAGATTATTATAAAAGTATATGTTACATACTTGCATACATCACTGATATATAAATCGTCAACTGGTGTTTCACCATTAACTGCCATATGAAGCAAGGTTTGCCCATCCGAAAGACGGGTATCAGATTTTATAAATTTTCTTATTATATTATAAAAGAGGTCTATGTGTTCTTTGTTTATTTGAGGTTGATGCGTTACAATTTTTGTTATAATTTTTATAAGATATAAGGCAGTTACAACATTCTGTTCATTTTGTTCCTGCAGAAAATAAACAATACAAGTTAACATTTTCACTTGTTAAAAATAAATAATAGAGAGTAATTTACAGCAATAATTTGTGGTATATCTTTTGGTCCTGGATTAGCAATCTTATATTTATTTCGCTCTATCTCTAGTTGGCATTTTGATAAAACAGATAAAACCTGTGATAAATCTAAATGAACATCTTCCATACGCAATATTTGAGAAAAGAGTTGGGCCAAACGCAACAGGTCAGGTTTCACTGATATGTTATTCATCATTCTTAAGTCCAAAGCATAATTCCAAAGCGTTTGACATTGGTAAAAACGCCCTTGGTCAGCCATTACTGCGCCTCTATACACGATAGGTTGTGGTAGGTCGGGATTATTTTTACCGAGTATACGTTCTCTTATTGTCAAAGACTCCATATGTATGGAATGATGATTAAATCGTATTGCTTGAAGTTCCGAAATATTTTCTGTTTCAATCCAATCATCATATGCTGAAACAGGAGGCATAACACTTTTCCGTATAACTTTTTCAGAATCCGAATATCTGATTTCCATCGCTCGCATCAAATGGGTGTATGCTTTTTGAATGCTATAATTGTCCTTATCATTTGCAAACGACGCACCCATTAATTCGAGTGCAATTATTACTTCCTCCTTTTTCATAAGACAAGGCCTTTCAATAAATAAATTCACTACATCCTCGTGTGTACGTTCAGCAGCATTTAAAACGGGAGTAAGACCATGTTCATTTTCTAGTAACTTTGCCCCATGATCAAGAAGTATTCGACATACTTCCAAATGTCCACCTTCTGCTGCATAATGTAAAGCAGTGGCACCGCACAGAGATTGTTCGTTGGGGTTAGATCCATTTTTTAACAAAGTGTCAACCTAAAATTGCCATAAAGCAAGGTCGTTTTTGAAATTTTACTTTATGATGTGTCTACTGAATTTAGTCAACTTTCACTTACCACAAGGGAATGACCTTTGTATGCAGCAATCATTATACAATTATTATTATATTTATTACACAAATTAACATCAGCTCCATTTTCTATTAAATATTTAACAATATCCAAATGACCAGCATAACATGCTGCTCTTAGGGGAGATGATTGTGCTTTTGTATTGTGATTAACATTTGCTCCATTTTTTACTAAAAGCTTAACGACTTGTAAATGACCTAATCCGGCAGCTACCCAGAGAGCAGAAGCTCCATAAACCACCAAACCCTCAAATATTACATTACATTCCCGTTCCAAGTCAACGGAATAGTGAGAAAGTAATGTTTTAACATACATTGTATTTCCAGCCATAGCGGCCAATGTGAGAGGAGTAATTGACTGTCCATCTATTTCATCAAATTTCTGTAATGAAGGACAAGATTGTTAATGTTATTTTTAAAATTTTTTAAATTAGTGTTTCTTATTTTATCATCAGCAAAAGAGTCAAAGTAATATGGAAACAATTTCCTGTGTACTATTTTCCACTTTGCATGATTAAATATCGATTATTAACTGCAAGGTTATCATAACTTCAATTTCGCAGATTTCGACTTGATATTTATATATGTAAAAACGAATCTGTGTTTGTTTGTATGACTGTTTGGGACTTATACATAGACAGCTTAATTTGCTTGACCGATTTTGCTGAAATTTTCACAGAATGATCCTTATATACCAAAAAGTAACATAGGCTTTAAAAAATTTCGATAGGACCAAAGCGGCAAGAATTTACAAATTTTGTTTCAATCACTTCTTAAAGGAACTGTTTTACTTTACAAAATGTAGGATGGATAGGATTAAGGGGATAGGTATGCCCCATACAAAGAAAATATTGATCATCGAATATCTAAAGAACCACTTCATCGAAAATTTTCAAATTTGGTCCCAATAACTTTCTCAAGGAACCAGTTTACACGACAAAATGTGGGGAGGATAGAATCAGAGGGAGAGATATCCCCATACAAAGCATATTTGAATCATTGATTGTGTAAAGAGAATTTTCAAATTTGGTCCCATTTTACTAGACAAGACATTTCCGCGACAGCCGGTTCTTCGTACCGGAATGACCCGAAGTTCTTCGGTCAAGGGCTGTCATCTTAGCAACGAAATAGAGAAGTACATTTTTGAGATCAGAGCAGCACATTCCGGCAGTACTGCTCCGCATATTACTGGTCCGCGCCGGAATTGAAAAAAATCCCGGACTATGGTTCTGCTCAGTGTGCCAGAACCGCTTGCACCACATGTCAACTCAATTAAGGTGCAACTCTTGTTTGGGCTGGTGTCACCTCAGTTCTTGTTCTGGACTGAGTCATCACAGGGAATGGTCGGAGTACTTTGTTGCACCATGCTGCCAACAGCAACATAGTAATGCGTCTTCATCATCTTCTTACGCAACTCCACCATCCTCCCCAACACAATCACCTCATATCCAACAGACATCCAGAGATCAATAACTTGAAATTCAAGGTATTGCAGTCAGATCGGGAGATGTGGATCTCGAGTTCTATAATGTCTATATTCCGCCAGTATCCAGCTGTCCAACAGGCTACCGTCCCGATATTAGGTTAATATTGGATGGCAACATCCAATATAGACCCTGCCGAAGCAGCGAGACTCGCAGATGAGCGTGATGATAACCGCAATACCAACCTTAGCGACCCTTGGATTGCTCAGCTGAACAGTGAAATCAGCAGGTTGGTAAATGTGGAGAAGCGGAATAAATGGTTAGATTACCTTAGCAAGTGCAACCTAAATATTGGTGTAAATAAATTGTGGTCGACTGTCCCATCTCTCTCTAATCCCAAAAAGAAGGATGATAGGGTTGCTATTAAGTTTGCAGATAAAACCATTTTCGACCCTAAGGATTGCTCGCGAGCATTTTGCCGACAATTTATTGAGCATCCGGAGAGAGATAAGGCGAAAAGAAGTCTTATTCGCAAACTTCACAACCTTCCAGTCATGGACTCACCACCATTATTTACACCTCTTAAAGTTGCAGAGGCCATCAACGCGGCCAAACCATCTAAAGCGATTGGCTCCGACGGTATATCGATGCTAATGTTAAAGCACCTTAGCGAGCGGGGAGTTGAGTACTTGACAATGGTTTTTAACTTGTCAATGCAGAGCCTATAAATACCCGATGCCTGGAAAATGGGTAGAGTCATTCCCATTCTAAAACCTGGGAAAGATGCGAATGAGGGACAATCCTACAGGCCGATTTCCCTCTTGTCTCCTGTAGCAAAGACTCTTGAGGCTCTTCTCCTCCCCCAGCTGAACTGTCATCTTACAGCAGCCCGCCATCAGCATGGTTTCCGCAAAATGCACAGCACAAAAACAGCATTAACAGCCGTAACCACTCAAATCGCGCATGGTTTAAATCAACGAAAACCTCATGGTGGCTCTTGACCTATCAAAAACGTTTGATACGGTAAGTCATACGGTTCTCTTCTAGGATATCCTGCAGTCCACATTGTCGAACAATATGAAGAGATGGAATGTGAATTATTTGAGTGGACGTCATTTATTTGGGAGTTACATTTGATAGCCTATTCACTTCTTCAGCACATGCTACTATAATCATGTACAATATGCGAAGTAGAAATAAGGTCCTCAAGGCATTACCCGGCAGTACTTGGGGTATGGATAAAGAAATCTTATTGGCTACATATAAAACGATTTGCCGGCCAGTGGGGAATTATACTGCCCCAGTGTGGACACCATCGCTAAGTGATACGCAGTGGAAAAATATTCAAAGCTGTCAAAATGCAGCCTTAAGAACCATAACGGGCTGTATACAAATGTCCTCAATTCACCACCTACATAACGAAACAAAGATCCTTCCAATAAAGGAACATAATGAAGATGTCATCGGAGAAACCATCCCAACTTCAACATTACACAATTGGAGTTACCGCCGAGGCATGTTAGAAAGGATATTCGTATATACCAACATAGGATACAAAGATATATGCAAGATCCTTTGGATCAGAATTCGTATATGACATTTACAGAGACCCCTCAAATTCCGCGGTTTCAAGTTACCGTATGAATGTCGTGCTAGGAGGCCGCCCACCGCCAATTGCAGACAATGAACAGAATTTACCGCGATCAACACGAGTAGTTCTGGCACAACTGAGACCGGGATGGAGCAATAGGATCAATGCATTCTGGTTACTTATTGACCGTGCCGTCTCAAAACTATGTCCTGCATGTGGTCAAGGACCACAAGGATACACGACATCTTTTCAACTGGCAGTCCAATCGAACCTCACTTTGTCCTGAAGATCTATGGACATAATCAATCGAGGTTGCCAGATTCGTAGGCCTGGAGTTGAGCAACAACATGAACCAAAATTGATAAATGTACTATTTATTTTCAGCTGTTACAACAACAACTAGACAAAATGAAAAACGGATAGGATCAGGGGGAGAGGTGTCTCCCATACAAAAAAATTTTGATAATCGAATATATAAAACACCACTACACCCAGAGATTTTAAATTTGGTCCCAATAAACTGGACAGAATGAAAGGCGTACAGGATCATGGGGAGAGGTGTACCTTATTCAAAGAAAATGTTGATTATCGAATATTTAATGAACTATAACAGCAAAAGTTCTCAATTCGACATACAAAGCAAATACTACTTATGGAATATGTAAGGAACTGTTAAAGGCGAGAATATTAAAATTGGATAGGATCAGGGGGAGAGGTGTCCCCATACAAAATATAGGACGGGTAGGATCAAGGGAAAAGGTACTCCCATACAAATCAAATATTAATTATCAAATATCTAAGAATCTGTAAAAGCGGTTGGTTTCAATTACTTTCCCAAGGATTTTTTTACTGGTCAAAATGCAGGACGGAAAGACCAGAGGGAGAGATCCCCCATACAAAGCAAATAATGATTAAAACATCTAAAGAACTATAATAGCGAGACTTCTCAAATTTGGTCCCAATTACTTTTTCAAGGAACTATTTTAGTAAACAAATTGTATAACCAATAGGACCAGAGGGAAGGATACAAATGAAATAAAGATTATCGAATATCTAAACAACTATAACAGCGTAAGTTCTAAAATTTGGTTCCAAACAGTTTTACTGGACAAAATGTAGGACGGTTAGGTAGTTCCCATGCAATGTAAAAATTTTAAATACAATTTTCGAACGAATAGGACCAGGGACATTAGGCAAAATATAAATTACATACAATTTTTTTTAATACACGTTGTGATTTGTGAAATTCTTTCGAGATCTTGTACTGATGAAAATGTTTGTGTAGCAAAGCGCAACAGGTAAAGCTAGAAGTATATATTGTATATAAGTATGTATTGTTGTGATTTGTGAAATTCTTTCGAAATCTTGTACTGATGGAAATGTTTGTGTAGCAAAGCTCAACAGATAAAGTTAGAAGTATATATTAACTTATAATTTTTACGGCCGTATTCAAAAGACTTTAAAAGAGCTTTATAAACACACTCAACTTGCCATTTTACAATTAAACTTATAAACCAAATTGTTAAATATTTAAAGTAGGTATGAACCTTTGATAAAACTACATTTAAGGAACTTGATATTTTATAACTTTTTTGTATGTTTTGACACCATTTCTGTGTCGATCTTCTCAAATTTGTAATTATTTATATACCTTTATGTATGGTCAACAATTTTTCAATTATAACATATTCGTATTTACCTTAGGAAATACATTAGAGAAAAGACAGCAAAAAGTCATGAAAAATAAAAATCAAATTAAAACAAGTAAGAATGTATAGTCGATCAAGCTCGACTATATAATACCCTACACAACATCATCGGTTAAAAATGGTAGTTATGAAAAATGAATGAACGAAACTACAGTACATTATTGTGACACTAAGATTTATGTGTAATTTTTGCGTTTTAAAATGAATTTTCCTGGGGGTTATTTGTGGGCTACAAGTAATTAAGAACCGACCCTCGTATAATTTTGCACATTTATTTTTGTTTATATACATCTTAATTTAAATTAATATGTGAGATTTGTGCCATAAAAAATTGATATTTGGAAGGGTTTGTTTGGGACCTACTACAAATAATGGGCTGTTCACAACGTTTGGACAGCCAGTCGGATAGACAGACGGACGGACATCGTTAAGTTGTCTCAAAAAGTGATTCTGATTCGAACGGTATACTTTATGGTAGGTGTAACTCCATTTTTCTGTTGGAGTATAAACTAATTATACTCCAACTACCTTCAGTGATGTAGGGTATAAATATAAAATAATGTTTCAGTTTTTTTTCTTTCTTTGTACTTTTTGAATTTTATCTACTTTACTGTTTTCATTTATCAATGGGTACAACATTTTGAAAATAATTAATTTTATTCAAAAATCCTTTGAAATTTAAACTATTTCTAATTTCAAAGAGGCGAAAAATATTAAGCTATTGCTAGTATAAAATTAAAAAAAAAACAAATGTATTTATTTTGTGTTTTTGAATAAGATTTTTGGATTTTCTATTATTAGGCTTTATGTACTTTTAAACTAATTTCTTCTTTAAGTCTACAATAAAATCTTTTCCGAATACGTTCGTAAATGTAGATATTCAAAAATGATTATTTATTATGTATGAGTAGTACCTCTCTCTAGATTCTATTCATTTTAATATTTTTCCATTAAAGTAATTTCATTAGGGACTATCGTTAGACAAAATTTTAAACCTTTCTCTGTAAAACTTCTTTTACAAAATTATAGTTTATGTTATTTCAAATATTTAAGAAATATACAATCAGAAAACACAGAACCAGTCTTTACGATTATCGTCCCATAATTTCCTATACCTTCGTATAACTCACACAAAAATCAACTTAAATGGCATTCATTTCTCATATATTTACTTAAACTTTGATTTATATGACAAAATCACATTTTTTATTAAGTAGCTCTTTTGTTCATGTACTTTTAGCAAAGCAAATACTATTTTTATTAGAGTTATATGTTGTTGAACAGTTTGGCTGCTTTCGATTGATACAGCTGACACTGGGTTCACAATCTTTGGGACGTAGATCCGATTGTCGTGGTTAAAGAAGTTTAATGTAAACTCTATTATCATATTATTTTTATAATCTTTTTATATATTTTTATTATAATATTCTTTATTATATATTGTTTATATACCCTTTATCACCACAAGTGGTGATAAGGGTACATTCATTTTGTCATTCCGGGTAACGCCAAGAAGGAATCATATCAGACCCAAGAATGTATACATATAATACAGTTTTCTATTTAAAACCAAATTCCGAAAAAGAACTGTAATTGGATTTATATATATCCACAAAAATTAAGGGAGCTCAATGAAATTTAGTATAAGTGTTCAGTATAGTCCTGAAGAGTTCCCACCAAAATCGGTTTAATATTTTTAAAGATATAGACCGATATGTGATACAACTTCTAAGTTCAAAAGTGAAATTGGAATGAAATTTTGCTATAATAATTCATTACTATACCAAAAGTTATCAAAATAGCTACAGTAGAAAAAAAGTTATAGAAAAAATTATAACTAATTTTATGACACATTAAGTGCTTCTGTGTTATATAATTTATATATTTGTGAGTGTATGTGTGTATATGTATATCTACGTAACCTAACGTATTAACTTCACACGATTTTGTGGTGAATGGTATTGATGATTCGGCATAGCCGAATATAATATTCTTACTTGTTTTGGTTTTTCTGGTCTGGTAACTTCGCCATGAAATAACGCGAAAAATAGTTTCTGCTAAAAAAATAAATTAAAATTATAAAAATTCTTTTAAAGTGGTGTTTTAATTGTAAAAATATATTGATAAACTTTAAGAAACAATTATTATTTTTTGGTTTAAAAATCAATTTTTGTTAAATAAACAATATAATAAGAAATATCAAAATTATTGAATATTCTGTTATTGCTCTCTGTGGCGTTGTGTTCTTTGCCACTGCACCTCTGTGATTTCAGATTCATAACAACAAAATTTATAATAACACCAATTGTTTACATTTTTGTGCCTGTGTCTCAAGCTTTTTTGTTTTGTTTTTTTTAATCAGTACTGTTTAATTACTAAATTTTACTATAAAATGTTACTTAGACACAAAAAATCATTGGATGTGCCTATTGCGATAGTTTTTTCCACTTATCGTGCGCAAATTTCTCAAGAAAACTTTATAATATTTGCCTTAAAAGTAAAGTTTTTAAATACATATGTGGCACCTGTGCCCGTATGCCAAAATATTGTATTTTCCAGGAGGAGTCGAAAAATGGTTTTGCAGTTCTTAATAGCTCTTTGGAAAGAGATTTACAGAACAAATTTCTTGAAAATAACCAGTTACTTGAAGAACAATTAGATTCCTGTTTGAAAGCTTTATAAGTAGTTTGAACTGTTTTTAAGAAATATTCTGGTGACAAAATGATAAAATTGATTTACAATCCGATTTGAAAAACTGCTATGATTAAAATTATAGATGAAGTAAATACTGATAAGGTTAAAAAATTTAATAAACAAAATGATATATTTCAAAGACGTCTAAATAGATCGGACATAATTAATAAATGATTTATTTCTTGAGTTTGTTGTCTTAATATTTTTGTGATAAATTTTGCTATCCTTTTTGTCTCACTTTATACATTTTTAAATACCTGTACTCAATTACATAGTTTTGTACTTAGGAACATCTAATAAACTTGATGAGTTAAGAAGTGTTCTTGGAGATACTTTTTTTAATGTTGTTGGTATAACTGAAACTTGTTTATCTGATAAATTTTCATCTAATGCTATTTGTATTCCTATGTTATTTGCAGAAATGATCGTTCTGATAGAATTGGAGGAGGCGTTGTTTTCAATCAATGATTACTATTTAATCTGGTCAAGTTCAAATTCCAGGAACTTCTCGTCATTCATTTATATATGCTTATTTTGATATTTATATACCGGTTAATGAATTTATAAGTTACTTTTATTATAATGATGTTGATTTTTCTATTTTAAAGAGAATTGCAAAATTTTTGTAATTTTGAAAAAAAATATATAATATTCCCGATGTGAATGAACAGGCTAATTTAATATAACAATATAAGATTAGTAAACTTAATGATAATTCGTGGTTTCATGCTCCAGAAGAAATAGGTGGAAAAACTGATAAAAAATCGAAAATATTTTGTCGCCTTCTTGTTGAAAACTTATTTATTCCTATCTCAGAAATCGTTATCAATATGTATGTGTTGGTGATAAAATTTCTTCTACCTGTGACAAGAGGTGAACCTCAAGGTTCTGTTCTTGGACCTTTGTTGTTTAACTAGATTTATACTAGTATGGTGCATTGTTTAACATAGTTTTTTTATAATATTTATAAATTTGACAATATTTAACGTATAAAATCATTAGAAGCATTATTGTTATTTATAAGCAATATTGTTATTTATTTATATATTAATGATTATATTATTTTGATGTAGTTTTTGTTAAGATGATATATTTGTTTATTTTATATGGCCCATTGGTTTTCTTATATAAGAAGAATATATTATTTTTTACTTTAAATACTTAAAAAATTGTTCAATATTTTTGGCCGTATTCAAAAATCATATTCCAAAAATGTATATAAATTTATATCTAGGTAAATATTTCGTTATTTGAATACTAGTTATGTCTATTAAATTAATTTAATACAATTTTGAATTCCACCTGTCCATGTAAACCTTCTAAACAAAATGCAGATCGCAGTTTAAAAGATATATTAGTGAAATTTGGCATGTTCCATTATTTTGGCCCAAGGACGATCCCTATTGAAATTAGTGATGTTGGGACCATTATTTCACCTGGCACCCATACTAATATTCCTCCCGGAATGGGGATTTAAGGCTACTATTATACTCAAAATGAACAAATTTTATTGAAATTTGGCACAAATTAGTTTAATGATGTTCGGGAGCTCTCATAGGTCCCATATAACTCTTTTCCAAATATCACTTTGAAGCGCTTAAATCTTACATATTGTAGTAAGAATTGGCAAATCAAGACAAATATAAGCCGATTCATAATTTCTTCTAGCTCCCATATAACGCCCTACGAAAAAATCCTTTTAGAACGCACTTATAGCACTTATTACCTTTATAATATACTGTACTCTTAGGCATAAATTAAAAATACCTTTATATGATGGTGGTTAATTAATTTTTGGTAGCTACTTGTTTTATTTTTCAATGGATAATAGTGTATCCATTAATTATAATTAATTTTATTCAAAAATTTAAAAAAACTTTTAAAATTTAAACTAGTATAAAATCAAAATTAACAAACATAATTAATAATTATTATTATATTATTTTATTAATAAATTATATTTAATTATAATCAGAATAATAAAACTTATGAAAGCAATAGTAGTTCCAATATGGAAATCCTATGATATAAATAGATCGTTACCAATAAAAGCAGGCAATATTGAAACGCCAAAATTTTTATTAACTATTAATTTATTACATTAATTTACATAATAAAATTGAGATAAATTGTAATAAACTTAATCAAATATTAAAAAAAGAGATTCAAAACTTCCAAAAATGAGCATGTACATTCTAATATAAATATAAATCACAATCACATAAATCACAATTGAAATGGTTTAAATTGCATTTTTTCATTTCAGAATCGCCAATAAATATTTATAAAAATCAAATAATAGTTAATTTAGGAGCATAAAATAAATATGAAAAACAAATATTAGAAGGAAATAAATTAAGACATATTTAAACAATAAAATAATACTTCGAAGAATATGCATTAAACATTTAGAAACAAATATTACCATTAAAGTGTTCGTGGCAATATTTTGCGATAGCTTTGAGATATTTAAAAAATTGAAAACGTTATTAAAGAAATATTTTTCAAAGTTTCTAAAATGAAATTCATTAACTGTTTCAAATTTATTAATGATTATTTAAAATCATCCATATCACAATCATAATGGAATTGAGGAAACATATTTTGAATTAAAGAAAATATTCTATTATCATAAGTTAAGAAAGAAAACACAAACGATTATAAATAATTGTGCACTTTGAAATAATTTAAATATTGCTTATATTTTTAATAGAAAAATTGGTAAAATTAATCAAAATAAAGGAAATATCAATTTTAAAGAAAAGAAATTTTAAAAACCCTTAATATTTCAAAATACAAATCATTAAATAAAACATATTTAGACAAAATTTAAAGAAAATAATGCATATTTAATTAACAAAAAAGTTTGTAAGCATGACGAAAACAAATCCCAAACGAATTAAAAAATATTAAAAACATTAGGAACTAATGTTATAATAATTGAATTTGAAAGCAACTCTGTCTGCAACACTCATATTTAGTGATGCCTAGTATTTATTGTTATCTTTAAATTTTTATGTTATTTATCTTAATGAAAGGTTTTTTATTTTTTGAACTTAACCGCCGATATGAATATTTCAAGTCAGTCATGATAATTTTTTTTGAAATGAAAAGACATTATTTTCATTCTGAAAAAATTACAACATCTAAGGAAAAAGAAATTATAGTAGTACCAATAAAAGTTGTTAAATATTTATATCACTATATTACTATTTTTACCATTAATTCATTATTATTTTTTTATCATATTCTTATGATAATATTTTATATATTTGTATTGTAATATTTTATTATTATGTTAATTGTTCGATATTTTGTTTATAATTATTTAATTTTAACTTTGTGGTGTATTTTAAAAATAAATATTTTACTTTTACATTTTCAATATAAATTTTTATTTATAATATAGGCTGTCACCTCAGCAACGGATGAGAGAAGTACATTTTTGTCATCGGAGCAGCACATTCTGGCAGTACTGCTCCGCATATTACTGGTCCGCGGCGGAATTGAAAAAATCCCGGACCATGGTTCTGCTCAGTGTGCCAGAACCGCTTGCACCACATGTCAACTCAATTAAGATGAAACTCTTGTTAGGGCTGGTATCACCTCAGGACTTTTTCTAGACTGAGACCTAACGATTTTATCGTCTCTGAACGCCGCACATACATGAATCAAAAGAAAGCAGACTGGCGCGACTTCAGAGAATTTACCAACCGCCGCTTTGGTGAACTACCTGTTCCCTCAAATGTAAGAATAGCCGAGAGGAAGTTCCGCGAAACCATCAACGCAGCAGTCGCTTGATTTGTGCCTTCAGGGAGAATATCCGTAGTGCGTCCACACTTCCCTCCCGAAGCAGCCAGACTCGCAGATGAGCGTGATGATATCCGCAATACCAACCCTAGCGACCCTAGGATTGCTCAGCTGAACAGTGAAATCAGCAGGTTGATAAATGTGGAGAAGCGGAATAAATGGTTAGATCACCTTAGCAAGTGCAACTTAAATACTGGTGTAAATAAATTGTGGTCGACTGTCCGATCTCTCTCTAATCCCAAAAAGAAGGATGATAGGGTTGCGATTAAGTTTGCAGATAAAACCATTTCCGACCCTAAGGATTGCTCGCGAGCATTTTGCCGGCAATTTATTGAGCATCTGGAGAGAGATAAGGCGAAAAGAAGTGTTGTTCGCAAACTTCACAACCTTCCAGTCATGGACTCACCACCATTATTTATACATCTTAAAGTTGCAGAGGCCATCAACGCGGCCAAACCATCTAAAGCGATTGGCTCCGACGGTATATCGATTCTAATATTAAAGCACCTTAGCGAACGGGGAGTACTTGACAATGACTTTTAACTTGTCAATGCAGAGCATATTAATACCCGATGCCTGGAAAATGGGTAGAGTTATTCCCATTCTAAAACCTGGGAAAGATGCGAATGAGCGACAACCCTACAGGCCGATTTCCCTCTTGTCTCCTGTCGATTCTAATATTAAAGCACCTTAGCGAACGGGGAGTACTTGACAATGGCTTTTAACTTGTCAATGCAGAGCATATTAATACCCGATGCCTGGAAAATGGGTAGAGTTATTCCCATTCTAAAACCTGGGAAAGATGCGAATGAGCGACAACCCTACAGGCCGATTTCCCTCTTGTCTCCTGTCGCGAAGACTCTTGAGGCTCTTCTCCTCCCCCAGGTGAACTGTCATCTTACAGCAGCTCGCCATCAACATGGTTTCCGCAAAAAGCACATCACAAAAACAGCTTTAACAGCCGTAACCACTCAAACCGCGCATGGTTTAAATCAACAAAAACCTTGTGAACGTACAATCATGGCGGCTCTTGACCTATCAAAAACGTTTGATACGGTAATTCATATGGTTCTTCTGTGGACTGCAGGATGTCCACATTATCGAACAATATGAAGAGATGGAATGTGAATTATTTGAGTGGACGTCAGTTGTTGAATTTGGAGACAAAAGTCGCAATCCCGTAGAGTTAAGCAAGGTTTTCCGCAGGGCGATGTGCTATCACCACTCTTGTTTATATATATATATATATATATATATATATATATATATATATATATATATATATATATATATATATATATATATATATATATATATATATATATATATATATATATATATATATATATATATATATATATATATATATATATATATATATATATATACAAACAAGATCTTTATGCTTTTTTATACCACTGGTATATATTTGCAATACATTATATTTGCATATATTACATGAATTGAATATACTGAATGAACGTAGTAATATTTAACTTGACAAAGAATAATCTCTTTGTATACTGTATTTTTATTTTTATATTAGATCCAAATGGACAATATTTAAATTAGTTTAATTGTAAATAACGATATTACACTTACCATATTAAGTAAATATTCTTTTAATTCCTGATTTTGTATATCGTTCATAGTTGCTACCAGCTGTTTTGATTGATTTAATTTTGCTGTTGAATACAATACAGTCAAAAGAGATGGTGAAACTTTTGTTTCATTTGGAAATAATCGCTGCACTTCTTCGGTTAGTTCTTCAATCATCATGCGAATTTGTATATCTTGTTTGTTGGTTTCACTATCTAAGAATGAACGAATCCTGGAGTACATAAATTTCCTGAAATTGTCTGCTTATGTACACAATTATTTGACAAGCGATTACCAATGACGCATTTAATGTATAAATAGCCTGTTACAATTAACACAAAGAAATTTCTTATTATATATGAAATTCCAGATATTTGGTAATTTTTGCAGCAATTATTATAAATATGCTCTTATTTTTCTTTTGTTTCCCAATTAATCTTGTTTTAAATATCGCAATCTAAGAGTTAACGAAATTTTAGCTACAGCTGTGATAACTTTATTTTTTTTTCTTGTGTCAAGATAGCACAATTTAAAAAAAAAATATTCCTGAAATGGGAAAATCAAATTATGCTTGAATTATGTATTATATGCTTGAAAGTGGCAACACATAACTTCTCTTTACATAAAGTCACAAATATTTATAAATATTTTTTATAAGAAACAAAGAAATTTTTATTTTGTAAAAAAATATGCAAATGATTAAGCAAGTGATAATTTTCATATCATAAAAAGAAATGATAAATAAACATCACAACATTACTTTTTATTATTAATTTTTCGCAGTTCCGAACAAAACTATTGACACAGCAAGTGCATTTTTCTTTATTCCCAATTTCTAGTCGTTAAAAATCTTTTCATATGAATAAAAGGTATAAAAAATTTATTGTACTACATTTATGTAATTTTTCAGAACTTATTGGGCAATTTTTTTTGCTTTATAACTTCATGCATTTTTTCATTGAATGGACTCTTTAACGTTTCTGAAGAGCATACTTATTAGAAATAGATCAATTCTTGTTCAAATTATCCATTGGATTAAGAACTGAAGACTGTGGTAGGACATAAGCCATACCGTAAATTGACCGCATACGCATGCCATAGGATGAATGTTTTGGATGGTTGTCTTGTTGCAATGTGAAACTCGAGTAGCAACACGAGGATTATAACCAGCGGCATGTAGCACTCTACGAACAATAATGTGGTGAATATTTTTGATGACTTTGCTCCATTATTTGCCCTAAATGGCCATATAATTTGCCTTAGTTATAGAGGTGCAGTATTATTATTCGCTCAGATTCGATAGATTTGTTTTGGCTCAGTTTCTTTTGAATTTATATCAACAAATTGTCACTTTAACCAATTAGGGCCGATATATAATGATTAATTGTATGCTAAAAGTATTATACCTTCTTTAATGATTGCTAGTTTTATAAAAAATCAAACATAACGAATATGCCTGACTGAGTTTAAAAATACTTTTGTTCGATTAGTTAAACCACAAATAGTTGTATTCAGTATTAATGATTTTTGTTATACTAGCAGAAAAAAAAGATAAAACATAAAGATACTTGCTATGCCATTAGCTTTGTACGGAATTGTGTATGCACAAAATAAAAAAATACTTATTTTAAAATATATAAAGCATTAACAAAGTTCTTTATGACAAATATCTATATCACAATACCTATGAAATATATAATAAATATAATCGAGAGCTTTTAATTCTGTGAATTTTTCGGTGTGAACCTGGGAGAAAAAATATTATTTACGCGCTAAATTAGAGAAAACATTTAATTTCTTCATTAATTAGCAAATAGCGACAGTAAACGTTTAGCACATTCGTGAAAACTGAAAATTTTATTTTACTACTTCCAGCTCTGTCTGCAATACAAGGAAAAGTGAATAGAAATAACAACAAACATTTTGACAACTAAACGATATTAGTAAAAAATATTTTTTTTTTACCATGATATATTTATTAGGAATAAAAACACAGCTGATGTTCTTATGAATAGAACCCAAACGTCAAATACAAAACAGTATGCTTTACTTTTAGATTTATATAAGCAATCGTGTTGCATATTGAAAAGTTTGTCATTTCTGCTGAAAAACAGTTTTGCGGAAAATTATGAAATATCGAAAGAATCAATTTAATTATTTGTTTTACATGCTAACTATTTTTGTGGCTAGTTCAGTACTATTTTTGATTGGGTTTTTTCCTACATCGGGGAATTTGATTGGAAATGATGGAAAACATTACTATAGTATTAAATCTAATAAATTGGATAACTTTACGTATGTCCATAAAAATAAACGTTGTATGAACAAAATATATTTTTATATTTTTTACATCATTCAGACTGCAAAAACCTTCACCAAAATACGATCAACTCGTTTTCATGATTATTGATGCTTTGCGATATGATTATTTTAATGCCACAAACATGCCTTATGTTTATGAAAATATATGTGATTATATTCAAATTAAAGTTGATATACCTACTGTAACAATGCCACGAATAAAAAGTTTGACAACAGGAACCATATCAAACTTTATTGATATTGTGCTAAATTTGGGACGTGCTTCGAAACTGGATGACTCTATATTACATCGTATGAAAGAGAAAAATAAGACTTCTATTTTTGCTGGAGATCGTACATGGTTACAACTATTTCCAAATAAATTTATTAGAACCTTTCCAAATACAGATTCATTTTTTGTGAATGATTTCTTCGAGGTAAGTTATGGTTAAAGGCTATCATTCAAAATAAATTAATATGTTAATGACTAATCACACTCCATATATTCCTGCTACAAATGCAATATATGTATAACTATTAATAAATTTGGTCATTTCATTTGCTATAAATTTTAAATCAGGGTGATATGAATGTCACTAAAGTTTTAAGGAAAGAACTCAATTTGTCTGACTGGCATTTGATGGTGCTTCATTACTTGGGTTTAGATCATATTGGACATGTGGAAGGATCTCATAGCGATAAAATTTTTAAAAAACTAATTGAAATGGACAATGTAATAAAGTATATCTCATCAAATGCACGTTTAAAAAAAAAGTTGCTGTTAATAACTGGTGATCATGGTATGCGTAACGGTGGGAGTCATGGAGGTTGCAGTGAGGAAGAATTATATGTTCCTTTAATGGTATTTCACGATAATTGCGTCAAACAAAAATGGTAAATTCCTTATTTACTGTAATGAATAAAGTCATGGGCTTAAGTACAGGTACAAAATAAAATTTGACAAAAATAAATAAAAAATTTATCTAAAATAATAGGAATTAAAAAATGTTAAAAATATTAGCTTTCTTTATGGTGTCTTATTATGAAAACTGAAAAACCCGTTGTCATTATTTTTTTAATATCAAATTGAACATCATTCGCAAAAAAGAAATGGACTTCCAACAAAATATTAAGCTAAGTTTTTAACAAGTTTTTCATTTTCATAACTATAGATTTTTTCTCCCACCAAACTAATATTTTTTGACATTTGTACCTATTGTTTTGTTCTTTTTAATAATCGGATATTTTTTGTGTTCACTTCAAAATTACACCTTATATAAAGTTATTATCTGTCAATAAATATTAAATTTGAATTTCGCAATATGTACTTATGTCCGTGACTGTATGTAGTATTTATTTGAAAATTCATTAAAGTACAAAATTAAACAATATATATGCGAATTAAATTGTTATCAAAATAGGATATTTAGAAAATCACTATACATTATATTAATTTAGAAAAAATTTTAAACTAAAGAAATATTTTAAAGTTTATTCTAGATTAAAGAAATATTTTATACAGAAGTTAGAAATTAACAAACAATTATAGGAACAATCCATATACAATCGACTGTAACTTTAATAACACTAACAAGTTTTTTTCAAGATTTGTAAAACATCATAAAATTTTGCGATGAAACTAATCGGATTGAAAAAAAATCGTTCAAAATAATGTTTGTAAAACAGATGTCACATTATTCATAAATTATTTTAATGTCTTTATATCCTTACTAGAAATAACTTTTTTACGATGCTCATTAAATAAAATATGTACAGTTTGTCAAATATATCCACAATTATAAAAAATAAATAAAAAAATAAATAAATAAAATAAAATAAATTATAATACCATATCCCATAACGAAATAGAGGAAATTCCAGAATTAAAATCAACACAGGTTGGTTGAATAGGGTAACACTGCGAATTAAAAGCAACATTATTGAAATTGTTGATCATAAGTTCTAAAGCAAATAATGTTTGTAAAACAGACGTCACATTATTCATAAATTATTTATATGTCTTTATATCCTTAGCCCAACAGCACATGAAATGTTAAATACTAGAAATAACTTTTTTACAATGCTCATTAAATAAAATATGTACAGTTTGTCAAATATATCCGCAATTATAAAAAGGGTTATGTATAATACCATATCTCATAACGAAGTAGAGGAAATTCCAGAATTAAAATCAACACAGGTTGGTTGAATAGGGTAACACTGCGAATTAAAAGCAACATTATTGAAATTGTTGATCATAAGTTCTAAAGCAGGACCTCTTCCAGCAAGAAAAAAAAAAAAGAGTGAAGATTAAGTGTTCAATAAAACAAAATCTTAAGTTTTTTTTTTTTTTTTTTTTTTTTTTTTTTTTTTAAACTACTTAACTACTTCTTATGTCATAATATTGAAAAAATAATTCTTTAAACCAACACAATTGTTCGTCTGAAACAGATCTGTAATTTTTCTAAAAAAATATCGTATCAGTATTTCCATTAAATAAAATATCCTTTTTGACAAATTGTAGTATTTTTATCATTTATATAAAATAAGTGGGGGATTTTACCAGATATTAATGGGGAATATTTGAGTTTTCGTAACAAATTAACAAATTACTCATATCCATTTTTCACTGGAAATGCTTCCCCATTTATACTTGAATGGTAACCTTCTTCAAACATCCTGTGAATGGCTTTAATTCGGGTTTTTCCTCATTAAGTGGGGGATTTTCCCAGATATTAATGGGGAATATTTGAGTTTTCGTAACAAATTAACAAATTACTCATATCCATTTTTCACTGGAAATGCTTCCCCATTTATACTTGAATGGTAACCTTCTTCAAACATCCTGTGAATGGCTTTAATTCAGGTTTTTCCTCATTTTTATTGTATATAATCCTGAATGTAGAATATCACATAGGATCATACGATGGAATATCACATAATATATTTGCCCTTATAACAATTGAAGTGATCAAATCTTTTGAAACTTGCCTTTTAAGTTCTTTACATAGATATATGAGGTGATATAGATGATTATAGGGACTTTTAAGACATTAATTTTTTAATGAAAATTGTATATTCCTAAAAATTACATTCCATTTAAAAATAGAAATATACATAAAAAATTACTGAAAAAATTAAAATTTTCAATGTTTTCATAATTTTTGCAAACTCTTACTGTTATTGTTGTAATCTGGCCGTAGTAAATAGGTATAGCAACATAATGTATACAGAAAAGAATAGCTAATTAGAGGACTTTTAGTTGGAATTCATTAATGAAGTTAAGATTTTAATTTTTAAACTTATATTTGACAAACTATAAGTACCTTAAGTGTGAATAATAATTTGACACTTGTAAATGAAGAAGAATTTTCTAAAGTACATTTTTTAAAAGTGAAAAGCATTTCTTTAAAGACTATATTTATTAATGACAGGTCTACTATAAATACAGTTTGAACTTGGTTAATCGCTATATTCGAATTTTCAGTTGTGAGATTTCCATGAATTAAATTGATATTAACCTTGTACTATTGTTTTTAAGGTCGAATGTGATATATGACCAGATTGATATAACTGCTACATTAGCCGTACTTTTAGACGTTCAGATACCCCGCACGTCGATAGGTAGTTTAATACCTGAAATTTTAGAAAGTTATTCCAAAGAAGAGCAATTATATTATTATTATTACAATACATTGCACTTAATGGAAATATGGAAATTAAGATCAAATACGGATGATGTACAATTTAAAGGTAAGATTGTATAAATTATAATATCCTAATCTAATGTTTTTGGTTCGAATTACTTTACAAGATTATATTTCATGGTTCACCGATGCTAAAATCAGTCATAAAGAATTTATTTCCAGTCATGCAAAAAGCTCTGTGTCATATGAAAAAGCAAAGCAAAATTATATGCGTCTATCGAAAAAAATTTCAAAACTACTTTCCGACTCTTTAGTGCGGTATGATATGACTCTTATAACAATTACTTTGTCTTTAACAACATTGGTAAGTTCGATGATCACTTAAAATTTGTTCCAATTTTATTTACTTAATATTTGCAGACGTCATTAAATATTATAATTAAAATTGTTTTCAAAAATGCGTCAAATTTATCAGAAGGCAATCAGTTTATATGGAAGAAGTTTCTAACTTGTTTTTGTTTTGCAGGATGTATAATTGTCCTCGTACATTTTCAAAATCTGTTAGATACCAAAAGTTTTATTAACCCGTTTCTGGTAACATTTGCAGTTGCATTGAGTTTATATTTTTGCTTAGATGTATTCCATTTAATTTTAAATCTTATTGTTATTCCTTTAATACGAAATCGTAAAATTGCTATTAAATTAAGCATCCCCTTTGTTATACTTTCAATGTTTTTATGCCACACTTTTTCTTTGGCATCATCGTCCTTAATTGAAGAGGAACATCAAACTTGGTATTATTTTACGCCATCTTTATTAATTTATTTAACAATACAAAATTTCTTTATTAATGTAAGAAGTGTACTGCAAAATCATCGGAAATTAATAAATATTCTGTTGAATGAATTTTGGAATATGCGGTTTGCTTTAGTTGTTTTGATTACAATAATTGGATGTCGGCGTCTCAATCAGACTGGCGATAAATGGAGGCATTTGGTTGATATTGGGGACATTCTGTCTCGAAATGGAAATCATGTTTATTTATCTTTAACACTTATAACAGGTGACTACATATTCTATTGATTTAATTTCATGATTACTTTAATTTTTTTTGTATATAATGTCGGAATTTTATCAATAAGGTAGTTTTATTTAAGGCGTTTT
The DNA here is from genome assembly GCA_004302925.2 of Cochliomyia hominivorax. Lineage (NCBI taxonomy): Eukaryota > Metazoa > Arthropoda > Insecta > Diptera > Calliphoridae > Cochliomyia > Cochliomyia hominivorax. The sequence continues at coordinate 89,205,985 of PYHX02000494.1, forward strand.
GAAATATTTGTTAATATCTTTAGTTCATCTTTATCGCATGTCTATAGGACTTAAACTTTTTGTAATAATAAAATAATAATTAGATCTTAAGGTCACTTCTGCACAAAAATTGTTAAATATATTATAAAATCAGTAAATTTAAGTTTAAACAAGAAGGAATGCTGTAACCGGCTATGCCGAATTTTAAATACTCTCCAACACAAATACATCTGAAGTTATGTTTCCTACATAAAAAATTACACATACACTCACAGAAGTACACAATATATAAACGTTTTCCTAATGTTAATGAAGTACATATTATGATAAAATTTTATTTTAATTTGTGGATTTATAATTGACAATTTTACGAAAGATTTTTGCTTGAACTTAGATGTTGCCTCAGATATGGGTTAATATCTATTAATTTACAGAACTGATTATACTGGTTTTAAATAGGAAACATCTCAGGGCTATAACATAAATTGGCCAAATTTCATTGAGCTCTGTCTGTGAATGAGAGCTTGCCAACAAAATACAGACATGCAGACGGACATAGCAAAATCGACTTAGTTTTCGATTTGATGCAAGAATATATACATTATGGAGTCTGAGATGTTTTCTTTTTAGTGTTACATACGGAATGACAAAGTTAATTTAATTCTTCAACACTTGTGGTGGTGGAGGGTATATATACATCCTACTTCAATTGTTTAAAAATTTATTTTTATTTGACAAACATATTACACAATATTATTTAAGAATTCTTGAAGTCTTTTGTACTATGTTCCGAACAAAATTTTGTCGAATAATTTTAAGTATAACTATCTCGCAAGCGAAAGGCACAGACTACCTCATTTTTTTACCATGCTTATTTGTCGGATTTTCAATATCACATCAAGTTCCTAAATTATTTAAGTTTAATTTTTTAGTCCTTAGTTCTTAGTAAATATATAAAGATCTTATATTTAAAATTTTCAAATTTAAAATATCCTCGATGCATTTTAATTTTTTAAATTGTACAACTACTTATTTAATCATTTTTATGATTTAAGGTTTACTTTTATTACTGCTAATGCTGAAGAAATATAACTCAACGCTGGAGATGTCGTTTTGCTTCTTGGCTTTAGGGGCTGTATTCATGTTCCGTGAAACAAAAAAGTATTCTATTACATTTATACTACTATTTTGGGCCAGTGTTTTTATCTTAGGAATAAAAAATATCATGCTGTGTTTTATAAAAATAAAAATTATGAATACTATGGTAAAGGAAATCTAATAGAACTATTAAAAACAAATTTAACGTGTTGCCTTTTAATATCGGCACTATTGCATAAACCTCATAATGTAATTTTATTAGCTGCCTTGATAAATACATTAGAAAAATCATTTCATCTTTGTAATAATTTGAAAATACAAAATAAGTTCTATAACCGCAGTTATGTTTTGGTTTTAAAAACTGTGATAACTATATTCATAGCCAACATGTTCTATTTTTTTCAAGTAAGTGCAGTCATTTTATCTGTACTAGTTATCTAAAAAAAATTTCTTCTACTTTTAGGGAAATTCAAATAGTTTGACGACTATTGATTTAAATCCTGGTTATATTGGTTTGTCCTCCTACAATCCGTTTATTGTGGGTCTTTTAATAACATTAAACACGTATTGCGCTCATATCAATGCATTTCTGTATTTAATATGGCATATGTTTTCTACTCAGAGAGATACTCTTCCTCTACGTCAGGAGAAGGAACAAATACCCAATGTCCAAATGGTAGAAAGTACTGAAGAAGATTTTCATTTGATTTACAATTTATTTACAGCTACAACTATTATGCCAATAGGCGTTTATTGGTGTATTCTCGTTGGATTTCGTTATCATTTATTTATATATTCAGTATTTGCACCCAAAGCTATTTATGAATGTTTGCACCTTTTAGTATTTTATATTAATTTTATTGTAACAAATTTGTACTTTAGATTATTTATAAAATAAACAAAAATATGTATATTTTAATATATTGTTTAAGAAAATAATAAATTATATTGTGATAAAAAATAGCAAAAAATTATCCCATTCCCACAATAATATGATTTGTGAATAGGGGAACAGGACTGGTTATAAATGTAATAAATAATTAACTACTGATAATTTAACAATATTAAAAATGTGCATGTGATATAAAGAATCATTTTGTAACTTTTAATGCATAATGTATATCATCCATGCTAACATTAAGTAAAATCTTTTGAAAAATGTCATTACGAGAATGTTCACATATAAGAAGTCGTTCTGCACCCAATTTTGAACAAATCCGCAAAGCACGACCTGAAAATAAAAAAGGTTAAATCATTGATAAATACATATCTTGATTGTGTTACGGCCTAGTTTAAATGCTGCAAAGATTATATTTTATGTTGCGAATACGGGAAATGAGCAAAATCTTTATTTTCAAATGATCTTAACTTTTAATCTTTTTGCTAAGATTAAATAATAAATAAATTTCTCTTTTTATTAATTTTTTTTAATTTGATTTGGATCCGTGCAAAATCGAACAATACAATACCTCTTTACTACTTCAATTAATTTTGGTGAACTATTCATTTTTAAACTCTATTTTCGATATCGCTCATTTTTAAAAATTAAATTCTTTCAAAAGATCCGATCTTACGAGAATCGGAAGCCGTACCTTAATTGTTATATTTTTACAACGTGTGAAAAATTTACCAAATGTGAATTCCAAAAGAAAATGTGAAAAAAAATTAAAACTGCGAATTCCCAAAGAATTAATGTCTGAGTTACGACTTGTTTAAGTACCATGTAATAAATAACAGTTTGTCAAATATATCTTTGCAATCATAAAAAATGTGAAAAATTTTAACTTTATTAATGAATTCCAATTAAAATCCTTTAATTATTTATTTTTTATACATATTTCGTTGCTATACCTGTTTACGACTATAAGACGCCAAAATATTCCAAATAGAGGGACAGATGACAACAAGAATAAAAAATCATTTTGATTAGTGTAAAATAAGTTTGCAAAAATTATGAAAATATTGGAAATGTCGAGTTTTTCAGCGAGTTTTTTGCAGTTTTTAAGTGACCTCATAATTGGATAAAAAATTGCTTAAAAGGGCATGTTTCAAAGGACATTCAACATTTATAAGGACAAATTCGTTAGGGAAATCGATGATATATTATCCTCCACATAAAGCGTTGTATACAATACCATATTCCGTAATAAAGCGAATTAAAAGCAACATTACTTGAAACTGCTAATCATAAATACTCAATGCGGATCTCTACTACCGAAAAAGGACAGTAGGTTAAGTATTCAATGAAACAGTTTTAAGTATGTTACAAAATCTCAAATATTTTACATTAGTGGTAAGAAAAACAACCGTTCTCATATATCATTACATTGAAAAAATAAAATTTTAAACAAACAAAATTTCACTTTCAAATCCTTCCGAATTTCGAATCCAAAAATGAAATTACATGCATTATGTTTTTAATGTGTTCCTTGCATTTTAGTTTTCGTAACATATTTGGGTTGGATTCAGGTGATACATCTTACCCATACTATTTTTTTCACTGGAAATACTTCTCCATTTGTATTTATAAAATACTAGCTTAAGAATATTACTTTCAACTCGCACGGTAACCTACTTCAATTGACTTATATGGTTTTAACTCGGAACTTTTCTATTTTCGTCACATGGGATCGTTTTCCCTACGTCTTGATCCTAAAAATAATTAAAATGTTCCAAAGCTTGAAACTTGCCTTTTAAACGCTTTTTACTTTCAATTATGAGGCCAGTAGTGAATTTAAAGACATTAATTATAGAAGGAATCCTTATTCCTTATAAATTGCGAAGAGTATCTGCAAAAAAAACATTTTAATTTTCATACTCTTTAAAGTGTGTCTTTTTTATTCCTGTATTGTATTTTGTTTGTAAACAAATATAGCAATGAAATAGGTACAGAAAAAATTAATAATTAAAGGATTTTTAATTGGAATTCTTTAATGAAGTTAACATTTCTCATATTTTTTATGATTGCAAACACATATTTGACAAACTGTATATGATTAAACAATTAAAACAAAAATATATTCAACAAAATTATACTAGAATTCTGCCCCTACTGCCTTAAGAATCGTTAAATATAAAATTTCGATTACGATATTCTTAAGATTTATTTTTATAAACTATTGAATTTTTTAACAATTCACGTTCCTTGATAAATTGTAAATTGGACAACAAAAACTCATTTTCATTTTAGATTTGTACGTAAACTTTAAAAGGTTAATTTTAAAGGGTCTTTAATTTCTGTATATATTTAAGTAATAGCAAAATATCATTTATTTATATACAAAATATCTAATAAGAGCCTTTTTGAAAAAATATTATTACATAATAATTTGTCTTCTTGGATCTATACATTTTTAGTTGTATTATCTATTGCGGAATATAAATTCCCCATTTAAATGTTAACTATTTAGAAGAAACCGAAAAGTATCTTCGAATAATATTATAATAGCTAGTAAGTACCCCCAAATAAGTTTAAATCCAATATCTTTCCATTGATCTTAGCTCCGGACAGTTTGAAGGATTTGCATCTCTCGTTACAAATACCACATTATTGTTCTTTTATAATTCAAGGGCTTGTTTACTACAGCGACAGGATGCAAAGGCAGTTCAAAAATAAATGAACACATTATGAAGTTTTATGATTGGAGGCATACTATTTGTTTTGTTGAAAATTAATAATTAATTTAATACGCACTTTTTTCTGATCAGTCGTTTGAATCAGATTACCAATATATTAATTTGTTTCACATTAACGATAATAACTTATATGTTTTAGCAAGGTAACTTGATAAAAATAAAATAGTCAAATAATACTTGGATTAAAAGTGTTAATAAAAAACGCGTGGTCAGAAGAATTTGTCGATCTTATCCCATATCTTAAATTTCATATTTTTATGTTAATTATTATAAAAAAAAAACATAGAAGACCTTTAGAAGATCAGAACATGATCTATAGGTGGTCTTTCAGAAGATCCAAACAAAGTTTCTTTTAAGTTTAATGAAAGTTTAAAAGAAAATAAAATAAATTGTCGAAAAATACTTCCAGTACGCTTATGATAGAATTACAGAAATTGTTATAAAGATCAAACAAGATAATGAGACACTATAAAAATAATACATTATAAGCATGCTGCTTGGTATCCTTATTTGTGTATATCATTATACGAATTAAATAAACTTACGAATTTAAAAAATTTTTCAAAAATATATTTTTTGTATTTATTTTATTAATTTATTTCTAAATTAAAATAAAATTAATCAAATACTGTTTTCAACAAAATAAAATATAAACAAGAAAAACTTTCTGAAAATTCAATATTTTTGCACTGCAAAATTGAAGATACATCTTAAAATATTTTACGAAAACGTATTGGTAACTTTACAATTTTAATATTATTGATAACGGTAAAATAAAAATATTTATTACTGGTGAGATTAATATATATAACTTCAATGCAAAAAGTACTTATTGATGACTCGAAAAGAATTGCCTATTGAAGAAAGAAATATTATAATTAATTTTCTTAAATAAGATTTATCATATTCGGAAATTGTGGTGACTGGTGCAGTTCTGCGCATGTTGCGGAGTGCACAGTGGAGAGGATAACTCGTTTTCTGGTAGGTAGTTTTGTACTAGCCTTTCCCTTGGGGAAGAGGAAGCACTTAAGTGGTGCTCATCTGGACTTAGTTCGGAAAGGACAATGGTGTGGAGGTTTTTTACTAGAGTAAAGTCTTCAAGAAGAGATGAGGATTAGATGGATTACAAGGAAAAGTTTAATAAGTACAAGAGTGATATCAGGATAGCGAAAAGGATTTCATGGGACTCTCTCAGTGAATCCACTGACTCCTTAAATGAAATGTCTAGATTTAGGTGTATTCTATTCAAGGACCCTTCGGTATATACAGAAATCGGATAATTCATGGATAGAGTCGGGCTCTGATATCCTGAATGTACTCATAGAAAACCATTTTCCGAGCTATCTAGATGTTGAGGAGGTAGAGGGGATGGGTGAGTGCTTCTTCCATTCCTCAGTTAGTGAGTCAGGGGAATTGGAGGATGAAATCGTGACGGAGGACAAAGTAGATGGAAATGCAGATGGAGTTTTTCCAGCTATGCTACAACATCTTCCGCATTAGATTCTACTACTCTTTTGTGATGTTTTAAGAGTATATGTCCATAAGTGCTACATACCAATGAGGTGCAGAGAGGTAAGTGTTGTTTTCATTCCGAAAGCAGGTAGGGCCTTCCACTTGAAGGCGAAGGGTTTCAGTCCAATAAGCCTATCGTCTTTTCTATTCAAGATATTGGATAGACTGATTGATCTTAATATTAGAGAATCGGTGGATAGACATCTCATGCCTACCTTAAGGGTAAATCTGTTGAGAGTGCGTCTCATGAGGTCGTTGGTTTTGTTGTAAAGGTCTTATGGTGTAAGGAGTATGAGTTGGCTTCCTTTTGGGATAAAGAGGGAGCCTTCAATAACATCACGGTGGAGGCGATTAGTGGGTTACTCTCGACGATCTAGAGGTCCAACCACATTGGTTAATTGGGTTAATAGCAGGGTGATCGAATCAACACGGAAAGATAGAAAGGCTAGAAAGTTGGCTACAAGAGTAACTCCACAGGGGGGTAATTTATCATCTTTCTTGTGGCTGATTGCGGTGAACGATTAATTGAAAAGTATTTAGGGAGCCTTCAATAAAATCACAATGGTGGCGAAAAATGGATCACTCTAAACGATCTAGGGGTCCATACTGCCCTGATTGATTGATGCTTAGTAGCAGGGTGATCGAATTAACATGGGGAGATTGAAGGGCTAGGAAGTTGATGACAAGATGAATTCCTAACGATTATAACTTCGAACAGGACAATGATCTAAATCATGCTGCCGCTGATGTGAATCTTTCTCATCAAAGTCCCGAAATAAATGTTACTGAGCATTTGTGAAATCATTTGGGAAAGCGATTGTGTAGCCACCAAATTTCAAATTGTTTAAATGATAAATATAGTGAAAAATAAAGAGATATCCTACTAAGTATGAGGTATGATACTATTAAACACTTTGACTTTGTATTTTAGATTCACTTTAATTTCTTTTTTAATGGTACTTTCAATTTTGCAATGCAAAAATATGGAATAACAAGGAGGTTTTCCACATTTTTTGTTAAATGCATTAAAATTTTTGATATATATAAATAAGAACTAAATATTATATAAATAAGAAATAAATTAATAAAATATATAAAAATTTATATATATATTTTTTAATTGCTCAATTGAACTTCATAAAATTGTTTACTCAAATTAGGGAACCAAGACTAATTTAGGATATCGTAGGTTTTCTTTAAGAAATGTTGGAGAAAACTTTTATCGTTATTGAAGTTTGCAGTTTAGTTAAATGTACACACATCTCTTCAAACATTTGGAATTTAAACTTGTTGTAGACGCCACGTCTTATAAATTTCTGAAAAATTATGGGAAAATTTATTTGTTTGTACAAAAACAAACTACAACACTTATTGCCACATCATCTTCTTAGAGTATATACGAAGTTCCAGAAGTTGTTAAGAAGATAGTAGACAATTTACAGAAACAACATATTTTATCGACATCTGATATTAATTGAGTTTTTTAGAAGAAATCTGCCAACAAATATTACATGAATTATAAAAACAGAATACATTAATATTTCCACTCGATCTTAAATTAGAATATACTAATGGATTTGGAATGGAAAAAAAACGTTTTCCCTTTGTTTTTCTTCAATGAATTGGTAGTGTTAGTATTATGAATGAATAATTATTTTCCTTTAATTGAGAACTGTAATTAAGTAGTAATTTAACATATAATAAATACAAGTGATTTTGAAGACATTTCTGAAAGTGCTTTAGAAGTGACTTTTGCAAGTTTTTTTTAGAAGCGTCTTCTGAGACTAGAGGTATCTTTTACTAACAAAAGAATCTAAGCCACTAATGGTTTTATGATACTTTGAAAATAGCTTTGGCGATGAATTTTAATTTCTGAAAGACTCTTCTAAGCCATTTCCACAATAAAAAATGTTTGCATATTTGCATGTTTGAGAATTTTTTGTTAAACAGATTTTCTTTTAGTCAAGAATTACTCCACACTAAAAATATTAGTTTCTTTATTAAATTGTCATTAAAATCAAAGCATTTTATTAAATTTTCATTAAAATCAAAGCTTTTTTATCAATTATTATTAGTTTTAATATTTCATATATCTCGAAAGCCAGTGATATAAGAAAAATAAGAATTCTGATTTCAATAATTTATTATAAAATGTTTTGGATTAAGTTTATTACTTGGCATACAAATTTGGGGAAAAATTATCAATAAGAAACCGTGAGAAATCTTTTTGTATGTAATTTGGAGCAAATCAAGGTTTTTTTATGGGTTTTCAACAAAAAATATTTGTTGAAAACCCATTTTCTGTGTTCAAAGAAGTTTTTATTCAAAATGTTAACAAATAACTATTTTATCAACAGCATTAACTTTCCCACCAAAATTCAATTCAGTAAAATTGATTATATCTTTTTTTGACTGTGATCACTTCAAAGTTACTAAAAATATGCTAGCCTTATCTGGAATACCATCTTTAAATGAATGAATTTATGAATCTACATTGAAACTCATCTTATTTTTGTGTAGTTCTATAATTGATTATGACAAGCAAAAATGTTTAGATGCTAATGAGTGAGTCTCTTTACCATAGTAAATAACATCGTCAATGAGCATGTTAATTTTCCATCATAGCCTTTGAATAATGCTGCATGTGATATTAATATTTCAAAATTGAATATGACCAATTATGCCAAAGATATATTTCTTCATATATACTTGAAGAATAGAATACTTTGCATTAGAAAGGTTAAACTTCATCCTAGGCAATCGTTGATTGAATACATCGCAGAAAATTACTTCTTGAATATATATCCATTTTTACTGCAAAGCGACATTATATATGTATACATCCAAATGGATAAAAATAATATGATCGTATTATGTGTCACTTTTTGGATCTACTGACGGTACGGTATTTTGGTTTTTCTATAATAATTAAAGCAAAAATAAGAAATTTGGAATAAATAGTCCCAATTGGATGAGAATCGGTAATATGGGATTTCGTTGTAATTTTGCGGATCTTTCAAAGGTACTTTTTGTTTAATTGGGAATAATGTATTTATATACTTGGAATAAAATATACATAGAAATTTTCACTGGCACTTTTTTAACATATATTTATCCATACCTGGAGTTGGTACTAAAGTTCCCATAAATGCAGCAATGGTCTCAATTTGTGCATAAACGCCCATAAAAGAAGTTTCTTCAACTCCAGTACGGTTTACTTCAGCAACAACAGCTTGTAAAAAGATTTGTTCTAATCGTGAACAGTTTTTTATAGCCTGTACCTTAGCACTAGCTATCATCTCTGTTAAAGCTTGTTGAACATGCATCATATTAACACATTGCACTCCATTTGGACCCGCTTTTGAAAAAGCAGCATCAGCTATTTCAGTAGCTCGTCTACAAATATCTAGAGCTCGTCGTGCATCTCCCGAAACGGCGGCAACTTTTCTATAAAGAATATAAATATACTTAACTTCACGTAAGATATTTCTCTTACATCATTTTGAAAGAGGCAACTTCATTGCATCAATAGATGTAATGAAATTTGTTACATACACCCTATCTGCATCACTGTAGATGGTTGACATATTATTAACTAAAATGTAGTTTTAGTTTATTTTTTTCTTACCTTGCAACTAATTGTATTGCATCATCTTTAAATGCTTCTGAACCACCTAAGCGTTCAGTTACAATTTCTTGCAACTGTTTGTGTGTATAAGGTTGAAAGGTTAAACGCGTTAAACCCAAGCGGGATGTAACTTTTCCCATTAACAAACGTTCTGGCAAATCCATAGTATTAGCGATTGTAATCACTACCAAACGTGCTGAAGATTTTGTGGGCCAATCTAATAAATTATACACAACATCTTGTCTTCGATTACATAAAATATCTAATTCATCTACTAATAGAACGGTAGTAATTCTTCTTGGGGCCGGAGTAGTAAAGCGCTTTTCCAACAAAGTATGAGCATGTTCCCAAGAGAGCGTTTTTCCTGTTAATTGTTTATATATATGAACGTAAGCCTGACGAGGTTCTGTTAAACGCATGCCGTTTATTTCCAAAAAGTCAAAAGGTGGCAATTCGTCTTCTGAAACCTTTTTTTGCAAACTTCTTATTACACCAGTAACAGTAGCAGTTTTACCAGTTCCTGGAACACCTGAAACATACATACATCCACCGCATTGATCTTGAATTTTTCCTTCCAAAAATGTATATATATTTTTAAATTCATTTTCCCGACATGGTAAGGACTTGGGAACAACAGAAACATGTAAACATTCGCGGGCAATTTGTAATTCAGATTTATCCACAAATCCTTCAGACAATATATTACGTGCTTTTAATGATGGCTTTATTTCTCCAGCACGTATCATTTTCAGTTTTTGTGAAGCAGTTCTAGGGGTACATTGCGTTTCAGATTCCACTGATTTTGTATTACTTCTTCTACTTTTATTGGGAGTTTTGAGAGTCGCTTTTTTTGGTGTCGCTTCTTCGACAGTTATTTTTTTATCATTATCCTCCTTATCAATGATGGTCGATTTTTTGGCCTTACTTCGTTTTGGAGTGCTTATGATTTCATCGTCTTTGAATATTCGTTTCTCAACAATGCTGGATAATTGAATGCTTCTTTTTGGTGTTCCTTCAGCTGAAAGATCAGTATTATTTTTTTTTGTAAAATAATTTTATATTGCAAATGTTATTTTTAAGTTAATGATGACATATAGACGTTTTAAAATTTATTGTCAAAATCGTGTATTATATGAACTCTGCTATTTTGTTGTCTATTTTTCTTAAGTATACAATCTACAATTTTTTCGAATTTGATATAATAGAAATTATAAAAATCTCGGGGCAAAACTTAATTTATAAGATTCTCAAATAATTAAAAAATCCCAAGAATTTAAATAATAAAATAAAAAAACTTCTCCAAAACAGTTCATTTTTGTTCTAAATTAAAAACATTAGATTTTTTATATTAGCAGCAAAATGATAACTTTGTAATTATTTCTGAAAGTGTATTAAAACATATCTAGAATTATTTTTTCCGAGAAAAGAAAACTGCAACACATTAAAAGCCTACATTTTATTCCTATATGTAAACAACGCACAGTTTCTACTTACCAAGTCTAGTAGTTGAAGACTTCAATATGCTTTTGCGACGATTTGTAGGAGTTCCTTCCGTCGATTCTTTAATTTTTTTTGTTGGAGTGTTGTAAATGTCTGATGAGTTAGGTATAATGCTTTTAGAATTGTCTTCCTGTTGTATGGCAAGAGGATCTTCTTCAGAAGATGCAAGGCGTGAAGAACGACGTCTATTAAAAGTTATAAAAATTAATATTGAGATGTAATTGTTCAAATATGTACAAAAATATTTGAAATTTTTTATTACCTTTCAGATAATCGAAGTTTTATTTTCATGTCATTTGGAGGAAGTTGAGCATCTGGAGTGCTTTTGACAATCGAATAATTGAGACAGTCTGAATCTGCGGTTGTATCCATTCCAACGTTCTCTAAACTGATGTTTAAATTCCTTTTGGCAGCGGCTGCTCTTGATCGAGGTGTTATTTTAATGTTCTGTTCCACTAAAGGTGAAGTAGGCAAATAGTTTGCATTAAGATCATCTTCTTCCGTTGATTTTCTAATAATGTCAGTTTTCTTTTTTGCCGACAAGCGCACTACGCTACGGCCTCCTATAATTTTAATCGGAGACACTTTGCTTTCTGAACTAAAGTAGTTTAAATCAATAAATTCCACTGCGTTCTCCCCGCTTACTGATGATTTTTTTCCAGACCCTGAGCACTCTGTAGATAAAGCTGTTGAACGCCTTGCTTTTTTCGATGCGGATAAACTTGGTTCCAAAGAGTTTCTTTCCGTAATTGATTTTCTTCTACTACATACAGATGAAACCTCTTCATTGCTAAATTGTAAGGGAACTAATCGATATGTATTCTTAACTTTTATGAATTTATAACGACACACGAACATTGGACAGCTATTTCTTTTATTATTAAAATGTTGTAACAAACCAGCTGCAGAAGTTTCCGTTGAACCGCATATGACACTGCACTTTCGAAAAACAGTTTCTAATGATATATCAGAATCGTATGGTCGATGTTCTTCAACCAATTCTGTACCAAAATCGATACACACTTCGTCGTTGTCAAAGTGTTTATGAGGAATACACTCTGGTCGTGAGTACCACTGAACTATAGCACGACAGGGGTCACGATTTGACATTTCTCTTAATTCATACAAATGCAAAATTTTTGCAATATCACAACCTTCCACGGAGTCGGGATCTGATGCATCGGCATTTGACACCAATACAAAATCGCCTATACTTAATGTTAGCGGCCCAATAATACACTTGGCATAAAAAAATACGTTCTTATGTTGTAAATGTACGACGCTTACATGGGGATCGTGTGCTCCAATCCATTTAACTATTGGGGCATTTGTTTTTTCAATTTCTTTTAAAACCATTTTTGTTTATTTTTTTCTTTTAAATGTTCTAAATTCGATATTTATTTGAGTAATCACTTTTTAATTTCATCAACTAATTTTTTCTGCAATTTCAGCAGATGTTACACTTTAACTGAGCTCTTTTATACCAGAAACGAATAAAACAAACATTTTTTTCGCGCCAAAGCCTTATTTTTGACAATATTAGCAAACAGCTGACTTAGCTCAGAGAAGATAATTTTAGTAGTATTGCATATATTAAATATATATTTACAAAAATAATATAAATTTTAAGCAATAAAAATAAAAAAGAAAATGGAAGGAAATCTAAATATGTTAAAACTAAAATTTGGCGGGCTAGTTCTATACGAATATCCAATAAAAATGTTAATTTTGTTAAATATAAGCTTTTGAAAATCGATATTTGATATATCTCATCGGTATGCAAGTAGTACCATATAATTCTCTTGGTTAATATTTATCAATTTTGAAAATTGAATATTTAATTCCATGTATAATAAACAATTAACCTTACCAATAATAAAATAATACATTTAGAAAATCTAAAAATTACCGCAGTATAAGTAAGTTTCCTTTGATTAAATTTTATCTGTTTTAAGCAATGAAACTTAAATTCGAAGTAGACAAATTGATGATTATAAACAAGAATACAGAAAGTATTTCAGACCCCATAATGTACATATATTCTTGACACGCTCACATCCACATAAGTTGATAGAGCTCAATGAAATTTGGCAAAGTATTCTCCATAGTCCTAAGAAGTTCCATATTTAAAAACCAATAAAATCGGTTCAGTATTTTGAAAGATATAGACATATATCTCTTGCAACCTTTATGTTCAAATGTTGAACTTCCCTAAAACTTTCTATTATAAGTCGTTAAATTGGAATGAAATTTTGCCAAAATATTAAATTATCTGAGTTATCAAAATCGGTTAAGTATAATAAACTAATTTTATGACTCATTGCTTCTGTGTTATATTAAAGAAAAGCTTTTATGAAATATATACGTTTGTGAGTGTATGTGTGTATATGTATATATATGCGGAACCTAACGTATTAACTTCACACGAATTAGTGGTGGAGGGTATTGAAGATTCGGCATAGCAGAATATAGCATGTTTAAGTTATATATATGTGTCTAATAATTTATTTCACGTTCTAAGTAACTTATAATAGTGAATTCAAAAAGTACATAATATATACATGATAGTAAATACATGATCTAAAAAGTACTACATAGTGTCCTCAATTTTCATAATTTAACTTGTTAAAAAATTTCAAAAGTACAAAAATAACAATTTTTGTGTTTTTTCCTGGAAACCCCCTTTAAAACAAAAGAATTTAAAAAATCGTTGTTCGAAACTAAAGCAACTTTTAACATTTCGTATAACATCTTTTGTTCCTATGAACTAAGTACACTATTTTGGTATAAATTGTATAAGGTTTGTTACAACCGATATTTTCATCTCTTAAGAATCTGATTAAGATATGACTCATTGCTTCTGTGTTATATTAAAGAAAAGCTTTTATGAAATATATACGTTTGTGAGTGTATGTGTGTATATGTATATATATGCGGAACCTAACGTATTAACTTCACACGAATTAGTGGTGGAGGGTATTGAAGATTCGGCATAGCAGAATATAGCATGTTTAAGTTATATATATGTGTCTAATAATTTATTTCACGTTCTAAGTAACTTATAATAGTGAATTCAAAAAGTACATAATATATACATGATAGTAAATACATGATCTAAAAAGTACTACATAGTGTCCTCAATTTTCATAATTTAACTTGTTAAAAAATTTCAAAAGTACAAAAATAACAATTTTTGTGTTTTTTCCTGGAAACCCCCTTTAAAACAAAAGAATTTAAAAAATCGTTGTTCGAAACTAAAGCAACTTTTAACATTTCGTATAACATCTTTTGTTCCTATGAACTAAGTACACTATTTTGGTATAAATTGTATAAGGTTTGTTACAACCGATATTTTCATCTCTTAAGAATCTGATTTTCCTGAATTCGGAATTACCTCAAGATTGTATCAGAAATGTAATATAAATGATTCTTCTTACAAAATGCCATAGAGGCTCTATACGGGATCCAAATGCTGGATTACGGTGGTCTTGGACCCCTTTAATTGGAGATTCTCCGATTTTGTTAATTTTACTTTGTTCTTTTTCTTACTTACTATCAAAATTAAACTGATTAAATTTAGATTTACCAGAAAATTCTTTTTTAATTATTTAAAAATATTTTTCTATTTACACTAAACATTTATTTAGAAGATTTTAGTTTTTAAACACTCGTTTACAATTCTAAATATATTTTTTTGCTAGTAATAGATAACTTTAGGAAAATTATATTTGATTACTTTTGGAAATATCATATTTTTTCGATAAATTGTATTATACACTTTAATTAAACTTTACTTTTAATATCAAAGTTTTATTTATTATATTAAATATTAATAAATCTGAATAGAAAAATTTTTGTATATTATAACAATGTAATTATTCCTTAATCTATTACCATTTCCTTTTTTGTTACTTTCTATGAACTATTAGCAACATTATTAATAATATTGTTATAAGTCAATAAAACTTATCTACCATATTGTGAAATTTATAAAAAATTACCATCTTAAATAAATGTGTGCTTTTCAAACCGCATTATTAATAAATATTTGAAGAAAAATAATAATCTACATTCAATAATTCAATTAAAGATAAATTCAATTCGAAGGTCTATAAAAGATAATAATAATATCAAATTACAAATGGATTAAAACAACTTTATATAAATGTTTCAATTTTATATAAAGATTAAATATTTGTGCTTTATTTAACACATTGATATAAAATGCTGTAAAGTTCTTACTTAAAATACTACAAGTAAATGCTATGAAAATGATTTATACATATATGTATAAATGTATTTATGTGTATATAACAAATGTAAAGCTGTTTTGACTTTTTAATTGAAAGATTCTGAAAATATTAAGCATTCGTGGCAGTATACGAAAGATCTTCATGGGCAGGATGTTTATGATGACGTTTGTTACGCATTACATAAGGGTGGGCTGGACTGTTTTCATAACTGGATAAAAATGATAGACTTAAAAGTTTTTCGGGATATTTTTGTAATAGGTACACCCAACATGGAACAGTACTAAAATAATTAGCACGAAAATACAGATTAAAAATATATACATATCTATTAAACATTTTATTTGTTTACCCTTCACCAACGCCAATATTCATATCACGCATTTCTCGCACATAAATATCTTCACAATCTTCTAGGTTATCCAAACTTTTTAACATTTTGTCATCGACTTCATAGATTTCTCCCGTTACATAATAGCCAAGTCCGGGTTTGTTGAGTAAGAAGGGAATATTATAACGAGTAGCTATAACTAATGGAAATTTTTCAGCAGTAGTTGCACGACACCAAAATTTGGCAAATCCATTTCCATCGTTGGCCAAAATTGAATGGCTGGGTTGACCATATTTCAGGCCTCCGTATACAAATAATTTATGTAAAGAAGAGGCTGTTTTCTGAGAAAGAGTGAAGAAATTGTTTTATTAATTTGATAAATATGTATACATATATATATATATATATATATATATATATATATATATATATATATATATATATATATATATATATATATATATATATATATATATATATATATATATATATATATAAATAAATTCTCTTTCTTTATTTCTATTCCTGCTTTACCATTTCTTCTTAAGTGTTGATAAACTGCGCAGTAAATTTTTGATATAACTACGCACGATAGTAGATACATAATATTTATGTATTAAAGTACACATGTGTTTATGATGAACAAAATTATAGAAACCTGTTAATTTTTTCGGTATATAACCTGATATACTTAACTCGTTTAATAATTGAACCCCAAAAATTTAAATTTCCAAATATATATATATGTACATAACTACGTATCTTTTTTAATGCAGCAAGTTAAATACAAGAAAGTCATCTTTTTACATTGATATTCTATAAGTATAAATATGAATTTTAATGAAAAAAAGTCAAATACTGCCAAGTGTTCAAAAACCTTAACACAGAATACTATGTCTTAGATAATCTAAATATATTCCTTTGATTTTTAAATCCTCATAATTTAATAATAAAATTCATTTTGTAAGACTATTATTAATAAAGATCATTAAAGTACACCACATTTAAATGCGAAACTCATTTAAACTGCTATTAACAATTGATTGATAAATATATAAATTATTTTATTTATTTTAAGTCTTTGGTTTAATTAAAGACTGGCTCCGAGTAAACCCAGATAGTATGTTGTTTATGTTAATAAATTTGTTGGGTAAGAACTTCTAATAGAATTGACATTTTCTTTAACGCATGGCTACAATACGTAACAACTTCAAATATAATGTATTGTATTTATGTTTATCCGTCAAATGCTTAAAATTTTTAAGAATCACCATGAACTTTCCACTTTTGTTCAGAAATTTATAAATAGTAGGAAAAATATGAATTTAAAAGATATTTTTTCCCCATTTTTTAAATTCATAGTATAAGAATATAAATTGCGTATCAGGAAAACTTTTTATTAAGGAAGCAATTATTTAAATTTTTTTCTTCAAATTAATTTTTTAAATTAGTTGGTTATTACCAAATTAATTTTCTCGATGTTGTAAAATTATAAGGGAAAATTCTTATATACACATCTTTTTAATATCTCTGAATGTGTTAACGTTTATATGTAAAAATTATTTTTTTAATGTAAACAATTTAGAGACGTATTTCATATTCAAATTTTATCTTCCAAGGCGAATCAATATTAAATTATGATCTTAACAAATATTACATAATTAAAATGTACACTTTCCCAATTTTGTTGCTTAATTAAAGCTAAGAAAAAAATAATTCATAATATTTATCAATATAAGTTAAATAGGTGAGCATTGCAATACAAGTATTTTAGATATTAAGTACTACTCAACTTACCCTTAAGTTGCACATTTTCTCAAATTATTTTATAAATATATTTTACACTTAAAACTGTGTTAAAATTTAGAAATTTAAATTTCTTTTGAAATACGCAATAAATAGATATGAACCAACGAAGAGCGAAAATTCTACTGATTTTAAATTTTGTTGCTCGCTATATGTTGCGCTGTAGAACTATTGTTTGTATATAAATATATATATACATGCTGTTTGAATGGGCTACGTATCAAACAAAAGTGGTCGTGATGTTTTTGTTGTCTACTTTTTTAACACGAAAACACTCCACCACGTAGAAATATAAACAGTAATGTTACATTTAGTTTGCTACGACAATGTTACGTCTACGTTACACTGAAAGTGTCTGTTTATTTAGAATTATATTATAAATATAACGTATCGAACATTTCAATACACTTTTATTAACGGCAGAACCTTTGTATTTTTCAACTATTTATAAGTATGAATCGATTTAAAAAATGGTCTACAATCGATATTTTTTGTAATAAAAAAACTATGACTGATTTTACAATGTTTTGTTATTTTTAAGTAACAATACATAAGGTACGTTCCATAAATTAATTATTTCCTTACATTATATTATATTATATTATATTATATTATATTATATTATATTATATTATATTATATTATATTATATTATATTATATTATATTATATTATATTATATTATATTATATTATATTATATTATATTATATTATATTATATTATATTATATTATATTATATTATATTATATTATATTATATTATATTATATTATATTATATTATATTATATTATATTATATTATATTATATTATATTATATTATATTATATTATATTATATTATATTATATTATATTATATTATATTATATTATATTATATTATATTATATTATATTATATTATATTATATTATATTAACTTTTTATGCATGGAATTTTATTACCTATTTTAATTAACATTAATAATTAGTAGACACATTGCAAAATTTCCTTCAGTATTCTAAGTTCTTATTGTATATATGACCAAAATAAATAAGAAAAACATCCACTTAATGCATTATAAAATTGCTGAATAGTTATGTCCATGTATATCCTTAATATCAAGCGTTAATCAACCATTGTTCCTCATCTGGACCTTTGAAGTTATGTTCACTGTTCTAGTTCTGTTCTATTTCTATTTTTAGTTCTTTTATTTATTTTATTTAGTTCTTTTATTATAGTTCTTATTATACTCTTGCTCAGGTCTCTTTCAGTTCTACTTATGTTCTTGTTCAGTAGTATTTTATTTCTAGTCCACATTTAAATTCTGGTATAATTCTAGTCTTAGTTCTGGTCTCAGATCTAGTCTTAGTGTCAGTCTCAGTTCGGGTTTGAATTCTAGTCTTAGTATTAGTTTTTTATTACTTGAAGTTATGGTGTCAGTTATAGTGTCACTTTCCCCCTCAATTCTAGTTTCAGTTCAAGTCTTAGTTCCGGTCTTAGTCTTTGTTCTTGTCTCAGATCTAGTTTCAATTCTAGTGTCAGTTGTAGTCTCGGTTACAATTTTAGTCTCAGTTTGATTCTTAGTACAAGTGGCAGTTTTATATCTATTCGAATTCAGTTCTTGTCTCAGTTTTAGTCTGTATTTTAGTCTTAATTGTAGAATTAGTATTTTTTTTAATTATTGTTTTAGTTCTATTTTTAATATTAGTTTCATTTGTATTCTCTATTCTAGTTGCAATTCAAGTGTCCGTTCAAGTTTCAATTCTAGTGCTACTCTTAGTTCTGGTCTCTAATGCAGTCACAATTCTAGTCTCCATTTTAAATTCTATTCTTTAGTCTCATTTCGAGTAGTATCAGTTCTAGTTTCAATTCCTTTTCAGCCCTAGAAAATATCTAGTTGAGTCTTCTTGGGTCTCGTCAAAAGTAAAATAAGCCTTAGTTAATTTCTTATGCACGGAATTTTATTATACTCACTGTATAATAAAATGTAAAATTCCTATCGCTATTCTAAGTACTTATTATATGTAAGGTCAAAACAAATAAAAAACATCCACTAAATGCATTATATAATATATATAATTTTTGAATAGTTATGTCGATGTAAATCGTTACAGAAAACAAAATTATCTGGGAATTGTACCTCCTCTGCAACTTTGAAGTAATTTTTACTATGAAACGTTATAAATTTGAATAAAATACTCATCTTGAAATTCAAAAGTAATAGAGAATTAAATCATTATTTTAAAAAAAATATTTTCTTGAAACGTTAACGTCGATAAACGTTAGCAAGTTCGTAATAAATGCAAAATATATAGATTTTTGACCATCTTTCTTCTGTATTGCTAAGATCATATCCCTAGAAATGAGAAAAAAGTTCGCAAGTGTTAAAAATGGTTTTCACACAAATAAACATTTTCATAAACGGGATTTATAGTCATACTCAGAGTAGGTAATATGTTTTTAAGAAATATTTTCTTTTAAAATTACTAATTATTTTTACATAAAAATTGTGCATATTTTTACTACGTTCCTAGAATTTTTTGTTAAATAAAATATGTATCTTACAACAAGACTATATTTTGAAGAAATAAGATCGGCAGAATAATGAAAAGAAAATTTTATTTCCAAAATTATCTTAAGCGGAGAAACATCTATTTGAGAAATTTAAATGTATATAAAACTTATGTATTAATTTAATCAAATTTTCTTGTTCTTATTTTCTTATATTTTAGTTAACAATTTAAGTTTTCATTCATAAAGTTATTATTAGAGTTATCAATTTGTGTGTATCTCCTAGAGATGGCAACGACATGAGCCACCTGACTAATTCGCTTTATTAATATGTCAAAATTTGTTTATTCAAGGCGAATTTCTTTTATATGTAAAGAAAATTTAAAAATTTACAAAGTGAGCGTTAAAAATAAAATTAAAAAATATTTTATATTAGACACTGATCTTGGTATTTGCACGTAGCAATAAAACAGATTTTGTGTATGACTCAAATTTGTAGAAATTTTGTGATTTTTTATTTGATTGTAAGTTCAACAGGGATTTGTCAACATTGGAGAAGTGAGAATATATTCTTTATTTGTTGTGAAGTAAGATTATGGTTTTCTTCCAAAGCAAACATTTCAACCCACATCGTCACGTCGGAAGTCAATTTCACTCAAAATCGACTCATTTATAATATATCGGCATTTTATTTAGTAATCCACCATGCAGTAAAATAAAAATTTTTTTTAAAAAATATAATCGTCATCATTATGACACAGTCCATCTGATTGATAATGATAATGTTTCTTACGACAAGCACACATGTTTGGCAAAAAACAGTATCCTCTATTTCCACAATCTCTGTTATAAAAAATATGTGATAAATTAAGAAACATTTTCTATTATTTACTTACTGTTTACAAACTGGACTACATGATTGACCAAATATATTATTGTTAAGTTTAAACCCTTCAGAACAGATACAGTTGCCATCACGGCCACATTTTCCATATATACATCTCCTGAATGAAAATTTAATATTCAATAAATATGTACGATAACCTTAAGAAATTAATTACCCTCTACATTTGTCCTTTAATACTGAGAACTTTTTACATTTCCTTGTGATTGGATCGAAATATAAACCTTTTTGTGTGCACACACATATCTGGGACGAAGCACAATAACCGCCAGCTTCTATACAACCAGGCAAACAAATTTTCCCACAAATCAATCCTTTTTCAAATGATGTTATATATGAATTTTTACAAGGACATTCTCCGTCTTCAAAACATACATCTCCTTTGCAACGTATAGGACAACGAGAGACGCATTGTTTAGTATTCACAATTAACATTTCGTAAGCTGAACATATTGGCGGAGGATCATTTAATTTATATCCTATCAAATTATTCACATTTAAAACTAAAATCAAAAGCATTAACATTACGCTGATTACTTTCCTCAAACGAACAAAGTACCTCTTGAACGGTATAAAATACTAACTTAAATAAAAATGTAAATGTTGCAGTAATCGATGTTTTTAAAGCGAAAGTGATATTAATATAATTTTGTGCATACGAAAGTGTAAACATATTTATGTATCTAGTTATATACCTGAATGTTTATCATTACGTTATTTTTGGTTATGTTTATATTATTCATTAACATCAAAAATAATCCAATGTTCAATTGAAAGTCTATAAGTAGACTTTTTTATTTTTTAAAGTATTTATTATTAATATTTGCCTTATATATTACAAAGCCCAATTGGCCATATATAGTTAACAAAAATATACCACCTTAACAAAGCTTAACTTCTTTTCTATAAAAACAATTTGAGTTTAAATCACTAGAGTAAATGAATAATTTGTAATCTAAATCAACTAACGAAATATACATTTACAGAGAGGATCGACAGTTGCTTACTTACATTATGGAATTAACACATAATCCGAAAATATACGTTAATATCTCTTAAGATTTTGATTAATTTTTATTGAAAGTAACATTACTAGTAACATTAATTATCTTTACTATTTTAATAAATCTTGTGTAATATTTTTTAGCATTTTTTTGATTGATATAATTGATTTCATAAAATTTAATTTAATAGAAAAATAAACAGATGTCTCCAACAGGTTGAACATATATTATTAATCTAGTAAATTATGAATTGCAGCAGCAAGTTTTCAAATATATAAGTACCCTTAAGATTAAGTTAAGATATTTTTGTCAATATTGAATGTTTGTACAAACTGAATTTTATGAAGAATTCTAAGAAAGAAATATTAAAAAATATATTATTTAAAATTATTATTTTAATAAATGTAAATTTGAATTTATTTTCTCAAAATATATTTATAACTTTATATGTTGCCAACTGACCGAACTAAGTAATATGCGATTTATTATTAATAAATTATTAAACGAAACTGCTTGTTTGGTTGATCGTGTTGTTTCTACTAACTTCCAATATTTATTATTTTTTTAATCAAATTTGGCTGTGCCGAATCTTCGTATAAAGATTGGTTCCGTAAATATACATACACATATACACATGCATTCACAAACGTATAAATTATATAAAAGATTTTCTTAAATACAAGACAGACACACTTAAACCGTAATAAAACTAGTAAAATATTTGGTTATAACTTTTTTGTACTGAACCGATTTTAATAATTTTTGGAATGGTAATAAAGTACATATATTCTAATATTGTGGCAAATTTTATTCTTATTTGTCGATTTATAACTGCAAATTTTGTTTTTTTTATATTTTGATATAATTGACAATATGTTTGCTTAAACTTAAAGGATGCCTCAGATATCGATCTATATCTTTTAATATACTGAACCGATTTTGAAATATTCAGGCCCAATTTCATTGAGCACTGTTAATTATTGTGAATGTGAGCGTGCCAATAACAGACAGACAAACATAGCAGAATCGAATCAGATTTTGATTTGATGCAAGAAGAGTATAAAAATAGCATAATATTGTTATAAAATAGGGTAGTACCAATTTATGGGACTAAATAATTCGCATTCCCTAGAATATATTCAATATATAAGCATTAAACTTTTTAATCAGATTTTAAACATGAAAGTATATATAAAATTAATATTTCAAATACAAAAGTGTAAGCTGTATATAAAAAATAATTCGATTCCTATGACTGCTAAGTATGAGCGGCAGTAAGTCCAAATTGCCAAGTACTACTTCTTCACTTTTTTTAACAAAATACTGTGGTTTCCCGGTTTAGTCCTATCCGTAAAATAGAAAAATTCGTTAAATGGGGTAATATTTTCATCGAAGTAGTAAGACATTATACACTCTATTTAGTAATAAAATTATTTTTATTTATTTATTTGTTTCCTTATTAATTTATTTGAGAGAATTCCTCTTATTTTGAAACTGTTCAAACAATATTGTTTCCATTTTTGAAAATTCTCCCTCTTTCATTTCATTCGTTATATCGAGTACTAAACTATTTGTTTTGTTTGTAATATAAGGTATTCAATGAAAAAAGTATGGCCGTTCATTTTGAAACTGTTCAAACAATATTGTTTCCATTTTTGAAAATTCTCCCTCTTTCATTGCTCTTTTGTGTTTTGATCCGAAATTTTTTTCCATGTCTTTTACTTTTAATAAGTGTAATATTGTTTATATTACAAAAAATGTTCTTGATATTATTTTCGAATATTGTTCTTTCTCTTTATAGTTTTTTATGTATATTTTTCAAAAATTCGTTATATCGAGTACTAAACTATTTGTTTTGTTTGTAATATAAGGTATTCAATGAAAAAAGTATGGCCGTTCATTAAATAACGAATTGGCTAAACTGAGTTTTCGTTATACAAAGAAACATTGTAGCATTTTTTCATGGAACAGATCAGCTATGCTTTAGAGAAATGCACGCTTTTTCCATCAGACCTTTGAAACAGCATAAAAGCGATAGTCAGATGAAATCTTACAGATACATATTCTCTACTTACTTTTAATAAATAATAAATATAAATATAATTTGCATAAAAAATTTTGCTATTTAGTTCTAATAAAACGATAAATTCATTACACTGGGATTATCTATTTACCAAAGAATTTCTAAGTTTTGTAACCGGATTTTAAGTCATTCTTTTATTATTGTTCCATTCATTCTTTATTATTGTACCATTCGGTGTCTTGCCTATACGAACCTATACGTCCTACTTTTTGGAATAAGGCAGTTATGTAAATGTTTTCAAGACACTCGGAAATAGTACTATTATTCGATTTGTACTTATTCTGTTTTTATCCCAGTCTAAATTATAAAACTCTTGTCGCAAACGTTCCAAAAAATTTCAACAACTATGAGCCTTTTATTTTTTCTAGTTAATTAATACTTTAGAAAAATATTTTAAAACTCTCTTGTCAATAATTTCATAAATACTTGCTTTGTACGGGTTTAACTCATCCTTTGTCCTACAGAAAAATTTTATAGCCTATGATTTCTACAGATAATAAGACCACTCTGAAAATTCCAAGTAAATTTTTTCCTTGGGTTAGCGTCTATAATTTAAAAAGAAATAGATAAATATATTCTGTAAGTATTTATTAATATTTTTATGTGCAAATATTTGCTAATATTTTTTATTGACACTCAATTTTAAAAATTTTGAAATATATAACAAAATAACCTATTAAAATCATCCGCTGTTTATTATTAATTTTATAACACGAATATTCTATTGTGACTGCAAGCTATCAATTCTTGTTCCATTATTTGCTTAGACTATTTCATGTTTGTTTTGATTCCTTTTTGTATATATAATAAATGATAAGTTTGTGTTTTCCATGACGTACGAAGAATTTGTATCGCGTCTTTAATAATAAATACCTACAAATAGAAAACGGTTTTTTATTACCTAAACTCTATTACTAAAATTAATTATAAAAAATCTATCATGTATTACTAATGTTTATTTTGTGCTAAATACGTTTTTATATATTAAAATTTGAAATAAAATATAATAATCTTATCAATACGTATGAAAATATTCGTGTACGTGACAACTATGATTAATATATTAAGCATGTGTTAAAACGAATTTTTGTAAAATATAATTTTGCATTTATTCTTGAATAACTACTACAGCAATATCTAAGGCGGTCAATGAAATATGGAATCTGTCTGCTTTGAGATTGGTTTGAATTATCAGCATGTGGCTGATGCAAACCAACCTTTGCGTTACCAATTGATTTGCGACAAAAAATGGTTACAGATTTTAGAAAAGAAACATAAAATATCACAATTTCCGCTGTATCCGCAATTAGATAGAAGAGCACATCCTGAAGGAGATTTAGATCACCCATGGTGCCGTATTTTAATGCAATTGTATAGAAAACAACCTAATCTTAAAGTATATCCTTTAAAGGGTTCTATACTGGAAGTTGAAACATGTAATATGCCATTTAGTTATTCACAAGCTATATATGATGTTATGTCCATCAATTTTAAAAATTTATGGGAAAACTTTTATAAAAATTTCCCTGAGGCACATTTGAAAAATGAAAAGCATAGCAAACAACATATAAAAGTAGGTCGATCACCATCGAACAGTATACTACCATATGATGTTGTTTTAAAGGAATTAATCACAAGAGTATTTAAGTGTCCCGTTATACACTGCAAATTAGATCGTATAAAAGATGATTGCTTGGACACAATCCCAGATGATGGTGGAAAGGAAAGTCATACAAATATAATGACAGCTTTAATTACAATTGAGACATCGTCATATTTTGCTGTTTTCTTCTATCCACCGTGTATCTCAACATCTTTATATGACTGTATAACCTTCAGTCCAGCAATCCTGACAAAAAACTACAATAAGTCTTTATTTTTGATATACCAACTACTACAACTTTATAAGCATTTTCATAGCCAGGATTTATTATTAGGAGATATTTTTTTGCAAGACATATTATTGAATGAAAATTTATGGATTATGGTAGTACCTCATTTAGAAGCTAATATGTTGCCAGCATATCTGGATGATATTTTATCTCATTCACCCAGTGAAGCTGCGGCTCCTCAGGATTTAGAATACGATCACATAAGTGACGAAGCTGAGAATATAATAACATCTAATTTGAAATTAGATTTGAAATTCTCCTATGATTTTAAACAGTTTTCATTAAGAGACTACTGTGAAATGTGGTGTAATGGGCTACTGAGTAACTATGATTATTTATCTTTACTTAATAATGCTGCAGGAAGATCGCTAACAAATCCCTCTTATCATCATATTATGCCCTGGGTAACTGATTTTTCTTCACGGAATGGAGCAAATTGGCGTGATCTTTCCAAAAGTAAATATCGTTTGAATAAAGGCGATATACATCTCGATCTCATGTTTCAGCACGCTACGCAGCAATTACACAAAGAGGATCTATGTTATACTTCAAATACGCCTCAAATACCCCACCATGTCTCTGACTTTCTATCGGAAATTACTTATTTCGTCTATATGGCCCGAAGAACACCTCAGCATATTTTAAGGGAACACGTCAGACCAATATGGGTACCTGCTGAATATCCCGCATCAATACAGAGATTGCAGGAATGGACACCAGATGAATGCATTCCAGAATTTTATTCCGATCCTATGATTTTTAAGTCCATTCACGAAGATCTACCAGATTTAGAAATTCCAGCATGGGCTTCCTGCCCTGAGGATTTTATTTGCAAACATCGTGAAGCTTTAGAATCTCAGTATGTTAGCGAAAGGTTACATCATTGGATTGACTTAAATTTTGGGTATAAACTAAGTGGGAAAGCTGCAATTAAATCCAAAAATATCTGCCTAACAATGGTCGATCAACATAAAAATCTCTGTCAACGGGGTATAGTACAATTGTTTAACCATTCGCATCCTGCCAAAAGAATCAATTCTGTATGGTTTAATAAAACGGCACCTAGAATTCAAAATGTTTTTCCAGTTATTGATAAAAAATTACAAAATCCTTCAAAATCTAAAGGTGCACGATTCAACAACGACTCTAAAAGGTTGGCGAAAAGTACGGAAAACTTAAATAAATCATCTGAGTCTCTAGACATTGGGGAAATAAAATCCTCGAATTCAAATAAAACATCACCAAGGTTATCGCTAAAGATTTCTTCAAATCTAGACGAACACACAACAAATTCAAATTTTTATAAGTCTACAAATTTTATAGAACTGCCTAAGGATTATAATCCATGTAGTCTGTTATATTCTTTGGAAAGTACCCAACAATTCATAGCTAAAACTTTCCCACTTCAAAAACCTACAGAAAATGCTCAAGAAAAAGTATACAGCAGCGATTTACAGTTTGAGGATTATAGCGAAAATCACAGTTTCACCAACCAACTATTCAATGAAATTTCTCCTACAACAAGTACATCAGATTCAAAACAAAAATCAAAGCAATTTACTACAAAACTATTGCAAACATCTCAAAAAATGCGAAAAGAATACAAGATTTGCAAATATTGGGTTGTCTGATGGTTGAAATATTTGCTTTTGCAAAAATAAGGCCATTAATAGGCAATAACTTAAATCCAAAATTTGAAGATAGATTAAATGCTTGTCGTACCATTACAGCTCTTTATAAGCACGAAATTCCCAAGTTTATGAGACCAATAATACATCAACTGCTTAATCTAAATTCCTTAAATATAGTTACGGAAAATGGGTTGCCTTTACCATCGGCGCAACAACTTTTGGAGCCAATATATTCTAATTTACTTATTCCTTTCCCCAGTAATTATTATCCCACGTATGCCTTAATAAAATCTCTGCAATCATTTGACTTTGCATCGACGCTATTGGAATTACACACACATTTTCATTGCAACGGTGTTGACTGCGGTAAATATGCAGACATTGATCGAATGCGCGTTCTCTATGAACGGAAAATAGCAAAATGCAAAGTTATGTCTTGCTGTGCACATATACGTAGACTTTTAGATCCAATTGGTTATGAACAATTCCCTTCCATCGATTTGCTCTTACCGCATATAATTGATTTGCTAACTGAAGAGCACACATCCATACTAGCAGCATGGAATATATTCGATGCAGTGTCTCAATCTTTAGGAGTTATTCAAACTCAAAAACTATTGTTGTACCCACTTATGAAATTATACGATGTAGAAAGCTTTGAAAGGGGAATGACTTCTGTTCGTAATCGATCTATATCAGATTCTATTCCAAATACCACAAGTTATTTACGCTTTTCCACCAGCAGTTCTTTCAAATCTCGCAAATCTGTTAAGCTATATCATCAAATATTTTTGCTAAGATTGATGGTTCGTTTTGGTTTGAAATGTTTTTTGAACAATTTTATCGCTCCTCTCATAGAAGCTGTAGGCGGTTATAAAGAACCTGTGGATGGAAATGGTTTACATTACCATAGCATCCTTGCAGGCAGACGAACTAGTAAAAATTTAAGTTATCCAACAAATACTACTGGAAATGGAGATGATTTGACTTTGATATCACCTCAAAATGTTGAAGACTTTGAAGAGAATACTTTGTCATTGGATACGGATGGTATGTATATTTAATAAACTAAAATTTGATTACTGTTTAATATTTTAATATAAAGCAGCAAATATAAAGCCAGACGTAGAAGATGTTTTTAGCTTCGATGATGATGCAAATTCGGACCACGTATCTACCTCAGATCATATTTCTAATAGATCATTAGACTCTTTGGATATGAGACCCACAACTGCCGAAGAAGCAAAAGAATATGAACACCAATTGGACAATACACCAGAAAAGCTGGCCATATCGGAAATCATCTTTGGATCTAAAATATCTTGCAATTCATTTGAAGAAGCTGACAGAATATCTATAAATAGCCAAAATGCGAACGGTGATTCACCGATAAATCTTTCCCAGTTAGGACCTCGTTCACCCACAATAGCAATACCAGCAAGTGTCTTTCGTAGATCCTATCAACTAAATACCATCGATTGCGATATTGGTTCACGAAAAAGTACCGATTCTATTGATATTTTACAAAGTGCCGCTGAAAATGAGGAAAAATTGTTAGGAAGAGAAAGCATATCGGGTAGAACACAAATAAACACAACAGTAGTAGACGATTTTAAAAGGTCTGCAGAATATCCAAACGAATTTTCGCAAGATGCTTGTGATTCTCTACAAGCTTCGGTTATTTCGAAAATGTCTGAAGAGAAATCCCTTCAAAACAATTGTATCTCCGAAATGAGTAGCAAAAGTTTGGTATGGCTTTCTCATCGCTTAGGTCCAGTTTTAACTTCTAGATTTATAACAAAGAATTTGCTAAAAATGCTTACTTTGTGTTACGTAGGACAGGAAAATCTTCTACC
Organism: Cochliomyia hominivorax; assembly: GCA_004302925.2. Classification (NCBI taxonomy): domain Eukaryota; kingdom Metazoa; phylum Arthropoda; class Insecta; order Diptera; family Calliphoridae; genus Cochliomyia; species Cochliomyia hominivorax. The sequence goes on from PYHX02000494.1 coordinate 89,235,589, forward strand.
CGAAACGGGATCCTTAGACGAATGTCGTAATTTAAATTATTTTACAGTGTCTGATGCTAGAGTAGTCGGAGATCGCAGTGCCGCCCGTGTACTAGAATGTTTAACGACAATTGCTGCTTTGTATGGTGAACAAGTTATATTACTACAATATTTTCCACATATTAGTGAATTAGTAGCGTTAAGTACTAAACGTTTAAATAGTAGTTTGGAAGGAGCATTAATTAGTACTTTGCAATTATTGAAGTATTTGATACCTTGTCTAACAGATGCTACTATTATGGAACATTTAAAGGTAACAAAATTAAAAATAAAATATATTTAATTTGTATTGTGCTTTATATGTGAGTAATTGTTTCATTTTGTGTTGATTTACATACTAGGACCTCTTTTTGGAATCTATTTTGTTACCTGTTTTACGTTTATTAGCTACATCACGTATTCTTATGCCGAATGGTTATCTGGGACGCTCAGTATTATCGCGTAAATTTTTGGATGCTGTATATGTTCTTAGTGTGCGTATTGGTTCCGACATGACACGAGAACATATATGTAAATCAATTTTAAGACCCTTTTTCCTTATCTTTGATAAAGCTTATGGGGAGACTATACATTTCGAGGATGATTTTAATTCATACAGCATATCTCCACCGTCCAAAGAACAGCAATTGGAAAGTAAACGTGAATTAGAAGAAATACGCGATGTTTTTTCACCCGCATTAGCTCACAACGCTTATCTGACTTTTTTGCGTTTCCTCGGAGATGACATTATGAAAAATATTTGCTAAATTTAGAGTTTATTCTTACTCTTTGTCACGAATTTGAATCACCTAATTATAAGGACTTGCGCAATCTAACACAGCAATCAAGTACTGCTGTCGATTGTCCAACAAATTTTTTTTAAATGCTGATCAGGAACAACAAGCAGCCAACAGTTTTGGTACTCAGATTGTAGGTAATCGTATCGAAGTAGCTAGTCCGGTTACTCAACCTTTGCCCAAAATAAGTTCAAATGAAGCCCTACTCCAAAATCTAGATTCAATGGAAGTTTTAGATATGATAGCTTATAAGTTTGAACATTTACCAAATACTCGTTTTTTAAAGGGAAATTGGTTGGCATATTGGCGTCATGAAATAACACGTTCAGATAAAGAAAGCACATTAAATTTAAAACAAATTAAATTACAATCATTTGTCGGTCATACGAACTCTGTGCGAGCAATATTTTCTTTGGACAATGAAAATAGTTTTATATCAGCTTCGAAGGTAAATGAATGTATTTAAGTGTTTATTCAATAATATGATTAAATGAAAATTATATCAAACATAAATTATGACTATATTTATTATACTCGTTGTTAGGACAAAACCGTCAAATTATGGTCACTCCGTAGTGAGGGAGATGGTACGAAAGCAACGCCCTGCCAATTTACTTACACTGCCCACAAGAAATCCATACACTCCTTGGCATTTCTCGAATCTATGCGATTTGTAGTTTCTTGCGACTCTGGTGTTCACATCTGGGATCCTTTCATAGGGAGACCACTAGGCATATTGGACTCACCAAAACATAACTCCATTACTGTGGTAAAGTGCTTACCTTCACCTAGTCCATTAATATTGGCCGGTACAGCGGAAGCTTCCGTAAAAATAATTGATGCCCGCTCCATGCAATATGTAAACGAATGGCGTGTTAGTACGAGTTCACAAAATAATGCTACAGTTAGATGTTTAACAGTTGCTCCATCAGGTAATTGGATGGCAGTAGGCTTATCATCAGGATTCATAGTAATGTTGGACACACGTACGGGAATGATCATTAATTCTTGGCGCCCCATGGAATGTGATTTATTGCAATTAGCGTCGCCCAATGATCAACAATTGATAAGTTCAGCTTTAGACCACAGTTTGGCCGTGTGGCATGCTCATGATGGTATCTTGCATTATCAACTAATGTGAGTAATGTACATGTATAGCTGTATATTGTAATTTATTTGTATAAATATTTTTAGGCCACCAGCAGAACCTGCTCATTTTCTACAAACGAATGGCTGCGAATTGGTATATGCCACCACTGGCAATCGCATTGGCATATATTCCGACCTGAGTAATTCTCACGCTTCTCATAACGTTACCAAATTACGTTCAGAAAATTTTAAGGGTGTTTTAACATCTTTAGCAGTTTTACCTCTAAATCATGCTTTTTTGGCTGGTAACGAAAGTGGTAATATATCACTACTGTGCTAAAATTATATAAATATGCTTAAAATCAAATAAAGTTAAATATATAATTTTAAATATGATCAACTGAAATTTTTGTTACATCAAAAAATTGCTATAAAATATAAGAAATACGTTTACATATATAACGTAATATAAACTTGACGTTTGTGGCTCTTAAGGTTGCGAAACATATTAAAATCTAATTTTATTTATGCAAATGATAAAGTTAACAGTGAAGAACAATAGATCATTATTTTAAACGGTCGATATAATTACTCCCTGCTGCACTTGAACAGGTAAAGTAATCATTCTTAATTTAAAATGTTTAATGCTTTTCCGTTATTATTCCGAAAAAGAAATATATAGCAATTTAGATGTAATATTTTGTCATTGAGATATTTGATTAATTCAAATGTTTAATATTCATACAGCAGTATTTTAAGTTATAGTATCTTTATTTATAATTAGAAGTGGAAAAGTTCACATATTTTGGAAATGTAGTTTATTAAACAAATAGATTTTTTTCTGATTTCAAAAACAGTGAATAATACATTCTAAGTCTTTAGGTACAAATGCGTCCAGAAGTGATAGCCTGATGAGACATGGGTTATTATCACCTTCAAATCGAATTAAGTATTAAATTTAGTTTAAATTTACGAAAAAATATATTAATGTCAAACGTAAATAATGATAAAATAATCACTGAATTATATAATTTTTTATATAGATAAAATATATGAAAAAACATGTATACGAATCTACTAAAAAAAGGAATGAATTAAAAGCACAAAGTTTGGAAATTTATAACAACGATTATGAATGAATTTCATTATTATTAACGTAGTAAAACTAAGTTTGTGTTTGTTAATGTTTGTTTGTTAATTAATATATAATAACTAAATATATAACAACTAAATAAAACCTAAGAGTATTAAAGAAATAGTAAGATTTTATAATGTATATCTACATAAAAGGTAGAATGAGATAAAATTATTCGTTGAATTCCTGCATTTGGGATATGCGTACAATGCTTTCTTGCTTTCTATATTTTATATGATTTTAAACATTGGAAACAATAGTTTGTTACTTTTGCATTCTTTGTTGTATATCACATATTTATTTTTTTCACAAAGAGCACAGAAACAACTTAATTTTTAAGTACATACTTATTTTCTTATTATATGTTTGTTTTTCGCGTTGTTGTCGATACTTTTTTACATAATAATTATTTCACATAATACTGATTCGCATTATTTTTATTTCTCCTGAAGTTGACTTTTTCAATAATTTATTTTCATATAATATTTGGCCTCATTAGGTTCAGAAGTCCTATTCTTTATATCTAATATTCAATTTTGATTTTATTCAAACCAACATAACATTTATGATGCCTTGATTACTCAGGATTTCCGGCTAATACAGCGATTTTGTGTATATTTAAGTATTGTAATGTTCAGAACAATTCGAACAGAGTTATTTTTGGAGTTATAATTATGCAAATGGTCTCAAAAGGTTAATACACACCATTACAGGAAACGCTCTTACCTTATAACTATAATAATTGTTTTAAATTATTAGTGCCAGCTACAGTAATTGGCTGTGAAATCTTTTAAAAGTAATATATTATTGAAGCGAACGTATAGATATTAGCTTCAGATAACTACATTATAGGTTGAAATTTATTAAAGCTTAGTTGGGGATTCTGTTAAACGCTAAAATTCCAACTTTTTCGCATTTAATTCGTGAATATTTTCATTGTTTTCTGATTACTATAAAGTGTTCGGTATTTAGTGAATTTGTTGGCATACATATTTGTAAGGCTAAACATTTTATGTGGGTCCAAAATGTAAATGTAAGTGAAAGTTGTAATTTTTGTCGCAGCCTTTTGGGTTGATACAGGTTCTGATATCACAGTTGTTAGCGGAGCATCGAACAGTGGTTGCAGTGTACTATACATATAGATGCACGTGCTGGATAGGAATCCGTATTTAGGATGATATTTGTTGTATCAATATCATGCGGCAGTGTAATACAATAATTTGTTACCACTCGAACATCCATTGGCATATTAATAAAAATGAAACATTTTATGTCGTTAGCATTGGTTTTGTAGTTGTAAGTAAATCACCCAACAGTAGTAACAGCGTGCAATGGTACTGAATCTTTTCACTATTATATGATCGAGATGGGATGTTTGGTATTTATTCCTACTTATGATATATAAATTCATGAGTCTTGTATATTTGACGTGCCGCCAAATCAAGTAATAGTAAGTGATTATTCATGTCGTAGCCGTTAGCATTGATACGACTCTGATTTTACAATTGTAAGTAAAGCAACAAATAATAATATTCATTGTTTTTGTTACAATGTATATTTACCGCAACTTCTGGCCAAAGTAAATTATATTCTCCGTGGATATTAAGAACTAATACTTGAGTTGAGAGATGTACGTATTTGTCATATCACATGAATAGCAGGTAACAGTGTAAAATAAATAATATAAATAATCAGCGACTAATATTTTTATTTGGATGTATTTTATAGTACGTATGATGCGTTGATACTGGAGCTGATGACCACAACAGAATGACTCTGATTTAACCTGCACTACAATGAAATGCACATTCAGTTTCAAAAAGAGGATGTGGAGATGTTCACACTGATCTTCGCTACCCAGTTCCTGTTGCAGCATTAATGCAAAATGTGATTTTACAATTGTAAATTTTATTTGGGCCTAGTATATGCTTTGATAAACAATGTTTGGAATGAGTAGCGATGTAATTGATATATCAGTTAAACTGTATATGACGTGTAAAATAATTTGAAGTTGAACCTGCCGAAATTTGAGACAATCATATTACTTATTTGTGAATGTCGATACATTGGACGGTACATTTGTTGCTATGAAATAAGTGCACCTTTTTTACAGAACAATGAGAAGTTTACTTAATATTTTGCACTTCTTGTTTTGCCCAGGATGTTATATATATGATTGTGAATATTTTTAATGTATAATACAAGGCATTTCCCTCGTTTAAAAGACAAGTGTCACATTACAGAACGTATGTGCAACAAAGTTTCTACTTTTGTTGGTGCGGCTGATGTTATCGTGAATAGTATTGCAAATAAAATTAGTTATTTTGATGAAGTGAAGCGTTTGTTTTTATGGTGAGTTGTATCTTAAACTGCTTTGTTATTATGTTAAATTGATGTTTTCAGCATTTCAGGATTTTTTAATGAGTATAATATGATCATCTAATTTCGTGACAATTGTATGTATTATAGCACACGACTGTAAATATGCACCACTGGAACTCTTCGTCACTTTTTTGGGTTCGACCTTGCACAAATGAATATAATAAATGCGCTTTTTATGAATTAACCATGTTTACATATAATGATCATTCAATATTTATGATCTAGTGGTAAAGTCTATACAAGTTGCAAATAATATGAGTTATTTTGATGAGCTCATTCTTCTGTTTTAATGTGAAAAGGTTGTTATAATAACTGATGTTTTTTATTTTTTTAAAACTGCAGATGCTTCGTCTTACTTCATCACTATTCATGAAGATTAGACGATTACGAAAAAATTGTAAGTAATTGTAAATAATCACCGTTTCTTAAATAAGGACGATGTGGTGCTTTTTACACTGATGTACTCCACCCATATAAATGCTAAGTTATTTATAAGGCAACACAATTCCTGTTGCGGTCATAAGTATTAATGTAAAATTAGGTTTTACAATTGCAAATTTTATTTGCGCTGGTGTTTGTTTCGGAAGCAATGATTGAATGATTGAAACCGTATATGGCAATGTAAAATGAATTACGGTTGAACCAATTAAGATTAGAGATAATCATATTATTTATTATGGCATATTGGATGGAACATACTGTGAGTGCAGCTGATGTCGTAGTGAATTGTGTGGCAAATAATATGAGTTACTTTAATGAACTGATGCGTTTATTTACATGGTGAGTTATTGCAAAAATGAATTGGATATGATAAATTAATATTTTTTATTTTATGTCTGCAGATTCTGCACCTTACGTACGCCAATCCTTATAAATGAAGATAAGAAGATGCTGATACCTAAAAAGATAATATAATTGCAGGCGGTTATGAAAATTTTGTAAGTACGAAAATAATTTATTAAAAGTGAATATATTGACAAAAATGATGCAAATAATATAAAGGACGTACTATTAAATACTAACCGTTTTTTAAATAACGAAGAAGTTATGCTTTTATATTAAAGTATGCTATCCATATAAATGCTTAGCAATATATAAGGAAACACAATTTCTGTTGCGGTCATAAGCACTAATATGGTTTTACAGAATTGGTTTTGAGAAGTAATGCTTGGGATGTGAGGTGCAAGTAATTAAAGTTTAGTTGAACAGTACACGGCAGTGTAAAATCATTTTCGGTTAAATATGTTCAAATTTGAGACAAATAACCGATGTGTATTTGTCAATGTGGCTCTATTGAATTGTTCATATGTCGCTTTTTGTGAAGTAATGAAAAGGTTGCTCACATTTGTGCAGCGTGTGATATATATTTGATTGTGAATGTTTTTAATGTGACATACGACGCGGACCATTCTTCGCTTGGCCTCCGTATACACCAGTTTCTTTTAAATGGCAAATGTATCATCACAGCTCGTATGTGGAACAAATTTTACATATTTTTTGGTGCGGCTAATGTCATGGTGAATAGTGTTTCATATGAATAATTTGAGTTATATTTATGAACTGATGCGTTTATTTCTATGGTGAGTTGTATGCAAAAATGATATTGTTTATGATAAACTTATGTTTTTTTATGACTACAGATTCTGTGCCTTAAATTAACCATCCATATTCATAAAGTTAAAAGGATACTGACATCTAAAATTTTAGAATAATTGGTAGACTGTTATAAAAATTGTAAGTAGAAAATTAAATTACTAAATTTAAAATATAATATTTTTCCAAAACTTTTGCATGCAAAAATAGCAATGAATATACATTAAAGAATCAAACATATTTTGTTTATATAAAGTATTGATTTTAAATATCATATTCAATTTATGGCAAATTCTAATTCTGATTTTGAGTTTGATCTATAAATATATACTCTCTTCTGTTGTGCAACAACGCAATTACCTAAAACCTAACTTTTTCAGGAGCGATGACTATATTTTTAAATGAATATAATATTATCGCCCAATTTTGAGACAATTATATGTAACATAGCGCAGTAAGGGTGCGACCTTATATAAATCATAACACAAATTGACTCTTAATGAAACAAAAACTTTTATATATTCTCGTCATCAATATTTGTGATTTAGTATGAAAAGATAAAATCATTGCTTTCTTTATTCAATACTATACAATGGTGAAGAAATTAATAGAATTGTTATTATAATTAAATTCCTAAATTTTGATAAGTTTATATTCATTAACGTCTTATAACCGTATACATATTCTTACTTTTATATCATTTTATAAGGATTTAATATTGAGACTATATACCTTACCCATTGTTTGTAAGTATTCAGCTTGAAAAATTTTATTTTAATCGTTTGCCTACATGGTTAAGCGAAGTATTCAGTAATAGAAATTATTTTAAAGTAAGGAAGTAGAAAAAAGGAGGTATAAAATAGCCATAGAAACGAAATGTATTCAATAGTACAAAAACTAATAATAAATTGAAATCATTAAAACATATAATAAATACATAACAAATAACAGCAACTATTAGCCATTTAATCAAATTTTACATACGATTATTATTGGCAGTATTAGTTTGAGAAGCAATATTCTTGTTATATGGCGCAAGTAATTGATGTTCTCATTGAACAGTGTGAAGCTGCGTACAATAATGTATAATATAGTGTTGACCATTATCAGACATTGGATGGCATTTTATTTATTGTTAAGGCAGTAAGCAACTTTGAAGTGTTAATTTTATGGTGAGTTGTATTCCAAAATGATTTGGTTATCATGATAAATTAATATTTTTTATTTTTAATGTCTCCAGATGCTGTACCTTACTTACCTTATCCTTATTCATAAAGTTAAGAAGGTGTTGATACTTAAATAGAGAATAAATGACTATTGAAAATTTGTAAGTAGAAAAATAATTTATTAAAAGTGAAAATATTATATGTTAAAACTTATGCAAAACTATAAAAACTATAAAAGAACAAACTATTAAACCAACAGTTTAAACAGATTTTGACATATAAACTTTAAAATAACTTTAATTTAATAGAATTATGTATCATTTATATTAACATTACATCATTCAATGTTTGTGATCTTGTAGTGACAATATAAAAAGATAAAATCCTTAACATGATTTCACTATTCAATACTTTTTTTTGTAATGAAGAAGGCTATATAAAAAGAAATGTATAAAAATTTTAGTACATGGTACGCGACATACGTATATGATTTTAAAAAACAGATTTTGGCATACAAACTTTTAGATAACTTCTGATTACTAATTTTTCCATTTGATATCAATTCATTTTTAATTCGTACCGAAATTAAATTTACTTTCTATGGCTTTTTTATATTCTCATCATTCAAATGTTTGTGACCTTGTAGTGACAATATTAAAAGATAAAATCCCTAACATGATTTCTTCATTCAATACTTATAAAAAGAAATTTGTAAAATTTTTTTTTTTTAGAACGAAAATTCTTAATTTGATCTTCCATATTAATGAGATTACAGCTTAGTAGAATCCCGACATAGGTACACATTTACGTAGTTATGTAAAAAAAGGATATTAATTAAAATTTGCTTCTATTTTAAAAATTTCAAGAAGTTTTTCAAAAATTTTGAAAAACCTTAACGATTTAAGCTTTGAACAATATTGAGGAGCAAAAAAAAAGTAATTCATTAAAATTTGCCTCAAGTTTGAGATTTAAAATTTTGGAAAACATATACGATTTAGGTTTTGGAAAAACAAAATCTTACTGTTTTTAGTTTTGAAAAAAGTGAGGAACAAAAAAAAAAAAAAAAAAAAAAAAAAAAAAAAAAAAGGTCCTCCATTTAAATTTGCGGAGATTTTAAGAAAACTTTGGCAGATTTTATCTTTGAAACTAAGTGAGGAGCAAAAACAAAAAGTCATCAATTTTAATTTCTTCCAAAATTTTAATAAAGTTTTGCTGAAATTTAAAAAAAAATCTTCGATTTAAGCTTCGAAAAAAAGTGAGGAGCAAAAAAACAAAAAGGTCATTCACTAAAATTTGCTTCAATTTTAATAGTGAATTTGCGTTTGTAAAAATTTCAACAAGTTTCTCTTAAATTTTTAAAAACGTGGAAGATTTAAGCTTGAAAACCTATTGAGGAGAAAAAAAGGTCATTCATTTAAAATTTCTTTAATTTTAATATTTCAAGAAATTTTCGCAAATCTTGTAAAACATATACGATTTAAGCTTTGAAAAAAAACTGAGGAACAAAAAAAGGTCATTAAAATTATTTTGCATTACACTTGTCATTGAAAAATTAGATGAATTTTGATTTATAATCGTGCTTACATTCAAATTTGTTGCAACCGGAATAAATGCTCACTTCATGTTTTATTCTTAACCGATATTCGGCTCTTCGAAAATTATTGTTCATATTTAAAAGAATAATACATTTCAATATAAAAGATATTAATTAAATGACACATATAAATTTTTAGTAAACAAATTGAAGTGTGCATAAAATGTTTAAAATATTATGTTTATATTCGTAAGAGATAAAATAATTTTAATTTATATTTACATGTGTGCTTGTGTAATATAAGAAAAAATTCAAAAATTGGATATCATATCTATAATTTCATACTGCACCCATTTTAACCTACACTTTCCTCCAAATTAAGCTCTATTTTTTTGAAAATTTTCGCTAAAATGACTTGATAAATTAATGTATCCATAATTAAATCCATGTGCAGAGAAATCAAAATCAGAATTTTGTTTGAATTAGGATAATGTAAAGATCAATGATATAAATAAAGAACAGATTATTATTTTAAAAAAATTATGAAGTCTTGAGTTTATAAGTTTATGGTTTCATGTAACTTTTATTGTCTCTAATTTTTCAATATGAAGTGATTTTATTATCCTCTAAATATACCTAATTTTTTTAAATTAATTCGACTATAACTATGAATTATTATTAAACAAAACCGTTTAATTTAGTGTTATATATAAAAAATTATCTTCAGTTCCAAAATTCGAAAATTATAAACTGTAAATTTTTGAAAACTCGTTTGCGGGCTTTTAAATCAATATTTTTTATTCTTGTAGCCCATAGAGATTATATTTAAAGACTATATTTTTTAAATTAATATCTTCAAAATAGTTCTTCTGAAATTTATTTACGAAAAATAATTTCAGTGATCGATTATATCACTTTGTAAAAACCTCAACGATATTGCTTTTGTTATTTCAATAGGTCCAAAATCAAGTAAAATGTAGTTTGCGCACCGGTATTTCTATAGAAAAAGCTATTTCAAAATATTTTCTTTCTAAGTAATACAATTACACAATGAGTTTTCATACTCTTGGTGAAGTTCTCTCGGAACGATCTTCTTTTAAGGATTTTAAAGTTATGAATGATAAACCAAATTAATAATCGACTCTCAATTTTTTTGACCAACTATTTTATTTCCAATTTTTAGTCGACTAACTCGGCCCAATAATCATTTTTTTTTAAATAAAATGATTAAAAAAATTTTAAAATTAAAATAATGTTTTTTTTAATTTTTACTTTTTTAACACTTTTCATTAATAGATGCGGAGAGGAGGATCATCTATAAAGAACTGTGGAGCGATGGAGATACAATGTTATAAATGCAAGAAGACTGCCATAAATCATTTCAATGTTCAAAATTTAAAAAGAAATGTGAAACTTAAAATGTGAACACCAACATTCATACGCTATCCGATTACATTCTATCTGCAGGAAAATCAATATTTAAGGAACTTAACATTTTCGGTAAGTTTATTTTAAATTTTTGTTTTGAATGCAGCTGTAAATATTTAACAATAACATTAAAGCTTGAAAAACTACAGAGGAGCAAAAATTTTTAAATTTTAAGATTGCAATAAGATTTCCTGAAATTTTGAAAAACATATACTATATAAGCTTTGAAAAATACTGAGAAGCAAAAAAAAAAAAGGTCCTTCATTTCAATTTGCTTCAATTTTAATAAGTTTTTCTCAAATTTTCAAAAACCTTTACGATTTAAGCTTTGAAAAAACAAAAAAAAAAAAGAAACTGAGGAGCACAAAAAAAGGTCATTAATTTTTAAAATGGTGAAAAACATTTAAGATTTTAGCTTATCATTTTGTTGAATTTTGCTACAATTTTAAAATTCTAATAACTTTTTCTTAAATTTTGAAAATCAATTGGCTTATGTAAAACACATTCAATATTCATTCAATACAAAAAAAAAGATCATTCATTTTTTCTTCAAATTTTGCAAAAACTTTTAACATTTAAACTTTTCGTTTAGTTGAATATTGTTAAAATTTTACAAATTTTAATAAGTTTATGTAATAGACATTCAATAGACAAATACAGAGGAGTAAAAATTAAAAAAGGTCATTTATTTCAATTATAAATTATTATAAATTATTGTTTTCTTTGATAAGTTTAAACTCATTAACGTCTTATATAAAATTTTACATACGATTATTTATTTTGTATAGGTATTAATTTTGAGAATTAATATTCTTGTTAAAGAGTATGTGGCAGCCTACAATAATAAATAATATATGGTTGACCATCGTCAGACATTGGATGGTATTTTGTTTATTGTTAAGGCAGATGTCGTGGTGAATAAAGTTGCTAATAAAGTAAGTAACTTTGATGAGCTGAAGTGTTCATTTTATGGTGAGTTGTATCCGAAAATGATTTGGTTATCATGATGAATTAATATTTTTTATTTTTAATGTCACCAGATGCTGTAACTTGCTTACCCCATTCTCATTCATAAAGATAAGAAGGTCTTAATACTTAAATAGAAAATAGAAGACTATTGACAATTTGTAAGTAGAAAAATAATTTATTAAAAGTGAAAATATTATATGTTAAAACTTATGGAAAACTATAAAAACTATAAAAGAACAAACTATTAAACCAACAGATTAAACAGATTTTGATATATAAACTTTAAGATAACTTTAATTGAATACAATTATGTATCATTTATATTAACATTACATCATTCAATGTTTGTGATCTTGTAGTGACAATATAAAAAGATAAAATCCTTAACATGATGTCACTATTCAATACTTTTTTGTAAAGAAGAAGGCTATATAAAAAGAAATGTATAAAAATTTTAGTACATGGTACGCGACATACGTATATGATTTTTAAAAAAACAGATTTTGGCATACAAACTTTAAGATAACTTCTGATTACTAATTTTTCCATTTGATATCAATCATTTTTAATTCGTACCGAATTTAAATTTACTTTCTATGGCTTTTATATATTCTCATCATTCAATGTTTGTGACCTTGTAGTGACAATATTAAAGATAAATTCCCTAACATGATTTCTTCATTCAATATTTTTATTGTAATGGTTAAAACTATATAAAAGAAATTTGTAAATTTTTTAGAACCAAATTTTTAGAACTAAAATTCAAAACGAAAAAGGTTGTGAAATCATTAATAAAGAAATCACAAAAAGAGTTACAACTATTGTTATAAAAATTTTTTGAAAATTTGCGAACGTGAAACTCTCTTAATTTGTAAAGCAAAAAATAAAAGGCCCATCATTTGAATTTGCCGCAAGTTAAGATTTAAAAGTTTGGAGAACATGTATGATTACGCTTGAATAACGTGAGAAGCAAAAAAAAAAAAAAAAAAAGTGTCCTCAATTTAATTTGCGGAGATTTTAAAAAACTTAGGTAGATTTACCTTTGAAAACAAAGTGAGGAGACAAAAAAAAAAAAAAAAAAAAAAAAAAAAAAAAAAAAAAAAAAAGTCCTCAATTTTGCAAATGGTAGAAAACATTAAACGCTTTGAGACAAATTAAATTTGCTGAGATTTTAAGAACATTTTGGAAGATTTTACCTTTAAAAAAGTGAGGAGCAAAAGAAAGTCATTAAAATTATTTTGCATTACACAGAATAATACATTTCAATATAAAAGATATTAATTAAATGACACATATAAATTTTTAGTAAACAAATTGAAGTGTGCATAAAATGTTTAAAATATTATGTTTATATTCGTAAGAGATAAAATAATTTTAATTTATATTTACATGTGTGCTTGTGTAATATAAGAAAAAATTCAAAAATTGGATATCATATCTATAATTTCATACTGCACCCATTTTAACCTACACTTTCCTCCAAATTAAGCTCTATTTTTTTGAAAATTTTCGCTAAAATGACTTGATAAATTAATGTATCCATAATTAAATCCATGTGCAGAGAAATCAAAATCAGAATTTTGTTTGAATTAGGATAATGTAAAGATCAATGATATAAATAAAGAACAGATTATTATTTTAAAAAAATTATGAAGTCTTGAGTTTATAAGTTTATGGTTTCATGTAACTTTTATTGTCTCTAATTTTTCAATATGAAGTGATTTTATTATCCTCTAAATATACCTAATTTTTTTAAATTAATTCGACTATAACTATGAATTATTATTAAACAAAACCGTTTAATTTAGTGTTATATATAAAAAATTATCTTCAGTTCCAAAATTCGAAAATTATAAACTGTAAATTTTTGAAAACTCGTTTGCGGGCTTTTAAATCAATATTTTTTATTCTTGTAGCCCATAGAGATTATATTTAAAGACTATATTTTTTAAATTAATATCTTCAAAATAGTTCTTCTGAAATTTATTTACGAAAAATAATTTCAGTGATCGATTATATCACTTTGTAAAAACCTCAACGATATTGCTTTTGTTATTTCAATAGGTCCAAAATCAAGTAAAATGTAGTTTGCGCACCGGTATTTCTATAGAAAAAGCTATTTCAAAATATTTTCTTTCTAAGTAATACAATTACACAATGAGTTTTCATACTCTTGGTGAAGTTCTCTCGGAACGATCTTCTTTTAAGGACTTTAAAGTTATGAATGATAAACCAAATTAATAATCGACTCTCAATTTTTTGACCAACTATTTTATTTCCAATTTTTAGTCGACTAACTCGGCCCAATAATAATTTTTTTTAAATAAAATGATTAAAAAAATTTTAAAATTAAAATAATGTTTTTTTAATTTTTACTTTTTTAACACTTTTCATTAATAGATGCGGAGAGGAGGATCATCTATAAAGAACTGTGGAGCGATGGAGATACAATGTTATAAATGCAAGAAGACTGCCATAAATCATTTCAATGTTCAAAATTTAAAAAGAAATGTGAAACTTAAAATGTGAACACCAACATTCATACGCTATCCGATTATATTCTATCTGCAGGAAAACCAATATTTAAGGAACTTAACATTTTCGGTAAGTTTATTTTAAATTTTTGTTTTGAATGCAGCTGTAAATATTTAACAATAACATTAAAGCTTGAAAAACTACTGAGGACACATTTAAATTCGCTTAAATTTTAAGATTGCAATAAGATTTCCTGAAATTTTGAAAAACATATACTATATAAGCTTTGAAAAATACTGAGAAGCAAAATAAAAAAGGTCATTCATTTCAATTTGCTTCAATTTTAATAAGTTTTTCTCAAATTTTCAAAAACCTTTACGATTTAAGCTCTGAAAAAAAACAAAAAAAAAAAGAAACTGAGGAGCACAAAAAAAAGGTCATTAATTTTTAAAATGGTGAAAAACATTTAAGATTTTAGCTTATCGTTTTGTTGAATTTTGCTACAATTTTAAAATTCTAATAACTTTTTCTTAAATTTTGAAAATCAATTGGCTTATGTAAAACACATTCAATATTCATTCAATAAAAAAAGGATCATTCATTTTTCAAATTTTGAAAAAACATTCAAGATTTAAGATTGCATTTTAGTGCCAATGTTGAAAAACTATTGGCTTATGTAATACACATTCAATATTCTTCTACTAAAGGAAGTAGGATCACAGATTTTCCGCCGGTGATTATTATTACATTAAGTTCCGAGGAAGAATTATATTTATTGCTTATTCTGTAGTATAGTATTACATTTGTAATGTTATGTGGTACTCGTAAATTTTCATTGAAATTATTCTAATACTTTTTTATACAAGTCAATACAAATTTTACTTTCTACAGTTTTAATGACGATATTAAAGAATCTATATAAGGAACAGATTTAATATTCATCGATTCCTCATTAAAGCAATATTTTTACATATATGTGATTTATTCACAATTTTTAAACATTATTCCGAGAACAAAAAAATATCTAACGTTAAAAAATTTAATTTGACATAAAAATTATTAATTAAGATTTTTTATTTACAAATATAAATTGTATATTTTGTATTATTTTAATGTTACAAAAAAATATTTGCCTATAAAATATTTACACATATTATTTACTTACATTACAGATAACTATTAGAAAGTATTAAATCTTAACACATGTTAAATTTCTCTTGTTAATATAATTAATCTTAATAAATTTTAAATAAACTATTAAATTCTAATCCGTACGTCAATCTGTTTGTCTAGTATATATTAACATATTTACAAAATGCCGGTTGACTTTGTTAGATATTTATTTAAAATTAATTGTTTTAATTTTATTCTGCTATAATAAACATATTCAATTGAGAATGTATGACGCGAAAATGACGTTAACATCTGTAGTCATTTTAGGAAATAAGTTTCATTTTTCATATTTTCCTTAAAATTTTTATTTTTTAACTTTATTTTCTCTTTTTCTCTATTTTTTCCAGATTTCGACTTCCAACAGAGAAAATACTTCTACCATATTTGAAGATTAAGATCATTACTGCTAGCAGATGCAATGCCTCTACAAATAATTCCTCTGCCACAGAAATGCATCATTCATCACCCGCCAATACATTAAATTCTTTACACAGCACTTTGCTAAATCCTTCCTTCTGCATCGCATAATCATCATTCGCCTACCACTCTCGTAACCACACCACACATCATTGACTTCAACACCTGTTCCACCAAACACAACTGGAATAGTAATTGTACCATTTCCAATATCATCTCAAACAGATGGCCAAATTTATACACTACCATTATTAGTTACTATTGAATCATGGTTAAAAACAGGATACCGATAATAGGTTAAGTTCCTCATTAAATTTGGATAGTATATTGGTATGGTAATATTAATCGGAAAAAATACTTATGATGATAGTGGTTTTAGTTCGTATGATACTTATGATGATAGTGGTTTTAGTTCGGATGATAGTAAGGATGTCAACAGTTCGACTGAAAATGTTATGAATAATGGCACAAACGTAAGTGATAGTGTAGGTGTGGTCGTAAAAAATCGATGTTTACCGTCTTCTATAAATACCATATCGGTGTTGAGTTGTGGGGGTGGAGGTGGTAAATGTAATGTCTCGAATGCTAATGTTAGCGTTTCAACAGTTTTAAATTGGCCAACAATTGGATCAGTTTCATAACAATAACAATGTTTGGCATATGACAAATCATAGTGATGATCAGGTGAGCCTTATTATATTTTTAAATATTTTTTATTCATTTTCAAATGTTACTGTTCCATTTTAACATTAATTGTTTGTTTCCTTTCTCAGGAACTCAGCAGAATCTATTCTACGTAGTGCTCTACAGGGTAAAGGTTATGTCAAAAGTTAACACAGATCTTTCAGCCTGACCATTAGTAAATGCGTGGAACGGTGCTGTAAATTTATGATATTTAAATCCGATTTTATCAAGAAAATTTTTGCGTTTCTCTTCTAAGCTCGTTTGTAAATCTGCAACACTGCATACAACTTTTTGCAACTTCCTCGATATCTCTGTAAAGGTCTAGTCAATATACAAAAGAAGATCTTCTGACATTGGATGGTTCATATAATATGCACTTTTTTTTAAATAATCAGCAGTTTGCTCTATATTTAGTTTATTGCTGAAGCTGACGTCGTGTTGAATCAAGTTGCAAATAATGTAAGTAATACTGAAGAGCTGATGTGTGCATTTTACGGTGAGTTGTTTGCATAATGAAATATTATTTATTATGATAAATTAATGTTTTTTTTTTTTTTCGATTTTAAATATCGGCAGATGGTGCGCCTTATCCCATACTTATTCATGAAGATGACTTTTTCGAGAAGTATGCTGATACCTGAAATGGAGGAATTATTGTAACACAGTTATGAAAAAATAGTAAGTAGAAAACTATATTACTCATCTTTACTAAAGGTCATTCATTGAAATTTGAAATTTTTGTCAAATTTTGAAAACCTTAACGATTAAAGCTTTGAAAAATAGTGATAAGCAAATGAATGTGCCTCAAGTTTAAGATTTCAATAAGATTTACTCAAATTTTGGAAAACATATCCGATATAAGCTTTGAAGAAAAGTGATGAGCAAAAAAAAAAAAAAAAAAAAAAGGTCATGAATTTTAATTTACTAAAATTTAAAAATTTGAAAATTGGAAAATTTTTAAATTGTCGAAAACCACTTTGAAACCAAGTGAGGAGCAAAAAAAAAAAAAAAAAAAAAAAGGTCCTCAATTTAAAGTTGGCTAAAATTTTGGCAAGATTTTACCTTTGAAAAAAGTGAGGAGCAAAAAAAAAAAACAAAAAAGGTCCTCAATTTTGAAAATGGGGGCAAACATTTTAGATTTTAGCTTGCCATTTGCTATATCAATTCTATCAAAATGTTAAAATTCTACTAACTTTTTCTTACAATAGGACTCATGTTAAAAGACATTCAGTATTCATTCAATACAAAAAAAATCATTCATTTTTCAAAATTTGCAAAAACATTTAACATTTAAGCTTGTCGTTTAGTTGAATTTTGTTTAAATTTAATAAGTTCTCTTTAATTTTGAAAACCATTAATAGACATTCAATATCAAAAAAAGGCTTTTTCATTTCAATTTTCTTTAATTTTTTGCCAGTCAAATTTATATTCCAAGTAAGTTTTCGTGTGTGCGAGAATTTTGAAAAAACGTTACAGATTAAGCTAAAAAATACAGAGGAGCGAAAAATAAAAAAGGTCATTTATTTCAATTTGCTTCTGTTCAATTTTGAAAAACGATTGGCTTATGTAATAGCATTCAACATTCTTCTACTAAAAGAAGTAGGATCACACTTTTTCTGCCGGAGGTGATTATTATTACATTAATCCGAGGAAGATTATATTTATTGCTTATTCTGTACCTATAGTATTACATTTGTATTGTTATGGTACTCGTAATTTCACTGAAATTATTCTAATACTTTTTTTACAAGTCAATACAAATTTTACTTCTAGAGTTTTAATGACGATATTAAAGAATCTATATAAGGAAACAGATTAATATTCATCGACTCCTCATTAAAGCAATATTTTTACTATATGTGATTTATTCACAATTTTAAACATTTATTCCGAGAACAAAAAAATATCTAACGTTAAAAAATGTTAATTTGAATTAAAAATTTATTAATTAGATAAATTGTATATTTTGAATTATTTTAATGTTACAAAAAAAATTTGCCTATAAAATATTTATATATATTATTTACTTATATTGTAGATAACTATTAGAAAGTATTAAATCTTAACACATTAAAATTCTCTTGTTAATATAATTAATCTTAACAAATTTTAAATAGACTATTAAATTCTAATAAAATAAATTATTAACATGACGAATATGTGAAATATATTATTTCTTAACTCCCAATCTTGCGAGACAAAAATGTATCCAATCCGTACGTCAATCTGTTTATCTAATATATATTAACATATTAACAAAATGCCGGTTGTCTTTGTTAGATATTTATTTAAAATTATTTTTTTTTAATTTTATTCTGCTATAATAAACATATTCAATTGAGAATGTATGA